>JAUMTR010000006.1:14493129-14582390 GCA_032270685.1 Microctenopoma stevenorrisi
ACCCTCAACTACTTCTACCAGTGCTGCCATAACTACACCCTCAACTACTTCTACCAGTGCTGCCATGACTACACCTTCAACTACTTCTACCATTGCAGCCATGACCACCACTTCAACTACTTCTACCAGTGCAGCCACGTCTACACCCTCAACTACTTCTACCAGTGCAGCCACAACTACACCCTCAACTACTTCTACCATTGCAGCCACGACTACACCCTCAACTACTTCTACCATGACCACCACCTTCACAACAAGCCCTACAAATATCTCTGGTCAGTCTGATCATTTTCTGTCACAAGATTTATCTGCTGATTCCTATAGAAATATTTGTCTTTACGTTGCTTTTTTTGCCTCAACCTTTCCTGCAGAACTTTATTTTGAGATCAAGATCAACGTATCCATAACTGGAGACTATGACACAGCACAGATTCTTGCCACCTGGGTATGTCTTTATTTTAACAAGTTTTGGCTTGAGCTATGTTAAAATGAAAAGTCAATAAACAGTTTAAACTTTTAACAAGGTTAAAACATATATCTGGAATATCAGGAAGGATGGGGCTGGAGAAATCTTCAAACTATTTAAATTCATATTTATATTTCTCCGACTCTACACAGCTGAACTCCAGTTTCCCAGATGGCATGATGAGAGTGTTTGACCTCCAGCTGCTCCCCACAGCTCAAAGGTACAGTATCTGTGCACCGTGATCTCATAAACAGAAATATCAATATATTCATATATTATATATCATATATTAATAATATCACCTTTAATGTAAATATTCTGACCGAGCTTTTGATCTCAATTCCAGAAATGTGAAATCAAAACGTTCTACCTCTGGTGAAGTAAGTAAACGTGAATGTTTTCAGATTCAAGGTGTCACAATAATAAACTAACAAACGCATATAATATTTGCTTGATTTTACATGAGGTTATACACAAGCCAAGATTTATTTTGTTATTATCTTGAATTTAGATTTGTATTATTTTCCAGGTGTTCACACACAGAGTTTCAAGGTATGGATTAAGAATTGCTACATGCCACACCTTCCACATGACTGCTTTGACAAAGTAATTTGGTTAAAACATTAAATACACTTATTATGGACAACATCTTATAAAACACTTATACTTATTATTATTTTTAATAATGGACAATCATCATGTGCATGCCACAATTTCAATCTTGTGCTTTGTTTGTACTGTAAATTCAGCATATTAAGAATAATTCATTAACTCTGCAGAGAGAGCTGCGTTTTTCAGGTTCAGGTCTTGAAGTCACTGTCAGATATACTGGAAATGGAGACACTGATACGAGACCTGCTGCTTAAACCTTATAACAACGGCTCCATCTTCATTGCAACTGCTGAAGACATACAGATAAGTCGCATATGTCAGTGAGCTTAAGTGACAAATTACACCACAAAAATCTTTATCGCTTAGTAAGTGACTAAAGATTTTAATGTGTCTCTCTTGTTTTGTGTCACTTTCTTTTTGCTGCAGTATTATTCACATGTGAGGCAGAACTACAGCAGACAAGAAAAGGCCTGTTTGAGTGGACCACAACTTTAGGAGGAGAAAAAGCAACTCATCTATGCCCAAAAAATCCTCAACGCCACGCTACCAGATATTGGTGAGAACTACCTGCTACACCCTTGTTTCAGGCTAATGGGCACACATACACATGCCTATGCATCCAATAAAAAGTTGCTCTTCAAGCAAGTATAGTTCCCACTGAACAGCTTTATTTTTGAGGACAACCATGGTCTGGATGCAAATCCTGACAGACATAGATGCGCCACATTTCACTTGATCAGCTTAGAGGTTGAATTGCCACAGGTGATCTCAAAGAAAATTAAAAATGTAAAAAGTGGTTTGATGACATTGTCATTAAATGTAGATAAAACAAATATATGTTATCTGGAAACAATGAGATATAATGAAATACTTCTACCATATCTGAGTTATTGTGTGGAGGGCTGGGGAAATACAAACAAAAGAAATAAATAACTAATAAACATAATTCAGAAAAGGGACGTCAGATTATTAAATAATGCAGGATACAATGACCACACAAATAAATAAAATAATAACTATAAAGACTAAAGCTATAACATTCCCAGACTTTTAGTTTTTTTTAGTTTTTTATAATTTAAAACAGCACAGGTAATATATATATATATATATATATATATATATATAATATATAACATACATTAAGAGATACACTTACAAATTAAATACAGAAATAAAGAGAGAAAGGGGTTTTATAACTTAAGATTAAAACTAAATTTAATAATGTACAGTGTAATATAACTATAAATAAATACTATAAATACTTTATGCCTACTCCTTTTTCAAACAGACGGATGAATTGTGTTGGTGTAGTTCTTAAAATTAGTGTGTACGCATGATATATATATTTGAAATAAATATACTACTGCTACTCCTATTAATCCACGACAGGTTGCACTAAACGTTGTTGCTGTTAAAGGTCAGATCTGGATTTAATTGTGTTCTGGCACTATAGCACCCAGCACCCATGTGTTGAATTTACTTTTTACCCGACCTTTCTGTCTATCATGACTGAGCCCATGACCAGCATTGTACAGTGATGGTGAAAAAAAAAAGGTACATGCACAGTATATGGCTGTTGGCTGTCAACATGGATTTAACACATGGATAAATAATGGGCCTATGAGAGTGCTGATTATATCCGTTGGTATATATTTACACGACTGTCTCACTGTTCAGGACTGCTTCTCTGTGTTGACTCAGTGTGACAATTATTATTTATGGCTGCTTGTGAGCTGTGGGAGGCTGTGCTGTAAAAGCATTAATCTGTAGGCTGGTGTCACTAATGAGTGGAGTTAGCAGTCAGGAGACTCCCAGATAAACAGTCGCACAGCTGTGTGAGGTCCTCTACAATGTGCTTTTGTACAGAAATTAGCTAATGCGTTAGAAAAATGTGGCCTACATGTAGAAATGTCAAACAGCAGATGAATAAAAAGGCAGGTAGCTTCTAATGCCATATGTAAATTCAATTAAATATGAGAAAGCATTAAACAAAATTCATATTCGTCTCTCTGACAGTAAGCTGTGTCTGGTTACACACTGGATGACCCCAGACATGGAAGACTGTCCTCTAGTGGTGGAAACCATCCCCGATCTGGATGATGTCATAGTCACAGCTGGTCTGTTGCATTATTGACATTATAATGTCAAGGTCACGAGTTGTGCACAAAGACCTTTCGTTTTGGATAAAGTCGCCCTTGTAAAATAATGTGGAACTGAAGATGTTTAACTTCTCTCCAGACAATGCACTGGAGGTAGTGGTGATGATCGAGGATCTACTGAGCAACCACACCACACTCAACTACCAGGAGCTGGTCACGGTCCTCAATAAGCTGCAGCACATCGTCGACCTCAGTGTGGTAACGCCAAACCTGGGCCAAGCGCTGGTCAACATCCTCTCCACCATACTAGAGTCCGACAGTGACTTGGTGCCTTTTACGAACACGTGAGGAGAGAAAAGTGAGAAATCAGTTTCCATTTTCTGTCAGACATCACAATGTTTACCAAACCTTTCCTCTGTCAGTATTCTGAGCATCACAGAAACAGTGGGAGACAAGATGGTGGGATACGAGGGCTCCTACACCTTGGTTGCTCCGACCCTCGCTATCTCAGTGGTGGATGTAGTTCCTGGACAGTTTTGTAGTTTGACTTTTGGAGTTTCATCTGACCGTACAGGCACAAATCCTGAGGTTGGTAAATGAACAACAACTGAAAACGTATCAATGTTTGTGAATAATAACACAAGAAAAGACATAATATCACTTTTATGCTCTTATACTAACTACCTTAATATCTTATCTTTGTGAAAATCTGTTTAAAAGTCCAGAATTAATCAACATCTCTTCACGTTTTAGATTTTTATCAACAGCTATCCTTTCAACAGCACCGTTGCCTTCATCTCCCTGCCGTCAGCCCTGCAGCACAACTTCCCACAAAAAAGCCCGAATCAGAATACACCAAGAGTCCAGTTTCAGTTCTACGGCATACCGGTACTCTTCAAGGTACTCGAAATCATTTTTCCTACACCCGAGGAAAAATGTGCAATTCTGTTTTAATCATAGTCAAACTTGTCTTAGCAAAATAAGCTGATTCATAAGTATTTTGTTTTAATTTTCAGAGCAGCCAAGAGCATAAGACACTCAACACCTTTGTGGTGTCAGCCAGCGTGACCAACGCCAGCTCTCCAGTCAAAGGCCTCGACGAAAACGTCAAAGTCATGCTGCAACATCTCATACCTAATACAGTAGGACCGGCTAGTCACTGAACAACCTTAGTCTGTTGTAGAGTTATAGCTGCTTACTATAATCTCTGTTTTCATAACAGTTATGCACAATTCGCTTCTCTGTTACAGATTTACAAGGACGTTCAGTGTGTTTACTGGAACTTCAGTAAAAACAGTAGGTCCGGTTTTACAATAAATCACGTCACATTCTTATCAGTGCTTATACTAAATGTCTGTATCGTCATCATCATCTAGATGGACACGGAGGCTGGGATGATTACGGCTGTAGAAAGTACAACAGCAGCTCTGACTACACAACGTGCCTGTGTGATCACCTCACACACTTTGGCGTTCTACTGGTACAGACCAAATGTTACCGTTTTACCGTTTCATGATTCCTAATGATGTCAATGGTTTGGTATAATTACATGAAATAGTACTGATAGCCAGGTTTTATGTTTTACCAGCAGAGGGCGTTAAAAGCACAATATATAAGCTACTACAGGTCGAGCAAAGTCACAAGTCTGACTGAACCGTCTTATTTTTGACTAAGTGCAGTGGAATATGCTTTCTATTCTTTTACAGATGGTAAATACACATTGACTGCATTATGTCAATGTCAAGCATTATCTTGATTTTTTTTTTTTTTTTAAGAATTTACATTAAACATGTTCCAAAGCAGCAAAACTATTATAGCTATGAAGTCAATTGTTACTAAAACCAACAACCAGTATCTGCCTCAGTGTTTACTACCATCCCTGTTCTGTCCATTAGGGTGTCTAGAACTGGCCACAAATACCTAAATGAAATCCTAATGTTTTCAGCAGCAAACATCCAGATGTTGAGATTTGCCTGCTTTGCTTAAAAAACGACTGAACAATACATGAGCAATTTTATTCGAATTTTGTTGATGACACTCGGGTGAAATAATTCTTTTAGCTCTGCATCATTTGAAGAAGACTGTCCGCTGCTTCTCTGTAACTTTTTAACGCACCATTTAACCTCGTTAAGCAAATGAAAAACATGACATATAGAGCTGCGTTTACATTCACTGAACAGTATCTACCATTACTTTGTCTCAAGAACTAATGTTGCGAGTAGAGCCGCCTGCTGCGGTTACTGCATACGCAGTTAACTGAGTAAATACATGTAAAGCTGCTGTTGGGGACTCGGCACTTAAATATTTTTGCAACAGCAGGATGATGTTGGCACAAAGTAAACTACTGTGCCAGTGCTCGTGGGAAGGGAGTACACGACATCCAGTGCAACAGTGGAAGTAGTTTTTACTGAGGAAATAGAAAGATGCAGTTCTTCAGGCTTGTTTGTATCTGGTATTAAGGACATGAGCAGCTGCTGCTACAGTTACTACACAAACTGTGTCTCTTAGAGTTCGTGGTGGCCCTGCACTGGTGAAACAACTCTGTGTGTGTGTGTGTGTGTATTTATGTGTCTAGGATGTCTCCAGGACTGAGGTGGATCCCGCTAATGAGGAGATTCTGACCATTATCACCTATGTTGGTTGTGGAGTCTCATCGCTGTTCTTGGGAATCACTGTTCTCACTTACACAGCTTTCGGGTAAGACTCTAACCACAGTGTTGTTAGTTTAAAGATGTCTTTTACATGTAACCAACAAGCAATATGATGCATTAAAGTGTCACTTAAACAGGATTCCTGCTGGAAAAGTAGGTTATGCAGAGTTTATGTTTAGTTTAGGGACATGTTTGGATGCTTCAGTAAAAAGTCCAAAGTATAGTTGCTGAGTTCTGATTGCTAAAAGCTTTACATATAACCTTCATAAATCTCACTAGCTTTTCATTCTCCACCTGTGTTTTATCGTCTCAGGAAGCTTCGCCGAGACTACCCCTCTCAGATCCTCATCAACCTCTCGCTGGCCCTGCTCGGCTTAAACCTGGTGTTCCTGGTCAACTCCTGGCTGTCGTCCTGGGGTCTGTACGGACTCTGTGTCGCCGTAGCGTCCCTGTTGCACTACTTCCTCCTGGCTTCATTCACCTGGATGGGATTAGAGGCCGTCAACATGTACTTCGCACTTGTCAAAGTCTTCAACGTCTACGTGCCGTCATATATTCTCAAATTCTGTATTCTGGGATGGGGTGAGGCGTTTGTTCACCTGATTGACCTTTAGTTAGTTGCTAACCCTGACACTCACACTTCTAATGTCTGAAACATTGTGATGAGGCTAAAGAAAAATTCATTCTTTCATTCATTCTTTTTGGGGCTGACACATGATTAAAAGTATTTAACCGCTCCCTGCAGGGGTCCCTCTGGTGATCTGCATCCTGGTTCTCATCGTAAACAGAGAGGCCTACGGCAACCACCTCTACACAGATAATCAGTCTGGCTTAGAGTCACTAGACAACTCTGACAGCTTGTGAGTTTTTCAATGTATTGATGCACCTCTGAAACAGAATCTATTACCTTTAACATTGATTAGTCAGAACATTATGACGAACCACAGTTAGGCGTATCGTGATTGTGTTGAAAAAAATGTGCAAAGTGGTGTGAAAATTCGGAGCAACTTTGACAAGCACCAAATCATTGTGGCTAAATAACTGGGACAGATCGGTGAGAGGGTATTGGCTAAGCAATGCTTAGTGATGTGTGGGGGCAATGAAGCTTAATTCATCTGATCCGAGCCAACAGAGGAGCTACTGTGGCTCAATGAGAAGATTTGTGTGTGAAAGTACCTGCAGTGGACGTGAAGGCACTGGGACTGGACCGTGGAGCAATAGAACACGGTGGCACCAGGGTTTACTGTGAGAGGAAGACAAACCACAGAGACGGGATGATGCTTTGGACAGTATTCTGCCGCATTAATGCAATGCAATGCAATATTTAAACATGGTATCAACATTTTGATTCATCGTATAACGTTAAAAATAATATCAATCTTTGTCTTCCCAGCTGCTGGTTGCAGGACAATGTGACATTTTATGTGTCTGTGGTTGCTTACGCTGTGCTGGTCCTGCTCTTCAACACTGCGGTAAAAATTATTATTACAGTAAAGACTACAATACACATCTGCATGACTCAGAACAACAACTGTTGTCTTGTTATTTAGTTTCTTAGCCTTGTTTTGAACCCACTTTTTCAGGTTTTTGTGGTGGTTCTGATGCAAATTCGCCACATGCGAGTCAACAGTCCAGCCGGGACACGTAGTGGACTGATGCATGACCTAAAGGGAGTTGCTAGTATCACCTTGTTGCTTGGACTAACGTGGACTGTTGGATTTTTTACCTGGGGGCCAGCCAGAGTAGTTTTGCTGTACTTGTTCGCTGGACTCAACAGCCTCCAAGGTTTTTCTTTGCTAATCATACAGAGACAGTAGCCTGTATAATACATAACTAAAGTTGTAAGATTAGAGAGCAGATGTATGATCATTTTATGGATGAAACTTGGTCACAGCTGGAGTGGAAAAGGAGGCCCAGCAGTTTAGGTGGTACTGATTATGACAATAATCTAATCTCATTAACACACACCTAATGCACAGACGGTATCGGTCAAGTCGAAATGGCTAAAACAAACAAAACAACAAAGACTTATGAGAGAAAGTTTTCATATTCTTGTCTCCAACTTATTCCGTAGTTGCACAAGCTCCATTGTGAGTGTTCCTGGGTGCTTATTTGTTGCAGGAGCATTTGCTAACCGCACACTCCACCTCACACTCATAGTTCAAAAGAAACCAACAGAACTTGCAGATAAAAAATAAAAGAAATCAAACAGAGGCTGAATGATGCAACTATTTCCCAACTGCTTTTACCTTGGCTGGTCTTTGTTACAGTATATTACTTTCTATTTTATCTGCAAGTGATGCAACAAAAGACCTCCACTGTTTACCTCTTAGGACAAAATCCGTTGCTCAAGGACAAATCAACAGTGTCTGCACCGAGAACAATAGAGCCACCAACCAAGACCTGATCCCGCCATGAAAGCTCACAACTTTATCTCACTTTTCTTTCTATCTCAGGACTTTTCATTTTCCTCTTCCACTGTCTGATGAAGGAGAATGTCAGGAAGCAGTGGAGGATTCACCTCTGCATCGGGCGTTTCCGACTCGACGAGTACTCTGGTACGACAGCCTCACACAATATAGTGTAGCTTCATAATCATGAGCACAAATGTATTACCTGTGTTTGGTGTCGTCATCCAGAGTGGAGCAACTCGGCTTCAGTGGGAGTCATGCCAAAACAAAGGCCACTTCCTCTAAGTGACTCAGTGCCTTCAGTCCGATCCATCAAGTCCAGCTCCACAGACAGCACCTCGGCTTCCTCCGACTTCAGCAACAGAGACTCATCTTGCAAGAGACCGAACCTGGGTGAGGACACAAAGCTTATCATTACTCACTGATCCAACCTCCTTTAACGGCATTCAAGCCCCTTTATACAGAATAATCTGAACAGATTTACACAACTAAAACAACATAATTGTTATTTTACGAAGGGTTTCTTTGGCATCTGGCAACCCATTTTAACTTTTAACTTCATACAGTTCCAACACAAATCTGTTTTTCACACCTATACATTGTTCACAGATGTTTAATTATCATGCAGGCCTTTTTGTGAATTCCCTGGTTCTGCCTCGAGCCCAGCGAAGGCCCTCAGGTGCAGAAGCTCTGCCCTCCCAAAGGGGCATGAACCCAACACCTGGCTGGAGAAACCACTTGCTAAGCCAGCAAGAGTGAGGATAAAACATGCAGAATGTGCACATGAATTTCCACCCATCAAGCTGTAGATATGCAAATCCTAGACCCTGTCCTGCAAACCTTTGTATTTCAACATGGTCCATCAAGAAATGTAATCAGTGTCATACAGATTTAGGTGCAAAGCGTTACCGTATTTGAATAACATTAGATTATTTTATCAAAAAATTCTTTTGTTTTAGCTCAATATTGTAAACGAGCCTGTAATTATGAAGACATGAGTAGCTGCAACAGTTCCAAGGAGGAGCTGGTTGCCAAGCAACTGGTGAGTGGAGCCATGGTGACAATGAACTGCACGCTTTGTATGAAAAAATCATAACATTTTAAATTTAAGATGAAGTCCCCTTGTGCTTTTTCTTCAACTCTGTTTCCAACAAACAATGTGTTCTTCAGGTTAAACCATGTAATTATTCTACGTGCATGTATATAATCATTCTGTACTCCCTTCATAAAATAATTACCCCACCTGACTGCGACTGATCTTGTGTGGTGTGCGAGTACGACACCTGTGTTATAAATGAATTTTATAGTTTAGACCATATTTGTTGCTCATTTTCTGAATTTCACACACAAGAATAAATTAAACTAGTGAAGTTGTGTTTTACACCTGCGCAGTGAAACGCAACCAAAGAAAACTGTTCTACCAGAGACTATACTTACGAATGTTCAATTTATGTTGACAAGACAGATGATAATTCCACTTTATAATGAAGATCATAGTGAGCGGCGGCACAGCAGGACAGACTGTAGCAGACGGGAGCAAACGTTGAGAAAGTTGGCTGAAGAGGGCTGAACTGATTTCAGTATATGCTGGAGTTCAGACACTGAGACTTAAGGAATACTGGTGCCATCATACATATTTTCGAGTGCAACCTATACCGAGATACTACCCCGGGCGCTGCTCACTACTCCCCCCCAGGGGGATGGGTTAAATTCAGGAGGACACATTGGACTGCATGTTGTACATTGTGTAACTATGTCTGAGACAAATACAATTGGGATTTATTATTTATTTTACACAGAGGAACTGAAATGTTGAACTTAGTTTGGATCTACCCTCTCAACCTCAAATGGGGACTTGCTGTAAACGTAACAGATAAAATCACATAATAGATAAAACCAAACATTAAACTGAAAAACAGAAAACATTTACCTGTTCATAACAACGTCAACATTTTAAAACTGGCAGAATAATCTACATCCACAACTTTGGCTCAACGTGACAGGGTGATAACGTTGTTCTATTTTACATGTCATGGCAGAAAAAATGCTCCAGTTTTATACTGTAAGCCTCTAAGCAATGCAATACCACCCACCAATCATTGAGAAGCGCTACTTCAGTGTGGTGCATAACTGTAGGGTCTCGTTTATTATTTTGTTCTCTACACCTACACAAACTGAGCAATAACACAAATGTTATGCATAAAAGAACAGAACTAGAATTCCTGTTAAAGGTAATTAGCAAAGCACACAGAAAACCGGCCAACGAAATATCTAATGGAACTTGGTTGAATGTTTGAATGGACGAAATCTGGAAGTGTTCAAGTGCTGAAGCAATCCACGAGCTTTTTGGAATTCCAGGGACCCGCGTGGACGTTCATAAACTGCTCCCTGATTCGCTCTTTCACTGCCTGGTAGCCACTGGCCTCCACCTATAAAACGAGAAGCTGTCAATCCGACCATGAATCACATCAGTCACGATACTGTATTAAAAAGAGATTTACAGCACTCAAAGTGAGAATTATCTCTAGCAGACACAAACCTTGACGCTGTGGTAGGTGGGGAGATCCAGCAGATAGCTGTGCCCACTCAGCTGTGCAACCTGGAGGAAGTAACCGTAGAGAGCTCTCTTGCAAAGTCTGCTGGAGAAAGCAGGCCCACTGACGGAGGGAGAGCTGAGAAATCAGAAGGTGCACCGTGTAATCCGTCAGCATTCAAAGCATAACAAATATGCTGTGCTGCATATGTGTGTGTTTTGGATACTACAGGTTAGCCTTTAAGGCAGCTAACATTAATTAGTTTCCCCACATTAGCTGCCACGTTCTTTCTATCCGAGCATTTCTCAGGGGCCACATCATTAACAGAAGCTGGCATTTACACAAGGCTGTGCATGATAAATGATATCAAATCCCTTTAAGGTCTGTCCATAACCCTGTCTCCATGAACGATATTTGTTATCCCACACAAACCCTTTCTTGGCGCAATTCAACTGATGTGGGAGCAAGCCAGGGATTTTAGGAAACAATTAATTGGTACTGAAAACCAATAGCTGTTCTTGCCATCCTTTAACACCTTCTCCATGTCCTCATTCACATTTTATGTCCTGTATCTTGTCCCCAGATCTATTCTCTTCTTTCTTTTCTTTTCTATTGTCTATTTATAGTTCGCTTAAAACAAGCTGCAACCTCCACCTGACATTTTAACCCACGCTGTCGCCTTCAACAAATAGGAAAGTGGGACAGAAGCTGAAATAGTGCCAAATGGGTTCGCTATTTTCTATTCTATATAAATCTATTTTTATCTCTAATCTTAGTTCAAGGACAACTCAGCCGCCAGTGAGAGCAGTGTCTGTCACACTCTAGCTATTGGACATCAGGAGTTGTCTACAGCTCCAAAGCCAAGAGATGGCAGGAGCCCCAGGCACCACTGTCAAACAAGAAAACTACATCAGGCCCTGCCAGACGTTCCACTCTAGCCCAGGACTTAGCTGCGGGAGTGTAAATGACATAAGCTATATTCAAGTCAAGAACAGAACATCCAGGTGGACCTTATCTCCCCGACAGCCGCCTGTGGCTGCTCACTGCTGAGAAATTTGGTTGTAACATGTAAAAATGTATTAATGACAATAAAGCTGATTCTTCTTCTACTATACCCTACCGATCAATGATGAGGCCATTTCTACAGTCCAGAACTTCTATGTCCTTGTCCCCGAGGCACCAGTTGATGCCGAGGTTGTCACACCCCGGGGGGGTCACAGCAGGGCCAACATAGTCGCCAGAAAGAAAGACGATGTTTTGTTTCTTGAAGGGCAGTGGTAGCAAGTTGTGCCACCCATCACCCAGTCGCTTGTTGATGTTAGACACTTCCTCATTAAAGACCTTCTGATCCCCTAAAATAACGCAAAAACCTCATTATTTGCTCATATCAGTAAAATACGTGTTAATACATCCTACATTAGAAAAGTAATCTTAAATACAGCTCCTAAACTTTACTAATCCCAAAAATGATACAACCTGTATATAAAATCAAATTCGTCTATAAAATAAATATATAGCTAGCAGCGAGTTAGCTTAAAATAGGAAGCAGGTGAACAGCTCTGTCCAAAGCCAAGAACCCTACCGACATGTCGGTTTGCTCCAGTACAAAGTGTAAAAACACACTAGAAGAAATTACCTGCTAAACTTATTTTAAGGCTGCGAGCAGAAAACATAGCTTCATACTTAGCATAGAAATCCTGAGATAACGCTGATTGTCTCTTAACAAGAAAGCAAATGTTTTATTCTCAAAATATCTACTTCATGCTTTTTACCTAAAACTATGCTGGTGATATAGAGTGGCTGAATGAAATGACTCAGTAATGCACCCTGAATGCCAGTGACAGTCCAGCGGCACAACTTGTCACTTCCAGACATGCAGCAGACTTTGGCAGCCCATAGACTAGGGTCGAGGTAGGCTACGGGGACCAGGAGGTCCTTCACGTGATACTGCAGCATCATAGCAGTCCAGGTGTCATTTGCAGAGCCCCTAAACAGAACAACACAATTACAATCCTTGTGTTACACTGTATACACAGTTTATATAGCATATATCTAGCAGAAGGGTCATAGTATCTTCATCAATCAGCTTGAGAAGAACTAGTAGAAAACAGTACACACAGCTTTGTGTGTATAGAGCTGCACAGCTGCAGACCATAAGAGTACCATTAAAACAACCCTGTAGATTTAACGTTATGAGTGATTGGTCGATACTAAAACGAGGGAAATGACAGACTGTCGTACTTGAAGTAGAAGTTCTTGGCAGACCCTTCAGGACACTGATTAGTGTAGAGGTGCAGACTGATCTTGGGTTTGAGCTGAAGCTGGTGGCTCTCCGCAGTGCTCTCAAAAATACAGTTCTCCTTCGCCTCTGGATCAGCAACAAAGAACAGCAAAAGCTGTTTGTACAGAAACCTGGAAATAAGACCGAACACACAATTTCAATTTACCAGAGGCACGATCAATGGAACAAGAAAGTGAGCAGGTCACACGTCGTATTGTTTCAGCATTAGTCAAAAAGCAAAGGAGCTCAAGAGGAAGTCAAACTTCACGACCATAGGGCCATTTTATGGAGTGACTGCATTAAAAATTAACTTCCATCAAAATGTTGGAAGAAACTGGAGAGAAAAGAGGGACCAGCTGGTGACAAAGTGTAACCTTATCTATCAATCACAGTGGGGGGTCTTTTGTAGCTTGTGCACACTGGTATTTATGGATGACGTCTCTGCTAAAAGAAGCAACAAGATGAAACACACACGAACAATCCTAAACAGATGTGGAGAACGCTCAGAAGTGTAGCAGAATCAATCACCAGGTCAGTTCAGTCATTCCACAGATAGAACTGAAAGTAGCTGCAGTGAAGGAGAACACCACCAGTTCAACAACATGACGTCTGCTAATGTCTGTGGCTACAGAGACATTTGAACTGAATGTGCTGAAGCACATAGCCTGAAGAACAGAAAATGTGTCTGCTGAGGTCATGAGAAGGTTATTCATCTCGTCTGTACCTCAGGAGAGCCCGTCTGGCAATGACTATGGCATGACAGTCATGGACCACTGTCCCATTGAAGCAAAGCCACTTGCTGCAGCTTGAACGGCCAGCTCCCAAAGCCACCACGTTGTAACGCTCACATGGGCGACCCGCTGTATCCAGCACTTCTGTGGGGTGAGTGAAATCACTTCTTCACTATGTATTAGGGATGTCACAGGAAACAATACTTTGGTATAATAACCCTGCAAGTGTAATTTACATTATACAAAGCATTGTACAATTTCTGTGGTTTTAGTAGCGACTACCAAATTTCTGCTATTGTGACATCACTACAATTTATTACTAAGTCTCTTTTCAAACCAGTATATTATCCTCCTAAGAATCTCTTGTCAGTTCATTAAAATATAGAGAGAGGTCACTAATTACAACACTTAAAAATATAAATTAGGTAATTTAATAAAAAAACTGAACACATATGGAACTTACCTCTTGTCAGGACAAATGTTGCCATATGGCTCTTGCAGCCATAAAAATCAGGAGACATCTTCAGCAGGTTGTCGAACTTGTCACTGCTTATTGCTGCCATGTGATTCTTGTGCTCTTCAGTTTGCCAGACTGCAACAAAAAGGAATACACTGCATTTACTCTGGACATCAGTGTCAGTGCTCCTCTGAGCTTTCAGATACTTCTAATGCATCACTACACACTGCGTTTACCTTAAACATTACAGAGAAAATGTTTTTGACTAGTATTCTGATCACATAAGCATGCAGGTCCTGCACTATGAAACTCTACAGTTTTATGGGTCGCTGCAATTTAGTAGTGAAAAATTCTAAAGTTACTTCAATACAATGGGAGTTGCAAAGCAGTTTTTCTAACTGGCAGCAGAGATCTATTCACAGGCACAGGGACACCAAACACTTTAGCAGCTCTACGTTGAGCATTTAGCCCAAATACTCAGACTGGAAGCAGACACGAGTTATTTCATTACGAATACTGCACCTTCAGCCTCTGTAGTCTTGCCTTGACTCCTTCTGTCCTTGAGCTGGTCCAGGCAGAGCTCTTCCTCCAAGAGTATGCTTTCAGCCGGTGACATATCAGGGAGAGAGAGAACAGCTGGCTCATCATCTGAGTCATCCTCCTTCAACAAAGAAAACCAGTGATTTTCTGCTCTGATCAGCCTTGGACCTACATCTATGGTGTTCAATTTTTAAACACAAGGCATAGTGAAACAAGATGGGCCATTAATGCGTTCGACAAACAATGAAAATGTATTTGTACGAATAGGCTCAGGCACATTTTGAGTCTGGTTTATAATTTGGTAAAATACCTGGATTCAATTTTATCCATTGCAAACAAATTGCATGTACATTATAATGTTAATAATTGTATTATTTAATATTCTTTACTCAAACAACCAAATAAATAACACTGGCATCTGGCACCTAGTCCTTGTACCTTGAATAAAATGTGTTATGAGTGATTAACGCAGGTTAGATCCATTAATTCTTTACCTACTAGATGTGTGTGGTGTGGGATTACTCGCAAAATCTAATAAACTTTCAGTTACCTGGATAATTGTATTTTACTCTTATGTCCGAATGCAGCTTAGTCCCACAACTAACTCGTGCATCATTTCAATTTGTCTGTGAAAGACACCTTCACATAAAACACAGTCTTTGAGGTTTTCAGAGGAAACTTGGCTAATGGAGGTGACAGCATCTCATCATCTGAAATTAAATCACTAGGTCAAAGCGTAAACCATAACTTAATCCTAAAAGCAGTTTCCATTTGTTTACCTCATCTTCCAATGTGACGTCACCAGAATCAGCTTCATCATCTTTGAGTCTGGGCGTGGAGTCCTTCTCTGTTATAGATCTGTCACTTCCTTCACAGAGCAAAGCTTCTTTTTCTCCTTCACAGTCTCTGGAAGCATCTATATCTTTTCTAAGAGGGAAACATTGGTTACTGAAAACCTGGATTAATGTACAAGAGCAATAAACATCCCAAATCACACAAGAGATGCTAAAGCATTTAATACTGGGCATATAAAGGTAAACATGGCTGTCAATATTTTTTAAATCTGGATGCCAGCTATTGAGCAGGTAGACAGGCCTTAAGAGAAAGAATTAATGTAAGACTCACCAGTGCCAAATAAAGAATTTCCTCTACTTGCATCCTTTAGTACTTGTGGAGGAATAGTCTAAGCATATAAAAATTGATCGTGCTTTTTAATTTACTTTCAAGGATAAAACTCCCAAAAATATGTTAAGGGACATCTTGCTTTTAAAAACAATATTTTAATTGCTAATTGGCAGAGAAGAAAATAATGAAAAAGGACAACTAAGGCATCAGAGAGCAGATTCAAATAAAGTAGATGACAAGTGTCACAAACAAAAAACCCACTGGGTTGTCCACTGGCCTGAAGCTATGGGGGCACTCATTAAGGAGCTTCAGTAAATGACAGTGCCCAATTTGGACTGCACACACTCGCCAGCAGGCTCCTTATCTGCTCGTCCTGAAACCTTGGTAATAAGCAGTCTCCACACAATAAAAGTCAAATTGAGGGTGCTACAGCAATAGTGTCTTAGAATTGATCATGTTTTTCCCGATGCAAATAAACCCATCTATTATGTTCAAAAAGGAGTTCAGAAAAACCAGGAACACAAACAAGTCGTCAAAATCTTACAAGTAAAAGAGAATACAATTATCATTGAGCTGGTTGTTTCACCACTGTTGTTGTAAATACCATACAGCACAACACTGCCACCTTTTTCATTACCTTAGCTCAGCAGCACTGCTATCAGCTGGCATTTCCTCTGTCAGATGGAGGCGAGGGTTCAAGCTTGGTTCAAACTTTGCTCCAGAAAGAAAACTAGCAGCGCCTCTTCGGCTGTACTTAAATGTTGCTTTACCCGCCATCCTTCACAAGCAATCTGTAGAGAAAGAAAATAAAGTAGTATAATAATTAAAATGCTACCCCATCATTTTTTTACTTTCGTTGTCGTTTCTGAACCGTTCGCCACTAAACCAATTTGTTAGCTCCGTTATAGAGCTGTAATATAATTTATCCTCCAGCCGCTTGAATCTGACACTTGCGACCTTGCTTACTATCATTAATGTATTTTGCAATTAAAGAAGCTATTGCAGTTTTTATATCAATGTGCATCTATGGTTTTCATCTGTTCGTCTGGCACTGGGTCAAGTCGTGACAACTGGAATTCATTCTTAAAGTCTGGTTCCAGAAACGTCAGCCTGTTTCTTTGACTGTTGCTAGCTACAAAACAACAGGTGTCTTTGTTGCTAGCTAACAAATGAGGAGCATTTAGCTAATGCTAGCTAGCTTGTAAGCAGATCAACTGACACCTAGCAAAAGTGAACGACACCGTGCTAGCAACGAAGCTAACGTTACTGAATTGCCAGATAGTTGATTTAAACTTTTTTGTCGATGCCATTTAAAAAAATAATCGTTTCATAATTAATTTTTGAAACAAAACTGTTTTTCTGTGATTCTCACCTCTTTTACATTTTCACCGTTTAGAGGTTGCGAACATCAACGAGGTTTTGCTAATTCCGGACACGTCATTAAACCTCTCCCTTAATTATTGTAATAATACATCCACTTAATTGTTCAACGCCTAGTGTGTGGTTGTAGGGTTAGAATATGGGGATCCGAATATATTAAGTTGCTACTGAAAGTTCACCTTCAGTCGTTGCGTTGATCAAAATTGAGAGAAGAGGTGGCGTCCATGTGCAGAGTCCAGAGCCGTATGGAGGACGTGTTGAACGAACCACGTGAAGGCGCAGAAACGTGGACTTCATACACAGTTCACGCGCAGCAGCGAGTTGTGTTGCAGCAGTTATTCTTATGATACAAATTAGACCTACATAAGCAAAGTGCCGTTCATTACTTGACTTATGGACATTACAGTACTCGAGTAAACATCTTCAGTTGGTGATAATTAAATACCACTACACTACTACATCATTTCCTAAATATGTGGGCAGCTGAGCACCTGGAGTGTTTTGCATTTATGCTGCTGTGGTTTACTAGTCATCTGAGAAGGTTGTGCAAATCCTGCATGCGGGGATTTTTTTTTTTCCAAATTGTCCTTAAAGGTGCAGTCCAGACCAGTTTAGTGCAGTGCTGTGCAGGTAACCAGAGCAGGTGCTAGATGCACCTGAGGCCTGAGCTCCAAAAATAAGAACATATGCAGGGTGAAATCAGGAATGTCCTGTCATATTTGGGAAAATATCAGAGTTTTAAACCTGAATTTGCACTGTGATATCTATGTGGATGTCGCCATTTTGGTGGAATTTAGATTGAATGTGGGAAACAGAACAATGTAAAAGGGGCTGATGTGTCATGTTTTATGTATAGATAGCAAATAAGCAAATAGATAAAGAATGGTTTGGTGATTTCTATGAATTTTAAATTTGCACTGCTGCTCACACACATGCACACACTAATATAAACACCACATGCTACCATGATGAAATGATTATGCAGTTGTTAAAATGAAACCTACCTCACAAACACATTTCTCTAAGCCTCCTAACTGTGCATCATTATTTGCAGAAGAGAAATGTTCCCCTGATCATTGTGAAACTCAAGACTGAACTCCATTTCTTCTCCCTTCGGTCAAGAGAGAGCCTTCATATGTGCTTTTCCTGAGCCAAATGAAGATTTCTTATGAGCGTGTGTCTCACATGAGACTGTGAAATGTTAAAACACTCCCCTCTCAAGAGAGCCTGCTGAAGCGCAATAGAAGCCATCCCATGTGTCATCTTCATTTTAAATACCAACTATTCCCTCCCCGACTCCCCTCTCTTTGTCTCGTTCTATTCCCCTTTCTCTTTGTCGCTGTGTCTTTTTTTTTTCACACGCTTTCATGCTGAGAGATTTCCCTGTTTATTTTTTAATGGGAAAAAATGAAACGGCTCGATTCAATTTTTTTTCTGCACAGGGACACTGTTTCCCAAATACATTGTCACAGCTTTTGTGTTGAATATGGACAAGCAAAACTGTGAAATCTCGAGCCTGAGACCATTTTTCTAAACATATGTTGTGCAATGAGAGTGTGATTATGTGTGTGCGAAAAGAAAAACACCACTATACGGTGTTGATGAACACTGTTATTGATGCTTGACTGTCAGGAGATGACACTGTGATGCATTCATTGATGTTAATTAACACTGAAAATGAAAACCTGAATTTCAGCCAACATGATTTTTCCACTCTGTATTTAACGCTGATTTTCATACTGATGTCCACCATCTGTAGATAGCGTGGTTAATGGTGTGTGTTTGTGTGTGTGTGTGTGTGTGTTTCTGCAGATCTGCATTTACTGTGTCTGCTTTACTGTAAAAACTAACTTCTTTACATGTGTATATTGTGGTAAAAAAAATTTGCATTCATATGGCCACATATTTTATGAAGGGCAGTCTTGTTCTAACCTGGTTCTTTCTTTTCATCCCAAAAGAATGTAGTAGCCTAAGGCACTTTACTAGCTAGGAGACTGGTTCTAATGAAATGGAAATCTCCTGCACCCCAGACTATCTTAAGGTGAAGAAAATAAGAGTCTCTCTTCAAGGCAGACCTAAGTCATTTGCCGAGGTTTGGGGCCTATTACCTCACAAATACCACTTATTCAGATATTGAAATTTGTTAAAAAATGAGCAAGCGGTTCTTCCTGCCCACCATCTACTCGCTCTTCTCAGGTCGTGGATCCTAATGCAGAGTCGGTACAGGAGAGTGAATAGTTTTTATTTGCAGAATAATCTGTAGATCATACACAAGCAGTGCATCCAAGCTCTAACTCACTCCTGTCTAAACACAAGATAATATTTGTTCCTCCAAGAGAGGGCAGGGTGGGGGAGCGTCTGGCTCCCAATGGCCTTCACATAGTTTTACCAGCACGCAACGGTCTGCTACACACACAGTTACTTGCAGTTTGCACAAATTATAATAAACGTATCACACAAGCTCTAATCTACAACACTCTCACTTCTCTCTTCAGAATCTAATGAACTAACTGTCGAGGGATCATTTCTGGCAACGTGGCTTTTCTATTTTGACGTGGAAGTACAGCGTTAGTACGCCATTTCTTTTCATGAGCGTTTCGTGTGATCATTGCGTGTTCACATTTTCTACTGTGATGTGATGACGATTTATTTATTAATTAGAACAGAAATGTTCATTATCAGGGAATTAAATGTGAAATTTGACAGTGACAAACCTTTTTTATTCTGTTAGCATATTGCATCTCGCAGGAAGTTAAAACCCTAACTCGCCAAGATGTCTGTAATGCAGCACGGGTGGCTGTGTCTGATTCTGCTGGGGGGCTGCTTGGTGGAGGAGTGACATCAGACTCCGTGACAGTGCACTCCAGAAAAAGAAAACTTCCACAGACTTGCACATCCTATCCTTCCCTTTCACACGTAACCGTATGAGACTTGTTTGTGAATAAAATATGAAATTCTGAAATCTGAAACTGTTTTCCAACTGGGTCACTGCCTCCATGCACAGCTGAACAGGCATAATTGGACATTCATATTTTCCTTTTCCTAAATGAATTTGACAGGCTTTTCCCCAGGCTCACCACTAGAGGGTAAATATCCTTTGCTCACTCACTCTCTCAGTTCATTTGTGATACTCACACATGACCTACAAATCAGCAGCATCAGACAAGAGAGAGGAAACAGAGAGTGGAGTTTTGGGATTCAGCACTGTTTCCCAAAAATGTTCAGAACCAGAAGATTTTGTTTGCTCCCTTTTATATGATCGGATTCTTCTTTTTTATAACATTATTATTAAACAGCTTCACCATTAACTCTCAAAATTAGTAGGTTACAATCTTCATCCTAGTTTCCTCTCAGCATTTCATCCTGAGTGAAGTGTGGCTGACCGATCATGGTCAAGTTTTTTACTCTGTGAGCCTTGTAAAAAGCTGTATACATAATTAATCACAAGTTTTGATTAGTGCATCAGTGATAGAAATGTTGCTGAACGTCTGTGCTCAGTTTTGTTATGAAACACTGTACTTTTAAAATATCAGAGGAGAACAGACAACGCTGTGATTAATTCAAACGCATAACTTTTCTTTGCTGGTGACGTCTGTTTTAATACTGACAAACAGTGGACCCACACGTTAGCCTATTTTAGCTAAGCAAGACTTACAGTAGGCGTCAAAATGTGTTAAATAGTTTGGGTAGTTACCAAATACAGATCTGGAAAACAGTGACAGTCCCACCGTGCATGTGGTCATCAGCTAAAAATCTGCACAGCAGTCACCCATTCAGCGCAACATTAAAGTAAAAGTAATCACAGATATCTTAGCAGTGGCAGGTAATGTAATGTGTTTCTTGCTCATAAAAGTGCTGCATCCTTGGATAAAAAAAAGATTTAAATCACACCAGATATGATAAGTTATCAGTAGCCTCAGGAAATGCTTTGACATTTCAACTGACAAAGTAAAAGCTGTCATATAGTACGATAGCAGCATGTGTGATAATGCATATAACATGAAGAAGACGTGTGTGTGTGTGTGTGTGTGTGAATTTCATCGTGATGTGCAGTGTGCGTCTGTGAATAGAGAGCAAGACACACGGACAACACCTGTGTCGTCTTTTAATCTCAGCAAACGCAGTGCATTGCGGAGACAGATCAACCGCTGCGCCGGAGCGCGAAGAAAGGAGCTGGTGTTTCATTCTGCTTTTTTTTTTGATGTGCTGCCTTCCAGCTGCGCTCGGCAACATCTCAAAAAGGGAGGAGGGCTACGGAAGTTGGGATGCACACAGTGATCCTAATATCAGCTATGATCATAAAGAGATCAGTGACACACGCTGAGCTGGTGCATAAATCTAATCTAGAGGGATGGAGGCAAAGTCAGAGACAAAATGTATTATGCACTCATTTTCATTGTCCTCCCAGTCATTTTTTTCTCCCAGCACACAGACACTGAGGGGCCGGGAGTTTACAAGCAGCTGTATAGATTTTATAGGCTAGTCTTTCTTTATCTCCTATACAGTCTCCTCCTGATTCTCTGTAGCTGCTGCTTCGCGCATCTTTAAAATATGAGAGGGTGGCTCCCCTTTCTCAGGCCATCTATGACGAGAGGGGGAACACACGAGAATGATGAAACAGTGTGAGGCGTCATATGAGCCCACCTACACTGCTCTAACAGTATATTTATATAAAACCTAATCACCCTTTGTTTCTCTTCTTCTGCGTCGTGAGGTATTCCCCACAACAGAGAAATTTCATGCTGCCCTCAGTGAATCTCATCAGGATAATTATTTGCACACAAGCATCCGAGGCACGAGCATCTGCCTCTCCTTCTGTTGACCTCCCCCTGCCTCCCCCTCATTTTTTCCATCGTCCTCTCCTCTCTTTTCCTCTCCTCTCCTCTCCTCTCCTCTCCTCTCCTCTCCTCTCCTCTCCTCTCCACGAAACCAAGAACCCTATCACTTCTTTTCCCCGTCATCATCGTCATCCCTCTCCAACTCCTCTCCGCTCCTTCTGCTCCAGTCATGTCTTTGTTAACTAGAGCATCTCTTCCATTTTTAAGCCACTTCACAGTCTTCCCAAATTGCAAACAATTTCTGCATAATGGAGAGGAATTGGTGCAAAGAGGCGAATAAAACAGAGATGAAAGATGCTGGAGCAGAGCAGATTTGCAGAGGATTTCAGAGAACATATGTCATTAAGGTTTAGAAACTGTGGAAAATATTCACATTTTCTAGGTCATATTAAAATGAACAATGAGCAACTCAATCCAATTTTTCCTGGCAGTTTATAGTTCATGTTTCAAGTGTTACATTACAGTATTTCTTTATGGTGCTGTTATAGCGCAGGTGGGAGAGAGTACAAAAGGATATGAGATACGTAGCTTGTGCAGTACAACACCTGGCTTAAAGTTGTAGCTGTATCCTTTTACTCATAATGACCAGGCAAAACCAAGAGGTGATTTGTACATTAACTATTCTTCTTCGCGACAAACCGTTATTCATACTGGTTAAAGGCTTTGAAATAGACTACAGAAGTGTAGTTTATTTGTCTTGGAATGTGGATTCAGGAGGTTTACATGAAACAGACATTGCGATCCCTGTACACTTTAAATGCCTTAATGGAATAGATATAGTGTAAAGGTGAGTAGACATCACGTGACCGCAACACTTTCCTCAAAGCATATGGTCAGCAGTCGCTAACCTTCCTTATCACATTTAAGATGATATGTCTGTGCAGGCAGGACCAACACATTACTGACCACAGGCACTGCCGGGAATCCAGAAATCACTTTAATGCTGAAGTGACTCCCACTTACGAAACCTCATATGCTCCTGCTGATGTGAGATAAAACCCAGTCCAGTCTCTTATCGTCCTAACACAATTAAAGACCAACTTAAACAGTATCTGTCTGCGCTTCTTAAGACACAGATGTGGCACCTGCAGCAAGATACTCACTCCCTTATTCTGTGTTGCCAGTGATGCTTGTGTATTCTGGATGTTAAAGTTTAAGATCTGTTGACAACGCATAGAGCCAGATAAGTAAAAGTCAACAAGGCCATCGTGCAGGCAGGCAAAATTACAACGGAGATTTGCTGACGATTTAGAAAGCATGTTTTGGATGGGAATTTGCACAGATTGTATGCTCAGAGTGGAACTTGCCAGTTTTTAACAGCACGTCTCCAGGGATTGCAATGTTGATCTGTCCAAACTGAAATATCTAATCAGCTATTGGGTGGATTTTGTGCAGACATTCAGGATCCCTTGAAGATAGCATCACCGTGAAGTTCAGATTTGTGCTTTTCGCGTGAAACGCAGATACAGGAGAAACACGATAGAGACAGTTGCGTCCATTTTGAGATGAAGTACAATCTCATCGACGGAGGAGGTGAACATGACGCACTCCTGCTTGTCTGCATTGAACATGCTGACTTTAACATTTAGGTCAAATAACCACAGACAGTTAGCGTTTCTGTTGATTCCTAATCCTGTTTTTTGTGCTTATTTCACCAAGCCCTGTCACCTCACATGTATCTGCATACTCAGGCCTGTCCTGGAGCATCACTGTCTTCACCTTCATACTTGCTGCGTGTCCTTGTTACACCCATTGCATCTGTTGGCACATGTCTCTGGCACATGCTGTGCTATAAATAGCAAAATGGCATCTGCAATGAATTTGCTCATCATTATGACGCTTAGAAACAACTGCAAAAAAAAACTAAACAGTGGCTTGAATGTGCATTTATAATATTTACTGTAGCCAAGTTAGATACACAGCTGTAAAATCAAAGAGGAGGTTGTGGAACCAGAGATACCATAAATAATCAAGTGTAGATAAGGATCATTGTACAGATTTTCACCACATGCATGAACATGGAATAATAATAATAATGTTCCTCATCTCATCTTGGCTGTGTGTCTGAAATGAAGACTAGAGGAAAGCAGGAAATGTGAGACTTTGTTAATACAAGGCACAGCTAATGAAACATCTAATTATATTCCCATAAAATGAACACGATGAAAGATAAAATTACAGAATGGGGGAATTCTTCACACATATGCAGAACAGATTCACGTTAGACTCTGGGTGAAATGTGGGGGGATGGGAATTCCTTCATCGCCACAGCAGGAGGTATACAGAATTCATATTCAGATGGTGAGAATCCATACTGTGTGGCATACTGTACGAACACACAGGGTTTCCAAGGGCAGGCGGCAAACTGAGGTCTGCAGTCTGTCTCAGGCAGGTTCTGCACTCTGTAAAATCCCCGAATGCAAATGTGAATGCAGATGTGAGCCGAGCAAAACGGAAGCTGTAGAGAACAGTTGACGTTGGGGTTTCTCAATTTGTGTGTATGTAAAAAACGAAAGAGACAGAGCGTTCCTCGGGGCCAGTGGGGCATCATCCCGACTCCTGAACCTACTGTAGGTGGATTCCAGAAATGCTTTGGATTCGTCCAGGACCTCGTGTCCAAAAATAGGACTGTGACGATTAAATATGAATGAAACTGATTGTTTGATGGGTTTCGTATGTGTGGGTCTTTCCCCAGAGTGGTTCTGTTCCTCTCCAAGGTGACGCCGGTTACCATGGCAGCAACATCAGTTCCACATCTCTCCTTTTTCCTCTTCCTCCCTCTGTCTTCCTTACTCTACTCTAATATTTCTTTCTCTCTCTCTCTCTCTCTCTCTCTCTCTGCTTCTGGGTCTCTCTCCTCTCTGGCAGTAAGCAGGCCACCAGCTATCATTTACACGGCACAGTTGGTCCTCGGCCAAAGCGTTCTCATTTCTGGCAGGGCGACGTATGGAAATTATGGAAATGACACACATATCAACACGAAGCTATCACACAAGTCCCTCATTAATACGCGGGTACATTTCCTTATCTCCAATCTACATTTGACTTTTGGTTTCCTGTGCATAAGTGTTATAAAGGAGACACAGTTCAGCAGAAATCTAGTTTTCGTTTACGTATTCCTTTTGTTCTGTTGTGCACGCTTTTGTGGATCCTATTCGTTTGTCTCTTCATGAATTACTGTGCAACACCAAACCTGCAGCATTTCAAATGGATTGCACTCTCTCTCTCTCTATCTGCACAGTAATTCACCAATTTTTGGGGGAGTTTGTTTCTGTGAAACTGCAGCTTTGTTTCACATATTTCTCGGCGATCTCCATCATCCCTCATCTTTCATCTTTCCCTTTTCCTCTTTGTTTGAACAATGAAGGGACTCGCATGAAAATGAAGACCTGAAAGGATAGAGCATGGAGAGCAATGCAATGCAGAAAAGTGATTTCCATTCCCGGTAGAAATCAATAGACTGAGATCTAACATCTCGGGAATGTGTGTGTGACTGTGCACTCTATCTGAGTGTGTGTGTGTGTGTGTCTTTGTACAGTATCCATGCACTGTAGATAAGTGCACACACCTATTACCTACTGTGTCTAGGTAATTAAATGTCTTTTTATATTTGTATGTTTGTGTGTGTGTGTGTGTGTGTCTCTGTCGAAAACGGAGAGCCACAGCCAGAGGCTAAATCAATACTGACTGTAAATGATGGCTATAATGGGACCGCGCCTGTAGTGGGACATTGCGGTAGTGGTGTGGATGGAGCCTGTGTGAGTGAAGGGATACAGTGCTGGTATTTGATTCTCTCCGTGTGTGTGAGTGTTCTCCAGTGCAGAGGAAACAGAGAGGGTGTGGTTGGTGGACAGACAGGGTCCTGGTCTCAGTCCTGGGTGTACAATAACAGTAATTCAATTGAGCTGGTGAGCCCTGGCCTGTGGGATTCACTGCCTGTGGGTATGTCTGTGTGTGTGTGTTGAGTCATTAGGAAACCTGATCCTCCTGGCTCTCTCCTCAGGACAGAATGAATAAGTGATCAAGGTCTGCAGTGCACTGTGTGGATTTGCACACTGTACCTGTGTCTTTGTGTTTTTTATCTTTATGTTTATTCTACTGTTTTACTTCTCTCCCTCTGTTTTATGTTGCCTTTGTTCCTGCACCATTATCATTTTTAAATAAGGTTGGTTAATTAGATATTTATTTTTTTAGTGTGAGTCATTGTCTCGTGTGAAATAACAATAAACTGTATAAGTACAGCTTATAATTACAGATTAAATAGTCAGTTGTATTATGAAAACACAGTTCTCACTTACCTCTGGTGTTGCCTATACTGATGTACTGTAATAAACTGATCCTTATTATGAAACATTTGCATGGTTCCAGAAAAAGTTAAAATCTTACATTTTCAGCCATGGTTTGGCTCCTGTGTATCAAGAGAGAGGGACAAGTAAAATACACATTTATTAAATAATCAACGTATTGCCATCGGACCCTTTCGATGAATCACCTACACACTGTGCCGTCCCTCTGTGCACAGCTCATCGTAGCTGCCAGAGCGCGGCACCCTGTGGTATGCGGTGCACTCCTAGAACTTCTGGGAGAGGTGGGATGTTTGCAACAGGGTGGCAATTATGGGACAGGTGGGAACACGAGACAGTGGATGTTTGTGTCACACATTTGGTCTTGGTTTCAGAAGCTTTACACCCCTGAGATACTGTTTCTTCCTGTGGCTTCTAGGCAAATAGAAAATGACCATAGAAGGATTCACACCGTGAACATTTGTAATTAAATCTACATAAAAGCAAATTATTTTGGCAAACGTAACCTTTAATTTTTACTTCACCTAACGCAACATAAAATAAATGTTTTCTCATCCTTCTTATCCTCTTTTTGATCCTCCCCTCAACTCCTTCATGCCTCCTTCCCCCACAGCTGAGCCGGTTCTTGGCAGCTGATTGTCCTCTGCAGGCAAAGCACAAACAATTGGCAGCCTGCATTCGCAACAGCATGATGCTCTGACACACACACAGGCATAAACATGGCTGCACAGGGACTGATCACGCACCCATGAGCAAGCAGAGGAACACACGCACGGTACTGTGGGTGAAGCACGCCTGCATATGTACCAGCATGGACAAAAGCCCACATGAGCAATCATTCATGCATTTTGCATCCATGTATGGAGAGATTCATGGCCACATGAATCTCTCCATACATGCTGTATGGACACAAGCGGCCCTGCTGCCCAACCCAGTGGCTTTATATTAGCGTAATCCTTGTTTAATATGAATCCAGATCTAAGCTCTGCCTATTTACCCAAAGGAGATGCTGCCATGGCCTGGTTTTAGGACAAAGTCATATAGCCTACACACACACACACACACACACACACACACACACACATTTAGGGTGGGATGAGGCTGTAGTCATGCCAACTGGTCACAGACTGGATGCTCATGGTGATAATGTAATGAGCAGAGCAATATGTTGCCTGCCTCTTTGCCTCCTTGTTTTCTTTCTGCTTCCTTGAGTGTTGGGATCCCTTTTTTGTCTTCATTCCCTGCCTTGGAGCATCTGACAAACTCCCGCTGAGCCCACTTATGTGTCTCCCTTCACTGTCATACAACGTCTGTGTAGCATGTTGTGGTTATGTGAAGCCTGCTCATCCCAGAAATTCAAAACCACTGTGACGGACATGTTTTAAGTTGGATTTACGTTCACATTTACAGTCTGAATAACGATCTGGATGATAAAAGTGTCATCTCTGGGTTTAATTATACTGCATGTCAGGGCCTTTGGCTCAATTTCAAAGTTAGAAGGAGAACAGGGTGAAATCAAGTCACGTTCAATCATTCAGTCATACACAGCCTATTCAGATTAACATAAAATAAATATATAATAAAACAATCTAATCAGATTAAATCTCCATTTTCACACATTTCCATAAAGGAAACTGATAGATGGTGAAATTCTTACAGTTTATGAATTTTTGTATAAGTGGCTGTGACCTTTATGTTGTAATTATAAAGTCATGAGACCTTATAACCTATAACACTCCATTCCTCTACACACCTAATTTACGCAGCAGTAAACTAAGAGTTCTGCACAAGTGGCATCTTTTGAAATGGTGCCATCACATATTTTTTAGGTCTACAGCCACACTACGGGCTCGGTGAGAATCCACATTTGAACTTGACTGTTTGTTTCAATATGAATAATAAACAGCTATGAATAGAAGTGAACTGACACTGAAGGTCTGAATATGTAAATGAGCATGTGAGGAAACTGCATCTGCATCAAAATAGTATTTGTTGCTCATTGCCTCACAGTCCCTCTGCAGACCAATCTTTGCCTAACAATTATCATGTGATGGCTGCCATAGTGTCACTTATCCACCGTCATCATGCAACAAATATGGCAAATGCAGGAAAACCACTTGTCACCACGTCACCGTTGTCTCTCTACACCTCAGGCTTTCCAGTCACAGTTAGAACAGTGTTCATTTCATTGCACAGCATCGGCACCCTGTGCTAAAATCCTCTGTGGGGTTTAGAAGCTGATCAGCGAGACACATGCATTAGTCCTCATACTTGTCTTCATGTAGATCTTAGTTTGACACATTCGCCGTATCATCCCACAGGTGCTGTTTCTTGTCTGCCACAGAAGAGCAAGAGAACTCCCATCAATTCTCAGTGATCTCATTATCAAGTGCTACGAGCAGAAAGGTTACAAAACGACAAGAAGTTCTGAAATCTGGTGTGTATGTCCCCAACCTTTTAATAATAACGTCAATACTGTTGGATCAAAATGAATCTTCCACTATTTCTAAAGTGCTCCCTTTGTCCACAATTTAATTGAGCTATTCTTCATTGTAATTGCTGTGACACAGTAGCCTCGCGGTGATCTCTTCCACCGTTTCATTACTTAAGATCAATGGGGCTTGAGTGACAAATTCAGCCTCGTGACTCCTTTGTCAGTTGTGTTTATATTTATCGTATTACATTTTTTGCATATTTCAATCTAGAATCATGTCTGTGTTACTGAATTCAACCTCTTAACTTGTCAACTCTAGAAAATGCTTTGACATTTAACTTATTAGGCACCCACTGCTTCACTGTCACACAGTGCTGCTCCATTAAAAATAGCTGCAGGCACTGAGCTAAAAAAGCCTGGAATATGTATGTGTTAGATATGTGTTAAGTAAGGAAAGGATGTTGACACATAATATCTATAAACACATATTTAAGTTTAAAACGAGGACTCATTTAAAAAAGGATGTACTACGGCTAATAAGAAGTTTCCGTTACTCATGTTGTATGAGAACGCCAGGCTGTGTTGGATCACGGCTCGGTACCGTCCACATGTTTTGGCGTCATCCACCGCGGCGCTACCGGTGTCACCGCATTCTCTTTGCCGGTTGTTGCATCATTATTTAGAAAGAAAAATATCATCAGGTGTGAATATTGCAAATGATTGCTTTGGAAAGCCATGACGACACCCTGAAAAAATGTCACTCTTAAAAGTAGTTTAGCACTAGGGGTGACATCAGCTGGTTACTAGTGCAGAGACATTAGTGCCTGTCATCATAATCACCACCATGAGATTAAAATTCTGCTAATGTGCAAAACAAAGCTATTATAATCAGCCAATCAGCATGCTATTGTTAGCCACCAGAACAGCTTCACTGCGCCAGAACATGGGAATGTTGCTTGATATTGACCTGCATTAAGCCACACCCAACTCTTTCATGCATCCTGTGTCCTCTTCTTCTCCTCTCTCCTCACTTTGTTCTACAGATTATTCCTTTCCAACTAATACCAGAGACGTTTCATGCTCAAGTATAAAAAGGGATTTACGGACAGAAATCTAATCTACTGTAGTGTGCAATGATGAAATATCAGTGTAATATCTACGAAGAAGCTTGGGAAACCTCCATGGAAAGCCAGTATAAAATATGATGGAGCATTTCTAATCCTGCCTTGTCCCCTCTACTGCCATCCTCTCCTGAATCCTGTATCTCCTCCTTCCTCCTCTTCCTTCCTCCTTTGCTTTGCTTCGCCTTTTCTATCCGTTCCCTCTGCATAATCCAGAATCAGAGCAGATTGCGGCTGCATGGGAGACTGCAGTAGCAGGTGTCATCTTAGGGTCGTTTGTCTCTCATCTGCAGATCTCTCTCTGCCCTCAGCCTGTCGGATGCTATTTATGGCTCACATGCACATGCAGCAGCGCGGCTGAGAATGAAGCAGGGATTGGAAGAGCTTTAGGGGGAAGAGGGCAGGGGGTGAGGAGTGCAGGGTTGCCTTCAATGGAAAGCACTACTCTATAATCTGCCTGCACACTGCTGTCAATGCTTAAGTTTGATTAGGTTGAGCCTGCGTCGGGCTGAGCTGATTTCCGCTGATTGTTGGACACGTAAGGCCGGATCTGCGTTGGTGACACGCTGGATCAGAGAACGCGAATGAGGCTGATAGACCTCAAGCTATGGTCTTAGAAAACATATTCCAAACAGGGTCAGACACCGTTCCTCTGTGCCACCAGTAGGACTGTCTACAGCCTAGCATGCCACATTGTCTTCACAGCTCCAGCCAGCCATGCATGTGCCTTCACCAACCCTGGCATGGGAAAAACACTATCAGCACTTTGTCTCCACCCGGGTGTCGTGATCGTGGGTGTGTGAGCGTAGGGGGTTTGATTGTGGGTCGAACTTGTTAAAAAAACACGTGCACCCCGCCCCCCCTTCCTCCTCTGTCTCTGCTACCCTGCATACATCTCCTCTGCTCCGCCGCCCTGCTCGTGAGTATGTTTGTGTCCAGCCAGCAGTCCTGAGAGTGAAAAGCTTCATCAGCTGAATTAATGGAAGTTAGGTGTCTCAATCAATTAGGGCACACAGAAAGAGCTGCAGAGCTGTAGTTCCCTCCCAGCCCTTTCCTTTTTCCTCCTCTAAACAGCTAAACCACATTCAGAACATACACAGCAGAGGACGTTAGCCACGCGGGGCACACGTCAGCCTTTATATGCTCTGCCCGCACTATACGACTGTTTTGGACAAGTTAACTTTGGTCTTTCAAAACAGACGCATAGGGTTAGGGTTCGGGAGGAGGGGGGATAGAAGAAAGAGGGAGGGAGGGAGACGAGCAGACTCTGAAGTAATGAGATGAACATGAACACATTTCACATCCTCTAAATGTGTTCACAGGATTTTCACGGTGGAAGTGTCATCCACACATGCACAGACACGACTGTGCTATTATATACTTAACTTGATCCTATATGGAGTAACTGTGTGCTGCCTTCCTGCCTAAGGCTTTCCCATACACTGTAAAGACTGTGTCATTAAGACTAGATTTCAATAAAACCAACAGGAATAGAGTAGTAGCGGCAGCAGAAGCAACGCAGAGGGGCTTGTAATCTCTTGCTCTGTTTATTGAGCACAGAGTATGACCTATTTTTCCCTAACTTTAAAGCTCACTCACTGTACTTCCCGTTAAAAACTTGACCTATTATCAGCATCAAATGATGGGGTACGGGATAAGGATCATTTTTCTGTGATCCAGTCAACCAACTTTCATCAGATAGATTCTTACTTTCATGCATATATAGCTTTTATACTAAAACATCAAATAGCAGCTACAAGACGGATACACTGAATGTGGTCTAAGGGAAAAAAAATCATTTCATTTAATAAGAAATTAATAAGAAAATCCAGTAGAAACTGAATCTTTATTCAGGTACATCCTGTGCTTCATCGTATGAATCCATTATAAAAACCCAGTTGGAAACTCTAAAGATAAAAATAAACAGGTACTTTTTTTCTTTATAACGCTTGGTCATATTAGTTTGAGTTTCACCCCATCAATCCACCATTTTTCTTTATTATACCATAGGTTCCTTTCACAAATAAATTGGCACCGCTAAACACTGTGTAGCTGCACTATACTTTGTTTCACAATGACAACTGTAGCGGTGCATGTTCCCAAACGTTGCAGAAACATTTTATTTCTGCCGTGTGTCAAAATGCCTCTACTCCTATGTGAAACTCTCCATCACATGTGACTGACAGAGTGGAGGGAAAATATTGTGACATTTGACTTGTTTAGGAGGATAGCAATTAGCTTGTCAAATAGTGGTTACAGATGGTCATTTGGCTTGTTTCCAAGACGACACTGTCATTATCAAGTTAACTTAATCAGCCTCTCATTTTTAACAGTGTTTGCGTGTGTGTGTGTGTGTGTGTGTGTGTGGAGGATTTATGTTCATTATGCATCAGGATGACTTCGAGTTGGGAGCTTCACAGTGAAGTGAAAGTGAGGCATGTGATCAGTGTCACATGAATCTCTGGCCAACAAAGAGTAGATGTGTGTGCAGCTTAATCTGAGTGATGTGTTTTTATTCGTATGTTTGTGAGACACGTTTGCAGCAGCGTATGTAAATTCATAGGTGGATTACTGAAAAGGCCTAGTCCTAGGTCCTAGGGCCAAAGGATTCAGGGGGCCCAGGGCAGTCAATGAAACAGTTATTACGAATCTCAACATGACTCTACAGAGACACAAAACACCAAATAGGAGTTGTGATGTGATGCAATTTTACATCAAGAATTAATAATATGATCAAAACAAGGAAGACAAAATGATTACAAGACAAAAAGCAAAGGCAAACACAAAGGCTTGTTACATGTCTATGTGTGTGTGTCTGTGTGTGTGTGTTACATCTACTGTCTGCCCTGTTCAGAATACATCCTCTACACATTTGTCATATGTGTGTATCAGATGTTGTGCATCCTCCAGCCTGTAGCAATGCCGACGTGCCCCAGAGTGAGAGACAGAGAGAGAGACAGAGAGTCACATGGATGGGGTCACATGGACTCACCATGTGCAGCTGCCTGAGGCCTGGTGAACTGGCTTCACACAACAATCCTCTCACTGTGTGTGTGTGTGTGTGACTGTGCTGTTAATCATACAGTACAATAAGTGCTCCTCAGCGTGTCTCGTTTGGTCATTTTGCCATTTGTCTGCGTGTGAGTGAAAAAGGGACAGTGTGCAATTACACGTTGCATGACATAGAATTTTTCTTCTGTAATCTGTAATTACAACTTTATTATTTGTTTGACAACAAAATCTCGCTCCCTCGGTTTTGTGTGACCGGAGCAAATGAGGATGTAGTATGATGCTGTTATACGGCCACAAAGACCTCGGCGGGGGGAACTTGGAGTGGCTGGATGAGTCAACAAAACCTGTCGAGCTGAAAAAGTGGAGCCTACTCTTCGCTTCCTGTTTTCTACTGACAGTCAACACGGAATTATTTTGAGCATGGCAACTGTTCCCTAAACAAACGGAGCTGCCTTTTGTGCCTCAACCTAACCAAACCTTAAAGACATGCGTGTTTTAGATGAGAAAAAGAGGAGGCCAAAAATCACAGTGTGCTAACAGAAACATGTTGGAGCACACGGCACAGTTGCACAATCTTTAGGTGTGCCTTGGCCTTTCACCATGATTACGGCGAGTACTGAACAAGGAGAGCACTGCAACTTGTGCCACCTCATGTGCTTCATGTGACGACAATGGTTCTGCTGCGCCTTTTATGCCTCATGAGACCTAGAGATCCACATGTTCTTCTTTTGCATTAGCGCGGTTCTTTCGAACCCTGGATAGTGATAAATAGGTAAAATGACAGTTTAATGACAGCGTTTGTGTTTAAATGTGTTTGAAAAAACTTGATTTCTTTAGAAAAAATGGATGTAGCCTTAGCTTTTCACATCTCTTCATAAGTCTCAGGAGCTGATTGCCCTTCTCTGCCCGTTTCCCGCTCTCCACTGCATCTCTTTGCTCTTCTTCGAGGACATCGCCAGTGTCCAGAGAGGAGAGGGGGAGGAAAATTGACTGCAGTGAGACGAGAGATGTGGGCAGACAGTCAGAGGCCAAGAGAGATGGAGAAGAAGAGGAGGGGGTGAGTGAGAGGAGAGGAGGGAAGGTCACAGGTGTCTCAAAAGGATGCTACTCGGAACAACAACATCAAGTCACAGTATACACTCTATGGCAGAAGCTGAGAAAGACAGAAAGAGGTCAATCGATAAAAAACACACACACACATAGGCTCAGACTTGTAAAAGGTGGATTGTAAACCATTAGACCTGTTTCTCGCTGTATTCCTGGAACCACCAGGATTTTTTTTTTTATACATTTTTAAAAAATTACTATATAGAGCAGCTATTATATGTTACAATGTGAATTTGTGTGATTCATTGAGCAGTTTCTTCACCACAACAAGTTGTAAACACCCTTATAAACAAGCAGAAGCTTACTTACATTACCAATGAGCTAAAGGATGCTAAAGCTCCTGGATGTGGCAGAATCATTCTAGTTGCTCACTGACAAACTGAATCTGGTTTGGTTTGTCATAGGGCAACACGTTTCAACAGAGGCAGAGGAAAAAATAAGGAGAACAAAAATAGTTAAAGTAATGTACTTCCTTTATTATGCTGTTAGTATTATAGTTAGTGTCTGTTAAACACCTCTGCAAAACTGTTTCAATTCTAACAAAAAAAATTCTCACCTTTATCCACGATAATGGCTTCATTATCATTTTTTTAAACCCCAGTCTGTTATCATGATTGGTTTGATTTGAGCTAGTTGTTGTTTAACACGTCTGGCAGCATCTGACAGCAGATAGATTTACCCGGTTGGATTTATTAATCCAGCTACTGACTGCTCAAATTATCTTGATTATGTGTTGCGCAGCAGGGAGGTAAGAACTTCACTGTCTTTATTTATCTTAACATTTTTAGATACACAGTGTGTCACTGAATAATAGTTTCTCAAAATGGCTGAAAAGAGTTGTTTAGCTTTGAACATTAGCTAAGTTTACCCTGTACAATGTTAAAAAGCTTTTTTTTATTGTCATTGTTTAAAAATATACTAAGTAAAAATGATGTAGTCAGTGAAACTAAAAACATTTGAATGAACAAAACTGTAGCAAAGCACACTGAAGTTAACCACTGTCCATTTTTTAGCCCTAGCCCTAACGTCAAACACCTCGTTGCCATGGAAGCCTTGTCTTGCCGATGCGTCTCGCTGTGAACCTTGGTTGCAGACACACACTGGCGGCCTGGTAGCAGAGTGGTTAAGGCAGAGGGCTGGGAAGCAGGAGCCCCGGGTTCGATTCCTAGCTGAGTCACCAGGTGTGTCCCTGAGCGAGACACCCAGCGCTAGCTCCCCGAGCGCCTCCTGTGGCTGCTCACTGCTGCCCCCAAGGGGTGATGGGTCAAATGCAGAGAAGAAATTTCGTTGTAACGTGAAAATGTATCAATGACAATAAAGTGGATTCTTCTTCTTCTTCACACACACACATGTTGTCTGACACTGCAAGCATTCTCTTCTTTGCAACTCCTCCGTGTCATGAAACTGAGGACAGGAAGACAGATGACAGATGGTCCTCATTGCGTACACTCTCCCTTAACATTAGTGCTACACTTAAACGTCTTAATTACGATAGATTCCCCTTTTCAATTTGAGCCATAACTCTGAGAAACTCATTGTATGTCCAGGTCCCAGGTCACAAAGTTGTGATCGTGGACTAGACTTAGAAATACTGTAGCAGGCAGTCTGTAGTTTCCATATTTAGAATCAATAGGTGTTCTGGTGTTCACATGTGTGTGTGTGTGTGTGTGTGTGTGTGTGCGCACTTGCTTGTGTGCTTTGCCTTTGTTGTTTCCCACAGCTCCTCTGTGCTGTCCTATTGGGGCAGGAATAACAACAGGAGTCATAAACAGCAGCTGTGCCCGGTCAGACCACACAGTGCTCTTAAGATCTTATGAAAAGTCACTCTAAGGCCGCACAGAGGTGGAATGTGATGAAAGCCTGTGCGTCTAATGCATGTTTTCCACAGGTATGCTATTGAAGTAGCTCTGTTTTGTTTTCAGAAACTTTTTAGGGGGGAAATTGTGCTGCAGACAGCATTTTCTACATAAATGTGATCGATTGCTCATTAGACAAAAGTAATTACAAATCATGATACTTTTGTTTACTCAGTAAAGATTTGTCAAAGTTCTGGTTCAACAGTCAACAGTGAAAGTCTTCAAACCCCCCACATCAGACCTACTGTCTTTGGCATATGTATATACAGTATACTACATAGCTAGTCCATTAATAGTTTCACCAGTGAAATATCCAAACTCCTGGGTATATACATTTTATTCAACTCTGAGAAAAGTTCCCACAGTGACAGACGACAGATCAAGATGGACCCACGTTTCTATGTTTGTGTTCCTGCTATTCTTTCTAATTAAAGCAGATGCATATTTATTTATAAACAGGAGGCGAGTGGATATAGCTCATAAAAAAAAATCTTAAAAAATAATGAGCTAAACGTGTAGGAAGCATATTTGATTCCAACAAGAAAAATAATCAGACCAAGTATGTGAGCCAAAAATGTTCCTGTTAATCAGTTTATCAAAGGTTTCCACCACCCCTCGGATTCAGACTGGACCAGGTCTTTTCTGGTTTAATTGGTTATATGACGCTTTATATTTTTTGATGTAACCTTTATTCTGATTATTAGTGAAATATAAAAACACACAAAATATGCAAACAAAGGTACTGTAACAGGACACTCTTAGTAATGACTGTTGCCTTTTGTACATAAACATGGGACTTAAAGGCCTTTGCCATATAAATAAATAATAATAATAAATCAAATAAACAAAACAAGCAGAAATTATGGAAGGCTTACTTACCAACTGCTTTCATCTCAGTCTGAGTAAAGGAAATTGGTCTATACTGAAGACGGTTTATCATTGACAGGATTGTGCCTTCTATTTATTTTTCCTAATCTGCCTTTAAAAACTGGCAAATGTCTACACACAACCCTTGGGACGGTGTTAGGAGAGATGACAAAAACTAGCCTCACTGGCAATTAAATCCTGGCACAAGCAGCAAAAATGTGTTCAGTGTTTGTTTTGTGTGATGTTTAAGCATATTTCATTAAGTCTGGCTGGAAAAGACAATCAGTCATGATTCCTAACGAAACCAAAACAATGACAGAGGTTAGAAACAGAGAGAGAGAGAGAAGGCTTGGGACAGTTAATGGAAAGCAATGCTGATAGGGTGGGATTAACTGTCCAAACCGGGCTGTCATCATCGACGCAGATCTGGACATGCTGCATTAGCATGCGTTGCTACGACGACAGTAACCAGAGATACAAGGGTTGGTGTTCAATCACACGATGAGGTCACCCATTGTCCTGGGGAATCAGATCACCCGTTACAGCCAAACCTGCGTGATCTGGCACACATCAAATTTGGAAACAAAACGCTCAGTGCTCAGTTGCTCCCGTGTCATTTCTCTGTTCGATGATTTAGAGATGTGCTTGTAATGGAGGAGGGAACATCCTCCCATGCTGAAGGATTAAGAAAGATTTTAATTGCATGTATTTTTTTCAGTCCTTCTAACTTTGGATTTGAAAGTGTAAAGTAAACTATCTGCAGCTTTCGTATTGCTGCCCTTAACATTCATAAGTCACATTAAATCTAAAATCAAGTAGCAGTGTCTCCGGCAGGTCTCGTGAATATCTATTGTGACCATCCTATCATTACCTCTCTTTGACAACATAGCAAATATAAATAACAATAAATACAAATAAAAGAGAGGATGTGGAATAAAAAAATCTGCCACCGGAAAATTGAGTTCAGTTTTTCAATCCAGTTATGAAGTGAATGTGTGTTAAATGTGTTATTTTTGCTCTAAACAGTATCATCTTGTTAGCAAAGGAAATATTTATGATAAGGTTATACAGATAAAAATGAAAAACAATGTAATCCTAAACAAATTCTGGGGCTTTTGTTTCTGCCTGCAGCTTCTTGAGAAGTGAGTGGGCTGGAGGCGCCTGCTAATCGAAGATAATATCTAATCTTCAGTTACTTAAACTGAAGAAGGTTAAACCTTCTTCTTTATCTTCGCCTAAAGATGTAGATGAAATTTGGATCCGACAGCCTAATAATCAGTTCTCCATATTTTTGAAGAGGTCGTATAGTCAAACAACACCGGATCCTCGACAGATGTCAAGTTTAAAAACACAACCTTTAGTTTGAGTTTCACTTTGGCTACTGCGTGTTGCAGTAGTGTACCTAACTTATCGTTACGATAATGATGCAGCATTATTATTTTTATCTGGATTCTGGAATCAAAACACACATCTTTACTCAACTATGTAATGTATTTTTAATTATGTTGTTTAATAATTTCTAAGAATGATATAAACACATGATAAAATGCATGTAAGAGGAGAGCTGATCTTGCTTGTGCCTCTATGCAAATACTAAAGCAGGCGTTTTGTCCAACTCCTCTTGAATTTCATACGGCTCTAGTGGTCACTTGTGCTGTTCGTTATATCATAAGACTAGAAGTTGCGTAGAAACAATATATTGGATGGGGATCAATAAAGTATTCATTATTATTATATGGAGCTCCTCCTGTTTGTTCTCCCACGTGAGAAGACAAACTCCACAGACACTGGGGTTATGAGGACTATGGCTGCATTAGTTGATGACTTAACATGTGAGAACAGTGGTTTACCAGGGCGCTGCAGAGGCGTGTTGCAGGATACTGTCTGCACACAGTATATACACTTCATACAGCAGTCACTCTACAGTATATATGTATATAGTGGGGATCTGTAGTCACGTGTGTGATGTGAATATTGCTGTGTATGGGGTTGACAAATTAAAACAGATTAGGAAGCCAAAGCTGGAAAAGGTGCTGCCTGGGTCCACTGTCGGCTTTGTTCAGTAATTCTTTTACAGCTCAGAGGGAAATGAAAAGGTTGCGTTATCATACCCCATTATGGGAAAGGAAAAATAAATCCAATCATCAGAGCAGCTATTGGTGGCAAAGCCATGTGTCAGGCAGCACAGCGGTGTCTCAAGTATCAGTGAGGTGTTAAGTACAGGTGTTGTTCACGAGAACAAGATGTACTGTGAGTCACGAAAGGTGCGTAACATCACCTGTGACAACGAGGAAAGATGTATACACCGTACCTTCAAATGGGAACAAACTTCTCTCATCTTGACTGCATTGGCTGTGTTTTCAAAATGTCCTGCACAGAGTCTGTCTGTATGTTGGATGAGCCGTATAATGGAGTAACACACGGTCCAGACTAGGTTATGGAGGATGGATGGAAACGACTGTTTGTATAATGTGTATTCTAAAATCCGCTTTTCATTTTTGTTCAATTATGGTTTCTACAAACATTAGTCAGTGAGTTAACGATTCCGCAGACACATACGTGTCCAGCAATTATGGAGCAACATTCTCAATCAGTCATAGTTCTGTCACCATGATGGATCCACTTCAAAATTCATTCTTTCTTACCTCTGTTTTTGGTTCCTAGCTTCTCCAGTGGGAGATTTGTGGCTGTTTCGCTGACAAATGCTCAGCAGTCACAGTTCATAGCTACTTGGTAACTGTGCCTGTCAGTAATTTGGAGGAGGTAGAGTTGTTTTCACTGGAAACAGCTGCTATTGAAACTAAAAATGATGATCTGATTCTTAATCTCTTCGCCTTGTACATTGTGGTTTCTCTGAATAAAACTCAGTTATGCACAGCTTGTCTATAGGGAAAGAGGCCAGATTTGCATATTCCCCTAAATGCTTAAACTTCCCCTCCCCTCCTCTCCTGTCCTCTCCTCTCCTCTCCTCTCCTCTCCTCTCCTCTCCTCTCCTCTCCTCTCCTCTCCATTACCAGATGTGATCTATCACATGCCCCATCTGTCTAATGCATCTCATATTCCCAACAGCTCCATCTCCCATCGTGGTCCAGGCTTTCTCTCTCTCTCTCTAACGCACAGATACCGTGTGGTAACAAAATTTGCTGCTGATTACCTCCTTGCTATCTGCTGCATCTCCGCTGTCTCACAGGCAGCTTCTTCAGGCTATACTTGTGCCTCTATCACTACACGTACATTCATCCCTTTATATTTTGCAGTGATGGCATAATGGTACCTAGAGAATAGAGGACACTACCTGTGTTCATGATGTGGCACAGAATAGTGAGTGTCCATTTTCAGAGAGTTTTCCGCCTTCTGTAATGGTGTTTTTACTGTGATGCAGGCTTCATTATTTATTTATACGCTAAACTCAACCCTAGATTATCACTGACCTACTTATCTTTTTAGATACCAAAGCTCTGCATTTTCCCCCCACTATCGTTCCTCAAGCAGCCGGCCGTTTCTCTCCATCCCTCAGCTCTCCTACATTCTCCTCTTTCCTCTCTTCTTTTCCTCGATGTGCAGTCTGTCATGCAGTCACTTCAGTTGCTATGGTGAGGCTGTGGGTGCGAAAATCAAGGACTACATTCGCAAGACAGGAGAAAGGAGAAGGCGAGGATAATAGTGGTGATGAGCAAGAGGAGGAAGACAAAAAAGCAAAATGGGACACAGCCTGTCTGAGACAGTGGGAGGGGAAGAAAACAATAGGTGAAGCAAAACATGTTGCGTACGAGGTGCAAGAATGAGGAAAGTGTAATTTTAAAGGCTCAGTTAACCTCTCGTGTTAGAGGACACTCTCCCTTCTCTTGACAATGACTGACAAGGTGCCCTTGGGCGAAATGTTGGAACACAATAAGTGTGATAGTGTGTCAGCATCAACTGAATATTTAGCAAACCATTCTTAAATCACGTGCTTAAAAAGGTAGGTTGGTATGTCTCAGATGAGGCTCCCTACAGTCCGAGCAGCACACAGTATGCATGTTGGATTAGCTTGCTAAACCTGGAGGAGTGAAATGAGTGCAACGCGTATCGGCCCTCTTCCTCTCGATGATACATCAGTGTCATCAAGTTCTTCACTGTGGACCGCGTGGCCTCAGAAATAACCCGCACGTCACTCCTTTATGTTGCTATGGCAATCTCATCATCTTATTTTTTTACCAAGGCATTCGCCGATATCAGGACGCCAAAACAAAAAGACTGACAAAAGGAGAGAAGTCAGGGAAAGACATTTTAGTGGTATAAAGCGTGTACAGTCGCACACACTGCCGCACTGCAGGAGAAATGTATCTACAAGTGTCAAGAAATTGTCAGCAGAAGCAAGACTGAGAGACAAACACTGTCAGATGTTTTGAGTCAGTGACTTGTGCCTGAATGGGTAAGTCAGGCGTAACCTTGATACTCTGGTGCTGCAAACAAAATTGTGTGTCTGCACAGAAAGGGTTTCAGCAGCATTTTTCAGTTTTCAGAGAATCCCCAAAAAAAGTACACTGACAGGAAAAAAGATTAGGAAACACCAACATACAGAAGACTAACTAACTCCTCACTCATCTGAAACAATTTGATAAGTAGATAAACCATCTAAAATGATGATGATGACTATTACCTTTTAGAAAACAGATGCCGTAAACCTAAAGGATTTGCAGCTATCTGCTTTTTAGGTATTTGGCTCTTAGGTATTTGGTTATTTTTTGTGTAAATCAGAAATTTAAAAGAGCCGAACAAAAACCGATTTATATAGGAAGTTGTTCAGTCTCGACTTGTCTCTAGAAAAAATAAGTTAAAGATGTCTTTAAAATAATTTAAAAGTTATTTAAAAGGAGTCTCACAAGCTGCAACTGGATCCAAACAGCACAGAAGACACAGTGGAGTGACGACTTGCTGCTCACTGCTCCCGAACTGGCTTCATCACTGAATAAAAGCAGACAAAAAACGTAGAAGACTCAGGTCAGCCGGTCTCATGGGCGGGGTTTCCAAGAAAAAACCCTTCTGTGGTTGTGAAATAGTAAGAATAGGTTGTCGATGCGGTCCAAGGTGCACAAACAGTGGACTTCACATGACTGATACCAAGTCTTAAAGACAGATTAGTCCACGTTTGGGATGTTTAGATCCAAGAGAATAGATTCCTGCCTAACACCATCTGTGGGGAGGGAGGTGGAAACACGACTGTCTGGGCAGGTTGCATCATGTGCAAGGCGCATGCATACCACTTATAGGCAAATAGTGAAACCTGCCATTTCTTCTGGGCACCAAACGACTGACTATAACTTAACATTCTTCCTCCTCGTATGAAAACGTATTTAGAAAAGAAAGTAGGGACAAGACAAGAGAGACAGAGACAGACAGGAGACAAAAAGACAAGGCTGCTAGCATCAATCTGAATAGCAGGCTCTTACTGATAATAATAAAAGTCATACATCATCATGGCCTTTCGTAGTTACGATGCAGTTTGTCAGAGGACTTCTAAGAGCTTCTTGGAAAACAAGGATGCATTGAGAGAGCAGTTATCACTCTCAAACGGCCCTCATGACGTTCTTTGCCTCAAGGTGTGTGCTTATATTCATTTTATATGTGTGTGTGTGTGTGTACACAGAGTCTGTGTTCTAGTTGTTGTAGGCCTCTGAGACAATTCTGGTGCCTATGTGGGACAAAAACCTCCTATAGGGCTTTTTTAGAGGACCACACACACGCACACACACAGAAATGGATATGAATTTAAGTGGAACAGCAAGGTCACAGTTTTTTCTCCCGGTGCCATGACACCTCGCACAGAAGATGATAAAATGGAGATGAACAGTGAGAGGCAGGGGAAAGAGACGATGAGGGGGATACTTCTTTATAACAGATGAGTTCTCCTTGACCCCAATTATAATAGCAGCATCAGGTGATTACCATATTATTGGGGGAAAGAAAGTTAAATGTCTGCTCGGCTGTGAGGTTTGAAGACCCAAGAGGAGCATTGCCTGACTGAATAATAGTAATGGACATATTGGAAAAAGAGCAAGTATAAAGTGTGAGGTGAATCTCCTAAGTTAAACGGTAAAAGGAGGGAATAATGGGCGTGTAACTCGCAATTCTTCTGTAGTTTGTCTCTCTTTATAAACTTCTATTAAGTGATTAGATCACGATTAGCAGAAAACAACACCAAAAAAAATCAATGTGGTCATCATGGGAGCCATGAATGTCTGGATTAAATTATGCAGCATTTCATTTTGTGCTACCTTGTGCTTCACTAATGTGCTGCTATGAGGTTAAATGTGAACATAAATGTCCAAATTGAATTTCCTTGCAGTCTGGCTCATAGCTTGAGCAGTTTCAGTGGTGAACCAACTAACGAAATGACAAGGTGACGGAGAACTTTAGTTATTGTACTGCAACACATTTTCATACTGCACCGCTGCTTCTCCTTTACACGCACTCCTTCTGACATGTAATTACCTCTTAGGTTGCTGTATCAGATCGAGGCTCGCAGAGCTTGCCGATGGAGACATGATAGACATGGAAATACGCTGCATTGTCAGCTTAGATCACACGTGATCATCCTTTCCTCGTACCAAGCCTGCAGCCTCGTCACCTTTGCTGAACTGAATGTTCCTTAAAGATTACACTACAGATTTGTGCACTGGGCTTGTATAGGCTAAATATTCTTTTCATGCCATTTGAGGCAGACTAAGCTTTGTGAAGCTGGACTTTGAGTGAGATGCTAACATGCTGATGTTTAGTATTTGCTTTACTGCCGCCTTAATTCAACCTTTAGCCTGCAAATAATAAGATTTCTTGTTTATAAAAATATGAAACGTTGGTTGTTAATGTTGATGTTAGTTGTTAGGACCATTTTGGAGTCAGAGAGAGCATCATGCTCATTTCACAACATGAGGTTGTTTGCATCCATTTGAATACTGACACTGACTCACAGACACAGACTCACGTTGGTGTTAATAAAAGTCAAACATCACCTCATGCTGCTAAACAACGCGCACTTTAAAGAAACCCACTGAACGATTTCTGCATTGTTTCGTCATATCCAACAGGAATTCGGAGTGATGTCCCTTTGCAGGAGCTGGGCGTTTTTTCAAAGGAGCAGCAAAGGAGAACATTTTTAAATATTTCTTTATAGTGCTAACATGTTTTTATTTATTTACAGTGGCAGGAAGGTGCACACAGAAGCAAAGACAAGCCAGCGGGCGATGTTTGATGTTGTTTGCTGTAATCAAGGAGCAATAATGCGTCTCACGTAAGACGTTTACAATTAAAGAGATTAAGAGTGAGCTTTTAATAACCATACGCAAGCTTTGCATGGGAAGTTTTTAACGCTGCATATGTAGAGACATTCATATGCCCCTTGAGGTAAATGAAAAGAGGTTTACCGCTCGCCTCGTGCCACCATTACGTTGACATTTATTGGATTGTAATCACTTTGTTGACTTTCCGTGTAGTCCCACTCTCATCTCAATGCAAAACTCTGATGATTTCACTTAACCTCAGCTTTGCAGAAGGCTGCTCTACCAACTGATCTTCTTGACACCCTAAGCAATGCTGTGCAAAAGTGCCGCTGCTACTGTAGCGTGTGTGTTGGCAGAGAGCAAAACGTAAAAATCAAACAGGTACAACGCACCACCTCTGCAAGTTTCATGTGCAACACACCAAGCACTGTATTGATTTAAAAAAAAAAAGATAGACTCGACAAATATTTACACCATAATAGCAAAAGGGTTTAGATAATTGGCTTTTCACACGATCCTGGTCTCTGTGTGTCTCCCTTTGCATCTGTGTCTGCATGTATGTGTGTGTGTTGGTGGGTAAATGGCTGCCTCCAACTTGGCAGAGCTCTGTTTAGACCTTGCTATGCATCTCAATGACTGCAGGCACACTGCGGAATGAGTCAAGCACCATCAACACTGCGAGAGCTTTCAGACTCATCCTTGGCTCCGGGTTTGAGTTTCTGAAGTCTAAGGTGTGCGTCTTTGGCTCTCACACCGTGTGTGAGTGAAAGAGAGAGAGCAACAAGGAGATGAAGGAGATTCTGAGGCCTGTCTTTTCAAATCACCTGAACTGTACAGTGTAAAGAATCGTTTTTGAGGACACTGCACCGATTGATGTGACGGCAAAGACTCTGCTACTGTCTATGCTTCTCTGTACCTAGGTCGCTCTGGTGACCTGTATGCAAAGCGTCATTACGGGTAATGACCTGTCTGAAAAAACTGAATGACGGCAGCATGATGACTCACGCGGGTTATTATAGGCTGAGAAGTGACAATGAGCAGCAGGGACAGCCGTAGTGTCTCTGTGTGTCTGTGGTGGCTGGTCAGAGAGTCCATGCATGTGTGAGTGGGGAGTTTTCTCTGCATGACTTTCATCGCGTGCCTTAACTGCCTCGCTCTGCAAAGCGCAGCCAAAATGAAAACTGCTGGTTATACATGTGTTTATTCAACCACATCAAAGTGAATTACTGTACAAACAGACAAAGGTAAAATGTGTGTGTTAGTGTTTTTTACTATATGTTTTCTCCTCTCTTCAAACACAGATATATTTAAATAATTTTAGAGCAGACATTTCTAGCATATCACAGCGTGATGTTCATCCACCAGCACTATGTACCTTTCACTCACTCACTGCTAAAGTGTTACACAGATGTATTATGAGGACATTTGAAGATGTTGTCCATTAATTCCGGGTAAAGTTGTTCAACCAGTGAACACGCCAAAACAAATTCTTTCTTCCTGGTTTGTTACATCCTGCAAATACATATAAGTCTAATGCGGAGTCTGCATTACACTAATATGTCTGTCTATTCGAGTCTCTGGGACATATCGAATAATAAACATTCATCATATTCTTTCTTTGTTTGCAGTTTTAAATGTCCTGTAAACATTTTAAAACAGAGGAAAAACGTAACTTTTTGCATTTCTTATTGTCGCAGTTGCTCACTACTGACAGCTGGCAGCTCTTGAACAAATCAAGTCCAACTAAGAGTCCTTAAACAAAGACCAAACATACAACATAATCTCGTAATTAAGAGCAGTTACTCAAGCTTGCCATCCTCCTGGAGTGACTCCCAAAGTAGGTGGAAAACCTATTTTCTAAGGAAAGACATTAAAACACAAATGAGGAGAAAAACAGCAAGCATGATGCAGCTGAATATAGATTAGAGGAGAAGACCAGCTGAGTGCTGCATGGTTGTCATCGAGGTGGCTGTGGTTGACTTGGCAACCAAATCTCTGTGGAGTTGTGATAGAAGGAAGATGATTATTACAATTTCCTAAAACCTGAGCATTTATTTGTCTGCACAGTTCAGCGCAGCATTAAAAAAATGAAACACAGAGTCGTGCTGCTGGATTTACAGGCTACATTACCCGAACGACCAAGCTGTGTCCAGCTGAGTATTTTCCGTGTTTGCAGCACATTATCATCATCATTCACTAGTTTAAAAACAGTTTTCACTACAGTCCTAAAACAAAACGTAGCACGAGAGCCACGCAGCTGTCCATTTTAGTTCCTCTTCTCCTCCTCCTCCACCTCTCCCTCCTCTCCTGCCTGCTTATCATCTGTTTCTCTGTTTTCCCAACCTCCTCAGCACTGTCATCCTCCTCCTCCACCTCCTCTTCTTACACTCTCTCTCTCTCTCTCTCTCTCTCTCTCCCTTGACTCATCATCTCTGTCCTCCCTTCCTACCGTCCTTCTCCTTTTGTTTCAGATATAAGACCCCGGAGACTCAAGACTGCAGTAAAACAAATCTGACTAATTCAGTGGGTCCTTAATGTAAAGATGAAATACGTTCTGCTTAAACAGTAATTATTCAGTGCTGAAGAAAGACTGTGCCATTTAGACTTCTAAATGATAGCTCCACCTCATGATTTGAACATTTTCAGAGCTTGCAGTTGAGCTAGGTGTGTTCCTGCTTGTGTGTGTGTTTGTGTGTGTGCGCGTGTGTGTGTACATGTGGGGGTGGTATGGGTGGACCTCTCTGATGTCAAGGACTGAGTGCGATGAGGCTGTGTATGAGTCTGTGAGGTTGTAAATGTTTGATGGGGTTTGATCCCACCATCTGTCCACTGCCACTGGCTAGGAGAGGGACACGGATAAAAAGGAAAACAAAAATCACAACAAATGAATTATTATTCATAATAATAATAATCTACTTTACAGATGGGTAAAAGTAGGGTAATATATGGGGTATTACAATGTAATATGTTTATTATTACACTGTACAGATATTATGGTAGTAATATTGAAATATGTGATGAAGATGGAAGTGCCCCAGAAGGAAAGCCTTCTTAAGCCCTAGTTGCTGTATGGGCCATAAGCTAATACTTCCCATCTTATCTTATAGTACATCCTTACTATCATGTTTTTACTTAGATAATAACCTGCTATTACATATTTCTAATATATTACCCCCCTATTACCATGTTAATACAAGCATCAAAGCGACTGGGATGCCGTAGATTAAGCCTGTTTTAGATGGGTATACACTGCCTAACATGACAGTAGAAATACAATCGTATTCTCACTTTATACCTCACTGCAGTATAATTACAGTACTGTGGGTATAGTTTTTATGGAGTTTATATTTCAAATATTGATGCATGTTTTCATTTTAAAACGTCACATGGAAAAGCAAGTAGTGTGTCCCAACCATTCTGGCCTTTGTTGTGGTTTTGGTATTTCCCCTCATTCTGTCCCTGGTAACACACATACTTACCACGTCACTCCACTCCTGTCTGTTTTCACACTGACAGCCACACCTGTCCACGCCCACACAGTCATGTGTTTGCTTGACACACGCACACACACACACACACACTCGAGAGCATGCCCAGCAGTTCTCATTCGTCAGAGGGTGCCGTTGAACTTTATCATTATTTTAACTTACACTTGACGTGAGTTGGTTTGGTTTTCATTCGGTTTATCTCTCATCCATATTTAGCGTTCCTTTTTTTTTTATTCATATCTGCAATTTATTAGCTTCACCGTTGCTGGTGAAGACAAAAGTTTTGCCTTTACTTCAACCATCATTGTTCATTTGGGTTGATCTTGAGTGACCCTTACAGTAAACAGACAACTGTCCAACAGTCAGACCGCTCAGAGCCTGTAAGTAAGAGCATTCGATTATTTCTTCTGGAATTGGAAATACAAATTATCTTGAAATACATTTAATTAATTATATAAATATGCTAAATACATGCAAAACATACATCTGACATAACGAGTAATTGTTTGTATTAAATTGAGTTGTTTCTTATCCATTATTTACTTTCATGTAATAATGGGTAAGTGGGCAAACAGATCTTAATTTAAAAGCATTTAATTTAGACGATGTATGTAAACATAATGGTTTTGGCTTTATGGCTTTTGGTCAATAGTTTAAAGCTTTTTTTTTTAAATCAGTTTAGAACAGTGATACAAAAAATACACCAGAGCAAAGATTAGGCCATTTTCCGTGTCTCTGTATGTTTCTCTGCATTGCAGGTGATCAAACAATGAAAGCATGCTATGATTAATGTTCTGCATGTTTACATACTGCCCACGCTACGTATAATGAAAATATACAATACAGGCACACATAAAAAAATGGCCTTTTGTTAGCATTCATGTAGAACATTACGGCTCCAGGGTCAGCGCCCCCCTCTCTAAAACAGTCACGTTGCTGTTTCTCTCCATGACCCCAGGGTTAGGTGACTGGCTGAGCTCCCAGTCAATGAGATTTTAACAGATTGATCATCTATGTGTTATACTCCAATCAATAACTCTAACTACCAATGGGCCACATTGTGAACTCTGCAAACTGAGGTCAATAAACACAACAGATCCCGTGATGGCCCTGAGGGGTTCGGGTGGGAGGAATCAGTCTCTTTATTAAAAGCCCTCTCCTCGCACTGTCGCTTGCTGGAAAGGTCACAAAGCCTCTTTGCTTGATAATAATGCTAACACAGCTTGTATGGCAATCATTGCCCATCCAGAGATCAAATAGGATTAATGAAAATCCTGTAAACTCCTGTGACCTCCTGTGCATTCGTGACCCTCCGTTTGCAGTGGTCCATTCGAAGATCGGTTTCAAACCTTCTCATTCCTGCGACAATTTCTGAGATCAGCACTTTAGTACCAATTTAATAAATTGTGTCTCATAAAACCAGTTAAATACAGGCGAACACAACCCTTCTGACGCAAGCCATGGCTCTCAGTAATCAGTAGGCTGGAATAAGACATCAGCAATCAACTTCCCTAATAAGCAACCAGGCAACAGTACTGAAGGCCTCCAGGGAGAAGAAACCTAAATCCACATCTCAGAATTGTGCCAGCTTGTTTTTCTTGACCAAGATTTAGAGAAGATTTAGGCATAAGGGAGTATGGCTTCAGTATATTATCATCAAGGGCAATAACCTCAGTTAGCATTTGTCTGGGAAAGCTTTAAGGTCTAAAGGGTGAGAAATTACCATAAAACAATCTTCCTAGAACATAAATCTTTCACGAGGAGGAATCTTTTATTCCTTCCAAAGATTCTAACTCAGATTAAAGAAGAAAATAAAAGCATTTCCAAATGCCACGAGAAACATACTGAATGAGACACTATATTATTTATATTGATATGAAATGTACTATGGGCTATATAAAGTTAAGAAAATATACAATTTACATTGAAAACACAGTGATAGTGGCCCAGTTACATGTACTTCATGTGCATACACGTAATAAACCAGATAATGTCCACAGGTGATGACTTCAATACATTAAAGCAGCATTAACTCTCAGGCCACAGTTGAAGAAAGTAAGATTTGGGCTGGATTACATTAGTTGCTGGCAGGAATGACGTACTGTCATGTCTGGAAACCCGGCGGGTAGTCGCAGTGTGCACAGAGTGGCTTTCACTACAGCTGCCTTCTGACAACACAAATCACAGCACAGCCTTGGAGGTGCAGCTGTGTCCGCTGATAAGAGACACTTGGAGCTCCACCTCAAAGTTAAAGTGATCTGGAAATGAAGAACTATAAGTCTGAACTCGCACGGGACTGGTGGAAACTGTTAATAAAGTACTCTAACACATATATTTTTCTTTTTTTACTGACTCACGCCCCCCGCACACAGACAGAACATACGAATGACTTTCAAGGCTTTGAGGAGGGCTTTCCATTATTGATGAGGCCACATGCTCTGTACCCTTATTGAGGCAGCAGGGCTTGACTCAGCATTCCTCTGCCTATTGCTCTTTCTTTTAGCCTCTGTCAGCACTGTGTGTGTGTGTGTGTGTGTGTGTTTCACACTGGAAACAAAACCAGAGAAAGTCAAACACAGACAGTTAACCCCACACAACAGACCATACAAGAGTACAACACACTTTAGATTTTTTGGGCAGTTATTTCCAGAGGCTCAAGCGACCCAGGGTTTGAAGGAAACCCCTCAAAACCGAAGAACAGACTTATTCCTCATAGTAGAGAAATAGCATGCGCCACTAGACAACAGCTTGTGCGCAGTAATGAACTGCTAACATTTGTAGTCAGCCACTAGAAATTGGCAACCATAATTTAAACGTACAAGTCACCATCACCAACTGAATGCCACAGCCCGCTTTGAGCTAATTGCTAATGCAGCATGCTAACAACACCAAATTCTGTTATTAAACATTATATTAATTTATATTATAAACATTCACTGTGTTCACTGCGATCATTTAAAGTGAATTCATTTGCAACATTAATTTGATCATAAACCAAAGCATTTACTTGAAGATGGCACTATTTGAGTGTGGAACAAAGTGGTAAGTTAAATCACATTACCTTCAGTAATTTTAGTTTAACTGAGACGAAATTCCCTAAAAGAATAAATCATAAGGCTCTTTTTATGATCTTTTATTTGACAGCGGACAGCACAGAGTCACAGGTAACCAGTTTAGAGAGGTCCATCAGCCAGGACCTAAACTGTAGATGTTGCCATCACGTGGCGTCTTAACCACTTCACTACCAGAGACCTGGACTTAAAGAGATCTTTATCTTTGACTTACATAAAACAGTTGACAGATACAGTCACTGCTGTTCTGGCTTCTTTCAGCCTGTCACCCAGCCAGACTCATCAGCCATGGATAGGTGCCCAGAAGGTAAATGATACCATTCCTACTTGTGAAACACAGTTACTCAATTACGCACGCACACACACAAAAAAACTTCTTAAATAACACACATCCACACGCACTCGACCCTTTGGCACATAGATGCTTGTTCCTTTTTTTTACCAGATTCATAAAATAAAGATGCAAATACGTAGATGAATGTAAGCAGAAGCAGAATCCCTTTTTATATTTTATGAACAACGAATGAATGAGCGAGCAGCCCAAATTTGACATTGTCATGGCAACAACACATTCACAAGTCAAACTCTGTCACGTATGGTACAAGAATCACTCAAGATACAGGGATGTAGTGAGCGCGAACACAGTTCTTTTTTCTCTAAGGTGCCTCCTTGACCCACTTTCCCCAGGGAGACATTTTGGAGAAACCAAGACACTGTGTTTAGTCCTCGATTGAGTGGAATAGGAAATCTGGTCTCCTTTTATTAAACTTTCTGTCATTAATGTGTACTTTTCTCATCTCATTATCACGGCTACCACCAGGGCAGACATCCACCAGTGCTAATCTTCTATGCCAGTTACAGTAATTGTGCTCATTTTACCAGCTTTAACTCTGAAGTCGACTCTCCAAACAAAATTAAACAGGTTTTTGCATTTCATTAATTGTTAAGCACATTTCACATTTATGAAAGGCAATGTTTATGTCACTTGTCATATTTTACTTTATTATTATGGGAAGTTGCACCACAGACCAACAACGAGTCCAGTGGCCAGGTTTCGCACTTTTGCTGCAGTGCAAAATGTTGAGTTTTGAAATATGTGTTAACTAATTTAACCACATTTTTTCTCAATCTATTGTCTGCTTAAACACACACACACACACACACACTGACACTATCATCACAGACCCCCAGCTGCTGCTCTGTTGTAATTTATTATCCCGTCTGTACCCAGTGGAGTCGTGAAATCAGCCTGGCCTTTGTGACACGTGTGCACACAGAAACACACACTGACACTCTGTGCCCATTGTGAATGTCATCATCTGACTGTGTCTCAAACTGTTATCCTGCCCCATTAGCTGACAATGAACTATTTAACTCAATTAGTATAGGGTGTGTTCAATAGGGCAAAACACACAGAAGGGCTGAAGGACGTGAGACGTCTCAGGTTTCAGGCAGAAAAGTACTAAGGTGAGCGTAAAAATTACAACAGCAGTGATTATAGATGATATACATGATCTATATATGATCATCTATATAGATGATAGACTGATAACCTCAGAAGAAATATTGGAAAACTGACTGAGGCTCTTCACTTCAACTATCTATATTAAAATACTATGAAATATTTTGCTCCACCCAGAAAGTTTGAAACGAGACATTTCAGATGAAGTACTTGCATGCAAATATTTGTTTTTGCATCTATTCCTGATCGTTTCCCTGCCCGTGGCCACAGGTCTGCATTATGTTGTGTCCCAAAGCCACCCAGCAGCGCGTCCTCGCCGTTTTGTTCGCAATATGTACACTGTCAATATTTCATAGTGTACAAACAAACTCTTCGACAGCACATAGCAAGGTTTTGTTACAGTCTGTTTTCTCTCTCTAACACCATACATGCAAATATCTACATAATTTATACAGCCAGTTGCTATCAGAACAAAAACCTCTCAAATGTCAACTTGGACAACATCCACGTCTTTAGATGGAACACAATATACCGTATATATTTTTAGTTTTCTGATCACACAAAGGTGCTGTTGACACGGCAGCAGGCAATTGTTCAAACGGAGGTTATAAGACATATTTAGGTTTCAGACCAGCACTAGAGTCATGTGAACGTTTGCTCGTAGGCACCTCTAAGCAGACAGTGTATACAAATACACACTCACACTCACAAATGCACACATGCACTCTAGGAGGAATTGCGCCATAATTATGCCTAAGGTAGAAGTGATTAATTTTTTAATGGATCCCATGTTTTATTCATAGCACCTATCCAGTCTTGGATATGGCAGAGCACACCAAAACCAAAGAGAACACATGGCAAAACCGGTTATTAGCAGTTTCATACAGTAGACAGGACACAAACCACGGTTCCACAGTTCAGAATATAAATGCAGAAATATAGAATTATGTCAAATATGCATACTGGGTCTCTGCTTTGTGCATTTTTGTGTTGCTATGGGGACGGGGAATCTGATCAAAATGTGTGTGACAGAAAGTAAAAGAGAGTGGAGAGGGCAGAAGAAGCAGAGGCTGTTGTAACCTGAGTGGGGCCAGTAGGACCGGTTATTCTGTCCTAGAAAACCATTTACAGTGCCAAGCACTCTCCCTAATCACCCACCCCACTGTGAGAGGAATCCTCTGCACATATGCAAGAGTGAAGCTACAGCACATTTAGAGCTATCAAACATTACTCTTTCCTCCTGCTGGTTCTCACCATCCAGTGTATGATTAAGACTTCACTTGAACACTTCTGATTGTAGAACAGAACAAAGATCAGAAAATGAGGAAAGGAAATGGAGGTAACAAGTGACAATAATAGAAATAGAATTCCTTTTTTTTTATTCCTATTATCACTGCCGTGGTAAAAGAAATAATCTGCCTATGTAAACAATAAAAATAGGCATCTAAATAATAATACGTTGTAATCATCTAATCACAATTATCAAGAGACACGACAAGAATAAGCTTTTAAAGCTATATTTGCCCGTTTCTATTGCAGGTGTATCACAGGTGTTCACACAGCTAGAGCCAGTTTGCAAGCTGAATGTGAATAGTGTTTCCAAACAGCGGTAATGTATTTCTTTAATCTGATTATTTTAAGATGGTCACTCGCTGACCTTTCCAATATCTGCTGTCCACCAAGCATCCCTTGCTTATTCATCCTGCACATTTAATAACGCAGAACGCTTCAGATTCCCTAATTTATCACTCTCTCCCAGCTGGACTTGAAGTGACAGATTTATTAGATGGCCATTCGCCACTGCATGTAACACTGCGAGCTGAGGGTCAGCGAGACTGACAGAGTCAAAGCTATTTGATGACCTCGAGGTGATAATGACCGTACAGGAGAGAAGGACACAGAAAAGGACAGAGATGGAGATAAAGAGACTTGGGTAGTGGTGTGGGCCGACAATGAAGGCAACAGGGTTGGATGATCAGACATCTGGCAAAGTAAAGCAGGAACACCTCTGTTTTATGTAATAGTTAAGAAATTTAAAACCTGTAGTTTTGTGATAAATCACAACTTAAACTGTGATCTCAGATAAAGTCATGGGCATTGGTTGGTAATAGGTTATTCTAAACACGAGAGGAAATGCTTCAGGGAGTGAGTCTTTAGAAAAAGAGTGTGACATCTTGGAAAATGCATATTTGTCTTACTAAGATCTCGCTAAGAAGATTGATAGCACTCTCATTTCTGCTTGTCAAACAGGAGGCTTAGCTTAGCACAAACAAGGGGAAACAGCTAGCCTCAATCCTACCTAGCAGGAAAGTAATGTGACCATGCTAGATGTCCCTGGTTGCCTGGTAAGTTCATAATGACAACAACCTTCCTGAAGGTCACAGTGCCAAGAGTGCTAATAAATGTTTCAAATATTTGCATTATGGTTCTTGTGAGGATTGAATAACTGACAAACAATCAGTGACCTTTACAGATGCTCGTAGGCTGTTTTTTTTTCCAAACCAGCTGTGTCCAGTCTTTAGCCCATGTTACAGTAAGCTACCTGTCACCTGGTTGTAGCTTCATAATTCATTATATGAGTATGGAATTGAATCCAAAAAGCATTTATAAAATAATAATGAGCATTGTAATATAAATTCTGATTATAGCTATATTTATGTACTTCTACAGGCACATATGTTTTCAGCCAGATGGAATATCTGTGTACAGCCTGTAAATACAAATATGTATCAATAAATATGCTCCGCTTAAAGATTTTACTAATGACAGTTACTGTAAATGTTGCTATACAGTGGCATATTTTTTATAGATTTATTTTATTAATGAGAGTCGTTGTATCTTTTCTTTTTATATATATAATTTTCATAAAAGCATAAAGAAACATCGGAAACAAGTTAAGAAAAGCATCTGGTGCTGAAATCCTCTTTCATCCCCCCCTTGCACACTGAAGAGGCAGAAAACGCTTGGGCTAAGGATGCTCTTTTTCTGAGGCACTGCCATCCTTTCGAGAGGGGAGGGGGGTGGGTATCTCCGTTTTCTCACGACCTGATACCGGCTGCATCGTGAAAGGACAGGACCGTGCAGAAAGGAGATTTTTTTTTCATGACTCCGACCTCAGTGGGCTGTACTTAGGGATAGCATGGCTGTGTTATTGGTGCATTGGTGTTAAAGGATGAAAAATTAGGCGGAGTTTGCCGGCGGTCTGTCCAATCAGATGTCGAGGTGTGGCTCTGTGGGGGCGTGGTCCGGGTGGAGAGGGCGGAGCTAGAAGCGGAAGTGTGTTTCGGCTGATCTCTCGCTGTCATTCGGCCACGGTCGGTTCCAGGAGAGAGGGGCAGCCAAGACGCGCACAGGAATCGGCTGGCTCTGTAGGAAAGACACTTTAGCGAGAAAAGATACTGAAATCATACGAACAATGAAACCGATCGAGCGAGACTTGTAAAAGAACCGCGTGCGACTTTAGTTCACACATTGCCACGTTAACAAAGCTCTCGGATGATACACTAGTCCAGCTTAGAGGCAGCAGATCGAGAGCTGTGTCATTGAGCAGGCAGGACACGTCAGGAGAAGGGAGAAAAAAAAAGCTGACCGACTGCACTGTACGAGTCAGCTATCAAATCGCCTCAGAAGAGCTCTGCCTGTCGTAATCAGTTTTTCAAGGACACCACCTCGCTCTCAGTCCGAGGGAAGGATCTCGACAAAGACATCGCCGAGGTCGAAGGTGGTGATCAGAAGGTGAAAACACATTTTAATCGCCTGTATCCAGACTATCCAACCAGCTAGCTTCCGTGCTAACGGTTAATAGCTAGCTAGCTAATGTTAGCAACGGATAGAAATGTTAGCTGGACAGCTAACGTATCTAGTTTATTTTAACGCTTGACTGACGACTGTTAAACCAAGTAAAATATAACAATGGCCACAATTGTGTGTCTCTATTCAGTGGACAAATTAACATAATCAGGTTTATAACTTATATGTGAGACATTTTGAGGTTGGACTGCCCATAGACTCCTGGCAGCTGTCAAACAAGGTCGAGTGTCTTCTGAACGTTATGACGGTTTATTGTTAATATTTTCAACACTAATTGATATTTCGTGTTGCCGAGCTTTCGTCGAGCTCATACTGTGGACAATTAATTGTCTTTGCGTTAGGAAAACGTCTCCAAATGTCGACTCGGCACAGCAGCGCTTTAAGCTATATAGGTGCCAGCAGCTCAGCTGTAGCCTCACAAGCAGGCGACGTCACGGGGTTATAATTAGCTAAAGTATAACGTATTGTAAACTAGCTGTCTTTTGTCTTCTACTCAAAGTAATAAGGGTTTATTGTTTTGCGCAAAAAGATTCTCATTGATGACAATATTGTGTGATTGGAAGTTCTGTGATGTGTGACACAGACTTAAGATAAAAAAAAGAGATATTTGTGTCCATCCTCTAGTTTTCTTCTAAATCCCTTGATCTGTAGTGAAATGAGAGAGGCTGACTGCTAACTCAGTACATGCCATCCTGTGTGCTCTTCTCTCAATAGGACCATACGATCACGGGATAGCATTTGTGTGTGGGGGGAGAAAACAAATGGGGGATTACGGGTTTGGAGTCCTAGTTCAAAACAACACTGGCAACAAGTCTGCATTCCCGGTCCGAATCCACCCGCATCTGCAGCCCCCACACCATCACCAAAATGTGTCGCAAAGCCCTGCTGCTTTCATAAACAGCACCACAGCCGCAGGGAATGGCACCACAGGAGGCTCTCCCTGGCTCTTCCCTGCCTCTGCCACCCACAACAGCGTTCAAGACGAAATCCTGGGGGGCCCAGAGAAGCCCAAAGCACAGCAGCAACAGGAAATGCAAGAAACGCAAGAAAAGCAGCAGCTGTCCCCTGGGAGTCACCAAGAGGGAGGAAGTGGTGGTGGGATCATTTCAGAACTGGAAAAAGTGCGGTCAGATGAAGCCAAGACAGACAACGGCTCATCTGAAGGAAGTAATGGAAAAGAGAAGCAGCTACGTCTCGAGTCTCCAGTCTTGACAGGGTTTGATTACCAGGAGACGTCTGGTCTCGGGGGAACTGGTCCGGTCCAGTCCAGTACCACATCACTTTCTGGCTTCAACAACTGGTCAGCTGCCATCCCGCCTGCACCATCAACCATCATCAACGAAGACGTCAGCTTCTTCAACCCAGCCTCAGCTAACAACGGTCCCCTGCTGTTCCAGAACTTCTCGCACCATGTCAGTCCAGGGTTTGGTGGGAACTTCTCCCCCCAGATTGGACCGGCTGCAGCCTTGTCCCAGCACCACCCGGCTCCCCCACCACACCCCCACTTCCAACACCCCCACAACCAGCACCAGCAACATCGGCGCTCTCCAGCCTCTCCACACCCACCACCACCCTTTCCGCACAGGAATCCGGCTTTTAGCCAGTTGCCACACTTGTCCAATAGTCTGAACAAGCCCCCGTCTCCATGGGGTCCAGCGAGCTACCAGAGCCCCTCTCCCTCCCCCGGCTCCTCCACATCCTGGAGTCCCGGAGGAGGCTATGGTAGCGGTGGCAGCGGCTGGGGAGGGTCTCAGGGCAGAGATTATCGCCGAGGCCTCAATGGAGGGATGACCCCTATCAACTCTATCTCTCCATTGAAGAAGACCTTCCCGAACAACCATGTGGCATCCCAGAAATACCCTCGAAACAGTCCTGCTGGCTTCAACCCCAAATCCTGGATGGATGATGGAGTTGGTCGTAATGATAACATCTTCCCATTTCAGGTCAGTTTGTCTGTGATAGTCTTATTGTATGGTTTTAGCAATAATTGTTTCAAATAACTGTAAAAATGTATGTTTGCCACCGCTACTGAAATATGTCTCAGTAGTGGCCACGCTACTGCCTAATAATTAAAACGTTAATGTGGCATTTACCCATATTTAACCACAGGGGAGGGCGTGGATGTATATGATGCAGTTGTTACCGTGTAGGCTTAGAAATCAGTTGTTCTGTATTTCCAGAGCCCAGTGTCTCCGATGATGACTAATATGGCTCTGTCACTGCAGTGTTGTGTGCCACGTATCCAGGCTGGGGGGTTGGAGTGGGGAGTGGGGCAGGCATCAGGGATCGAGAGCAAAAGATGGGGGGGAAAGGATATGGAAATGGGACAGGGAGGTTAAAAATGAGTCAAGAATGATTATGTGAGGAAAATGACCGCTGCAATGGACGACGCAGAGCGACAGAGACTGAGATGAAGAAGAAAACATAATTATATATAATAACGTAATTGTCTTAATTCAAGTCAGAAACTAAAATACACAAAGCTAACAGAGGTATGAGATATAGACTGATGAACCCCAGGGTATCAGGATTTAATTTTGTGAAATGGAGTCTAATGATTTTTCTGGATTACTGCGTTGTTAATCACTCAGGTTTATCTAAGATGATAAATCCTAGCAACTCGTATTTAAAATGCCACCCTATTTGCGGTGTAATTTTGATGGCTTGGTCCACACACCGAGAAGACTTGAATAATTGTATTATCACACATAGAAGCTGGTTGAATTGATTGATGGAAAGAGGTAAAGGGGGCACGGAGATAAAATCATTTTATTGATCTTCCTCATGATTGATTGTGTTGGCCATTACACGGAGGTGGGGTTGAAAAGAGGAAAGGTTTCTTTGAATACAGTGCCTATCCTTTGCCTTCTGACCCCTTGATAGTGTTGCTTCATCAACTGACAGTCAGCTCTGTCAAATTAGCTTCTGGTCAATCTTAGTTATTGGTTGAAATTGGTTCCCTCGTGTTGTTTGAAGTAGTGTGACATTGAATGCAGAATGAGTGCTTGCCATTGTTGGTCCAAGTGTCTACCAATACCATAATGGCATTACTGATTGGCATGAGTGAGGCACTACTTTTCTATCCATGAAACCTTCTTAACGATATTTTCTCTAGGAAAGAGCAAATATTCTACAAGCAATAAAAAATTAGCTCAGCTTAATTTTTTAGAGAGCGATCCTTGCTGTGACACTTGCAGGTATTTACTTATCCCCACTCGCAGTTAATTACTCATTGTGCACCAGAGGCCAAACTGTAAGTACGTTGTACTAACATGCTTTGACATGTCTTGTATTTTTGCTGAGTAAGTAGCAAAGTTTACCTCTAAGGAGCTTTTTGCTTTTGGTAGGTTAATATCAATATTAAGGAGTCATGTGTTTCACAAGATCAACAATGCTCTTTTATTCATTTATTGAACTTCACTTTATGAATTTATGTGAAAATCAACTACTTACTTAGCACAGAGTACATAATTGTAGATACGACATCGGGGGAGGGGCACAGATGCTATTTTCACTCTTGTCTCATCAGAGTGGTGATTCTGGCTCCGTGTCAGATTTTAGCTAAAGCTACTATAGCTTTAGCTGCATTTTGTGTCCATTCAGCTAAAACATGGCTGTCCTGCAGCCCATTTGAAACTCCAAGGACATGTGGAGGATGGGTGTAGAATGACCTTACTCTGTTTGCATATATCCGTGCCACTGTGTCACTTATTATGCAAGTATAACCAATTTACAGAGCACAAGAGCAAACATAAGATGGATGATAAGAAGCAAAGATGTACGTTCACATTTAGCTGTTAAACTGTCAGACTTGGCACTGATGGGTGTGAGGTGATATAAAGTGAAAAAATATTTTGAGAGGCAGAGGACAAGTTCCCTGACTTATGAGCACACACATTTACTGTAACAACAGTGTCTTTTTGTGTGGCGTCTCAGAGGGACTGGTTATTTTCCTCCAGAACTTCTCCTTTCTACTCGTTTTGTATTTGTAATTAGGGAATAATGCAGTTGCAAATGTTTGAGCGTACACCTTCAACTCAACCAGATGCATCGTGGATTGACTGCGCTGGCGATTGCATTGTTACCTGAGCTTGTGTTCACTTGTGTTGCCTGTAAATGTTGTCTGACGCATAAATAATAACAAATTTAGGGAAGATTTTGCCAAACAGCAGTGTTTTGTGCTTGTGACTGAAGGATCCACTCACAAAGGTATGGAGTTATGAACCATAAATTATGATTTTCCTCCACCGTAATGACGGTGCGCTTCCACTTCCCTGGTAATTGAATTGGAAAATGTGTCGGTGTGATGCGTGTGCATATAGATCATGTTGCAGTGTTTTCAGATGGTACATATAGAAAACCTCTTATATATGTCATAGAATTATAACATGCAACCAAGTGTCAAGTTTATTCGTCTGAAGCCTTCAATTCAATCAATCAATTTAATCACCACTGTTGAAACATGATCTAACCTAAACCATTAGGCCAACAGTGTTGCTGCTGCATTCAAAATAGAAATAAATACTGTAGCTAGTACAATCCTGAACCGTACAGCTGCCTCACATAGTTTCCATTTTAGCACCGACACAACAGATGAAGGATCGGTGGCTTTTGCTTTAGTTGCCATTGTTCTGTCTTCATACAATCAAAGTGTACATCATCACAGCGTCGGTTTCTTTGTTCACTTTTGGATCCGATGTGACTGTAACACAGCCCTGCAGAGATAAAGCAGATTGTCGACTCAGGAAGATACTGCTCAGTAGTAGGGATTGTAGTATGTTGCTGTGTGGCAACAGTTCGCTGCTAAAGCAAGCATGTCTCATTCTGCCCACCTTCATGGGATTTGGCATTGCCTCAGGCTGTGACGGTCATTTGGGTGTGAATTTGTAGATTCAGTTCGGCAGTAAGGCCATTTGGTGGACAGTGTATCCAAAGTGGTGTACAGACCATGGCACCATGTTCCAGGACTTTTACTGTCATGGCAGCAGCTAGTGCCACTGCTTTATTAGAGCAGCTTTAGTATTTGGGATGGGCTCCTTGCCAGGCACACTGCTGCTAACTGCTAATGTTCTGATTAGACGGGTACTAGCCCCACGCTGAAATCTACTTATTTTTATTTTAAGGCGATGAACCACCTCATTGGACTCCTCCATTTTTTAAAATCCTTGTTTGTTTCTTTTTTCCTAATTCTTTACCGGTGAAATACAAGGTCAGAAGCCTGCTGCGGAGTCAGGTGTTCTAGGCTGATTCAGATTTGGCCAGTGACTAGTTCAAGACGTGCAGGGCCTGAACACGAGTAAGCCAGGACAGGATATTGTCTCAGTAAGCTACTTGGGTTACAGTTGGTTATGGTTGCTCATTGTTTGTGTAGCCTGGCCTGTATTTATCACAGACTTATACAGAGCTGCTATATGAAGGTACATTATTAAACCGTCTCTGCAGTCTTGCAGTAGAAACAAATGTTGAACACCTGTTCGTGCACTGTTACATTGCTCCTGTCTAAAGTCAGCATCAGGGTTCATGTGTATGCACCCTTTAGATGGGATTATATATACACATATTTACTTCAACAAAAGCTAATTCATTAAGACAACACTGTATTTGTAGTAATGGACAATGATCACAATGACCAGTACTGCTGAGAGAAATTTTATTTAGACTAATGAGTGGCCTGAGCAGCATTGACAAGCACATAACTCACATTGTGCCCTTCTAACACCCTTGAAAGACACACCTTGAAAGACACAGGAAGAAAGCAAGCTGGTGTGTGTACACGTGGCTATGTGTGCACTAGCCCTAATTAGTGCCTGGCCTATGTCTTCTGCAAATTTGTTTTAACAAAGAAAAAGTCTATGTAGAGGTGTCATAATGTATGTAAAGTTAATTTGATTTCCCCAGGAGGTGAAAAAACTGCCTCTGTGACTCCTGTTACACCCCCAATGTACACATACACACACATATTCAGCTAACACTGGGCGATAGGTTGGTTTTGACAGTTGGGGGTATTTAATGTCATAACAGGCCTTTGAAATACTTCGACGAGGAGGAAATGCGATCACAAGCATCAAAAGCTCCTACTTCCTTTTCCTGACCTTCTTTCGGCTCTTTTTTTTTCTCCCTTTGACTTCCTTACCTCACTACCTTCATTCCCTCTCTCCATCAACCACTTTCTTTCATCTGCCATTTTCCCCTTCCCTTCTTTGCTTCAGACTTCCTCTCTCTTTGTTAACTCAGTAATGTGATTAAGAGCACAACAAATATGGTAAAATAACTGCAGCTATCCCACCAATAAATGAAAGAGGGAAATCTCACACAACCAAGAACACTATTGCTCCTTTACCCTGTTACATTCTCCACCTTTTCCTCTTCTCCATACTTGAATTTATCATGAACCAGCAGGTGACATGGAAGATTAAAATTAAAGGTAATCACCCACAGCATGCTGTACTTCATCATCCTTTACTTGCCTGCATGTCACCCAAACCTGTTGGTGGTTGCCTTTTCTTATTTGTGATGTTTAAGATTAAAACCTCTCTAGAGTTGAGAAGTTATCTCGCTTACGTCTTCTTCTACAGCGCCATTAATCAAATGTAGCTTTGGATGATCTTACCTGGTGACTTCACTTAGGGCTGTACACATGTTGAGCAGCATCATTTATCTTTAAAGGCACAGTACTGGTTAGCCCCGGCCTAACACGAGCACGTGCAATTATTTCAAACAAAGCCTTTACCTCATTACAGTCTACGCCGCACCACTACGCTATTACCACTGTTTACTTCGAGCATCAAAAGCCTGATGTGTGTTGCTCATAACATTAGTTTTATAGTGTTAGCAAATACATTTATGACATTTGATTGCCTAGCAGGCTCGCCTGCACACTCCTATTTTCTATCATAGTAAATTGTACATTTTCTTTCTTTTGTTTTATTTATTGTGCAAAGCAATACTTTTAAGATGCCACCCTGGGATTAAGAAATCATCTGACATATCAGATGTCTTGATTGATTAATCAAGAAAATATTCAAGAATGAGCCAACAGATCGTAGTAATTGAATCTAATAAGTCTCGTTCAGGCAACGTCTTCCACATTACTCCCACATTCCGATTTCTTGTTTATGTGTGCACAATCTCTGAGTCACTGAGCACATTATGCTTTTTCGTTTTAAACTAATGATTTCAGTAGTTATGCAGCATTTACTTGTGTGCAATCGCGGTGCATTTACATCAGCTCAGTTCATATTCTAGATCGTGTCCAACATTCTGCACCAGACTTGAGCGAAGCACGGTATGTGTGGTGCAGAATGCAAATCATTCCATCATACAGACTTTAATGTTGGCAGTCATAGTAGAAATGGGTGTGTCTCACCTTCTTCTGTCCTATTGGCTTGTATCAAACTGCATCATTATCCAAGTACATTGGCCACTGCTGCCTTCTAGTGATATAGTACGTCATGCTCCTATTGAATGTTTACACCTATGGCCTTGGGTTAGTGTAGGCAAACCTCCATAGATATACAGTGACATGGACTGTAATTTATGTTCTTCTTACATGCAGCTTGTGCGTGCGTGCGTGTCTCTGGATGTGAGAAGTTACCATGACTGCGTTGACTGATCTGTATCCGTTCATGCTCTGCAATCTGTCAGGTATTTTACTGGTCAGCTGGCCAGTTGTTGAGAGAGAATGATGCATGAATCTGTTGATTAATCACCTTCTGCACCACTCCAGGCTAATGCTTAGCAACTGCAAAACACCAGCCGGGCCTTCTATCCACCATACTAATTCCATCTCTGCAACAAAATGAATTAAACAGCATAATAAGTTTTTATGAAACCAGCTAAGCCAAAATGTAACTATACAAAAAGAAACATAAGTTTCACTAGAAATGCACAAAATAAATAATAATAAATAAATAATAGCACCATATCACTCACTTCTTTTCTGCTTCACATGCCTTTTAATGTTTGGTTTATTTGACCTGAAGCAATAATCTAAGTCCACATAAGATACTGAGGCGGATATGAGAGAATGATAGATATAGTCTAGGTATATCCCTGTTGATATTTGCTTTGAGGGAGAGTGTACACTAGGTGTGTTCTTCCACCATATCATCAGTATGTTCCTTCAGTGGGTGTAGGAAATCTGCATTAATGCAAACTGTGGTGAAATTCTGACTACAGCTTGAAAGTTTGTTTGTTTCACCAGGCATTCAACCATAAAATACTACAATGTGATTGTAGATTTGCTTTATTCTTCTTTTTTAATGTTCACCTCAGTCTTTGCTTGTGAACCTGAAACACACTGTGGATCTGTACATTTCTCCAATGATATAAAGCTAATTACTGTTTAAGGTTAGAAATTATTTATAACGCCTATGAAAGTGTTTTCTGGTATCCTGATGTTTTATAAGTGAGTATGTTTATAGTCCGTCTGCCCTTCTTTTCCTCATTTCTGTGTTAATAACTTTCACTGTGTTATTAAATTGATCTTGTGTGTGTTCTACAAATCACTGCACAGACATTACTGTGTTTACAGGGCCATATGCTTACTTTTTATTTTCAGAGGATCCTATTAAAATCCTATTTTTAGCAATCCTACAATTAACAGCCATGATCCTTAGTTGAGCCCCATATTTTTACATTTTACATCTTAGCTGTAGTCAGATTGCTTTCTATCTGTTGTTCCATCATTAATTTGTGTGTTCTGCTAATTATCCTCAGGATAAAAGCTCTTGGCTACAATGTCAATTTTACTTATTGTATGCTATTTCTTTTAGCCATTGTTTCAGTTTCTGTAATGACAGGGTTTATCCCCATCCCATTATTTTTAGATATGCCTTGTTTCTCTGTGTTTTAACGTGAAGCACTTTGTGGTGTTTGATTCAGAAATACTATATGAATAAACATGACATACTTACTTATGTACTCTTTAAAAATTAAAGGAAAGTTACGGGTGCAGTACAGTGGTTAGGGTCGTCATATTTTTTATATATTACAAGGATACCTATAATTTTTCTGCTTAACAATACATGTATAGTATGTGTAATGCATATGCCAAAGATGATTCACCTTGGGTGGCACAGTTGTGTAGTGGCTAGTTCTGTCACCTCACGGCAAGAAGGAACTGGGTTTGTAGTTGGCATATTGTGGGTTTTCTCCAGGTAATCCGGCTTCCTCTGTAGACACACAGTGAGGATATGAGTGACTCAAAATTTCCCGCAGGTGTCGATGTGAAGGGCCCTTTTCTACATGTCAACCCTGACTGGCAATCTGTCCAGGGTGTCCAGACCTCTTGCCCAATGACAGCTGGGGTTAACAGGAAAAGCGATTAGGATAATGGACAGCTGGACGGATGCATGTACTGGTGACCTATCAAAAGACCAGGATGCATTGTGCTTCATGAATGCATCTCTTTTCATACAACATAGAGATTAGTAAATCAAGGGTTTGATCAAATAAGAACTTATTTGTGGGCAGAGCAGTCGTCTTCAAACCCAAGGTTTGAGCGAGTTCGATTCCCAGTCCCACCAGGTTACACGACGAGGTGTCCTTGGACAAGACAACGATACCCTGTAGTAGCGCAGACACGAGTCTAGCTGTTGTCCAAACAACCGTTTCCCCAAGGGGATCAATAAAGTATTCATTATTATTATTTATACATTTAGCCAGTAGGAGTGACAGAATCATATTTTCTGTAGCACCCTCACAGCCTTGTTGTCTGCTCCGTATGCGGTGGACGCACTAATAACGAGTAGAGACGGGTACAAGAGGTGTTTGCACCACCATTCCTGACTTACTGGTCTCTTATAGTACTGGTAAAACTCTCCTGGTCCATACAAGGTTAGAGATTTCGCACTAGAGCACTGAAATATTTTCCCACTTACACACTAATTTTCCCTCACATGTGCAAGTGAAATGTTTGCCCCTGTAGCGCCCTGGTTTATAGGAAATGCTAATGACTGGTTTAGAGTATTGTTGTGACAATATCTCAGCCAATGGCTAAATACTGGTTTAGTTAAATAAAATGCCATAAAGAATTTTCACAGCCCTACTTCACACAAAAGATATGCTGCGGAAAGTAGGACAGAATATTTCAGACGGTTTAAACGATATCATGACCTAACATTTTATCTACAATGTATAATTCACAATGCAACAGCTTCTAACCAGCGTCATTAGCTCTGAGAGTTGTGAGATGTCTAGTGTATAACCTAGAAAAAACATTTTATTTACATTACTTAACTTGGCAGACGCTTTTATCCATAGCGACTTTAAAGGGGAAGACACTATTTAGTCTTTTAAGGTGTCATGTGTTGGGGAAAAATATGTTTTAAGTGGAACAGAGGAAGGCAGGAGACACTAAACTGTGAAGACATTCAACATCAATGAGAAACTTAAACCACAAGGGCAAAATGTCATACTGTGGTTTCCAGCAGCAACGTCTGCCAAAATTGTGTTAAGTTTGGACAGAAGGAAACCAAGACTATGTTGTGTTGCCAAGTTGTTGTCAGAAGATCCACGTTGTTTAGTGTGGTTTGGTTGAGGTGGAGTCGAGACAGGTGTCATCAGAAGCGCGCGCGCGTGTGTGTACATGTTTTTCGTATATGTAGATACTGTAAATTGTATGAGCTGTGAGTGTGTGTGTGTGTGTGTGTGTGTGTGTGTGTGTGTAAGTGAAAGAGAGACATAATATTCAAGTGTTTGTGCACACAAACACATCAGTACAGTAGCGATGCACTTGTTGTAGGTGATAAAGCTGTTGCTCAGTTTGTTTGGTTGGAAAATAATGCACATAAGTAAAATTACTCCAGATGCTCCAGAGCTGCTCCATCTCATCTGTCACACATAAATAAATAAATAACCTTTGTCTTCTTTTTTTCTCTCCAGGAACGCACCAGGTCATTCGACAGCTTCAACATGAACACTCTGGAGAGCTCCCTGATCGACATCATGAGGGCCGAGCAGGACACCCTGAAAGGTGAAGTTCCCGCTCGATCAAGAGCAGCAGGACTAGATTAATCCTAAATATGCCTCAGAAATACATCAAACACAAAATGTAATGCTAGTACATACGCACAATACCATTTAAATGTAAACCTTTTTACTCGTAGATGAATCAAGACTGTGTCGTGATTGTGTCTCACTGCTCAAGGTCGGCATTATAGTGTTGGACTTAAAGGTAGAGTTTAACACGTGTTTCTACACCTGTGGTGTTAGAATGGTAACAGGGTAATGGTAACGGTAACTGTGAACAGTAACAGAGGTCAGTGCGCTCATACGCGGTGTCTTCCTCTTCTTTTTATCACCTTCTTCATGTGGTGTGGGAAGAAGAATTGTGTCACATTGGAGTAGACGTACTGTAAATGCTTTGTGGCCTGTTGACATTTATGTCAACATTATGATCACATTTTCCACCCACTGGGATTTTAAAGTGTTAGATGGATCCACTGTGTATGTGTTTGCCACCGCTGGCTCAAAATGGGTGCAGCTTTTAAGAAATCTTATTTTCTTACATATCTGGGTCAACGGGAATCTCTGTGTTACTTCTCTGTCTTTGAAGCTGTCTCGTCCCTACTAGATATGTTGTTGATGAATTTTGCCACACCTCGGGTACATATTGTTTATCGTAGAAAGAAGAATGATTCGTTTGATTCTAGTTGCCCTCATTTATGGTGTTAGCCAATGGTAAGCTGGTGCGTAACTAACAGAAAGTAATCTAGCCAATATTAGCTATTGGCGGAGAGGGAGTAGCTTGTGAGTGAAGCTTTTGTAACGGTCATTGCGTAAAAGGAAACACCTTTTAAGTTCTCAAGGCTTTACTTGAGTTTAAAGGAAGTAGGTGGAGCACATTGGACTTGACTGGCTTTGGACTAGTTTAAGTTATTGCATATTTGTTTTGCTTCCAAATCACAAATAACCACTACTGCAACCACGTGTTTGTGTTACGTCATAGTTAAACGCTCCAGAATTTGTGTTAAAGATCCTAAAATGGAAATAACATATTTTACTTTATTATGCAAATGTTATGCAAATGTTTATGCAAATGTAGACACTGCTGTGGATTCTTCAGAAAAGGCACGTGAGAAACGCAAACAGCAGTTTTACTACAAATATAAGAGCTGAGCTGTAGACACTTCACTATCACCTCCTCTTTATTTGAAGCTCACGCCCACTAGGCTCCACTACATCCAGCTGTGATCTAATCTTCTCCTGTCGAACATTAGTAAATCTTTCCCTGTGTATTAAGAAGAGAAGGCGGTAAGGTTGCTTCATTAGCCATGTTTTAGTATCCTAGATCCAGCCATGTTGGTACAGCTTCCTGGTACAGAGCCTGGCACCAGAAGACAAAACAAGATTTCTTCCAAACTGGAAACCACAAGCTTTTCTTTCATTAGATCGCAGAATATGGAGGGTTCTGGATCTGTTAGCAGTTTAGCAGACGCAGTACTGGCCTCAGTAGGATACAATAGTTGAATGAGAATTCTGTGTTACAGCCGTGGTTATGTTTGGAGATGACAGCATATCTGTCTTTCCAACCCTTTCCTTCCTTATTGGACCTGCTTCCATCTTTCTTCATCCATTCTTATCTTCTGATTTGCTCTTGCACTGTAGTCCATCACATATTCCTAGCCTTTTTTTGCCTTGTAGCCCTTGTCCTGGTACAAAATATTGTACCACTTGGTCCTTGGTTTTGTAATTACAGTACTACCTTGTACCATGATGTGCCAAGTGTAGCAGTGATTTGGTGCACAGCAAAGTGAAAAGCAATGGGTTAGAGCACATTTTCTTTAAGGGCTGACTCTTCTCCAGGACAACTGACGCTCTGCTACATGCTGTTTTTTGACACACCTTTTCTGTTTAAACTCGAGTATAACAAAGACAGACAGCACGCATACATACATAGGCATGTTTAGACGTACATATGCAGTATACATACTCCAGTAGAACATATTGAACAAAGTGAGAGCAGTGAAGCGAGGAAACGGGCGAGACAAAATGTCTACAGTAGAAGTCACTTTGAATCGCTTCCAGCATTGTCCTGACAGACAGAAAGGATCTCTCTGTTCATCCACCACGCGCACACACAGGCCTGTGGGGGTTTTTTAAACTCTTATTGTACTATACATGTACACAGTCAGCAACATGCAAATAAAGTCCATACAAAAGGTGCACATAACCCGGCAGACACGCAGAAATGTGCTGCGCTGACGTGCCTGCACACTTGTTCCTCTGAGACTATTAAAAGCTTCTAAAATCCATGTATGACGTGTTGTGCTCAGATGGACTTTGATTCTGGGCGGTGCAGTCTTCAGCACATTTATTACTGAGCCAGATAAACTGGTTAATTCTGTGGTGCATGTGTAATCTGGTTTTAGTTTTTTCTTTTGATTGATTTATAACTTTATGCTGCGAATGTTCAGACTGTGACGGAGCGTGTTTGAATATATGGAATTCTATATAGTATAGTAGCTGTAGGACACACGGGTGGTCTGTGAGTCCAGTTTTATGCTCCACCATCAATAGGCAAAGTGTGGGGGAGGGGCCAGCAGATTTCCATGTGACCGAGGCGTTGGAATGCACCAATCACAGGGCGGTGCGTACCCTCACAACAATGGTTGTACTATTTCAGCCCTTTCATCTCATTATCCCTCTGCAGCAAGCGAGCCTTGCATAACTTTGAAGCTTGTTTGGCATCATAGCATGTATTTGTGTGGGTGAGGCTGTGTGTGTGCGTGTGCGTGTGTGTGTGTGTGTGTGTGTGTGCGTGCATGCGTGCACGCTCAAGATGGGCCTGGCTCAATGTAAAATGTATGATATGAGGCTCAGAGAAAGAGAGAGCGACACAGATTGGGGAAAAAGAGGTCGTGAGAGAGATTGTTGGTGGCACCACAGATGCAGTCTGTAATGAGACCGATGTGGAAAAAACCACCGTTCACATGGTTGTTGCAGCCAAAACCTATTCTGCATTAATACTTTCAGTGAACTTTTAATATGTGCTCCTTTCTAAATGACCTATTTAAAACGTAAACCCCTTTATTGTGTGAGTGTCTGGGAGTGTGTGAGTACAGAATTGTTCGAATATAGTCGACAAAGATAATCAAGAGCATTAGCACAGCCACAGTTATGGACTAATTGGGAACACCACCCTAATTATTAGTATAAGTGCTTTTATCTTGCTTCAGTTTGTCTGTCTGTGATTTGTGTTTTTTTATAAACTTAAAAAAGGGCCATAAACACACATCTCCCCATTCGTTTGAAAAGTCGTGTGTGTGAGGATGCATCTGAGTTTTTGAATAGAATAATTATTCAGCATAACATGTTCCTTATTCCTTTTTCAAACCACGCACAAGGAACACTACAATGATTTTTGAATGACGTTTTGGCTAGCTGTCCCTTAGTTTCTCATATTTAGTCACATATTGAGCACCTTAATGATGAATATTTCTGCTCTGTGTCTCCCTGTGCAGGTCGTCTGGGGTTCCCACATCCAGGAGGGGACAACCCTCTGCCCCTAAATGGTACGTGTGGTAAACATCTATTATCACCTGTACATATGATGACGTAAGAACATAATGTGACATGTAGTGCAACGTTTCTAACGCCAGACCCTTCTCTATGTGGGTGACACCAACTACAGTAGGTGGAGATTTGTGTGTGAATTAACCGTGAGTGTTTCCGTCTGGTGGCTGTAGAGTCCTGTACTTGCCTGGGATTTAATTTAAAAATGTGAATGTCAACATACAAATAAAATAGCACAAATACACTAATAGTGTCCACACTTTTCCACCTGAGACGAGTTGTAACCAGAAAACATTTCACCTAGTTTGGTGGCGTTTGTCAGGTGCTTCCCTTTATGTGACTGGCTGGTTATCGCCTTGTGAACAAATACACAAATAATGCAAAGAATTAAAGGAAGTAGTGGTTTGGGCAGCCAGGAAATACATGGCTGGACTGAAGGATAACTCGCTCAAGAAAAACGGGGAGTGGAGTAATAATGTGCGTAAGGTCCAGATTCAAACTGGTGCCTTAGACCACTGAGCTGCTGTGATGCCTTCGGATAGAAGGTTTTTGACTCTAGTCGTGAGGCTTTAAATTGCTTCTAAGTAACTCTGCACATCTGAAATCTGTTGAGAAACGTGGCACATCGTGCTTTGACATACTGCAGTTTGGACAACGGCAGCTTAATATTCAGCTACGTCTCCCTTGCACTCCCTCTTCCCTTTATCGTTTGGCTTCTGGAAAGAGGCCAGAACATGAAACCGGGCAGGCCAAGAGTTTCTTCCCAAAATCGCTGGGTCACATGGTGAAATCACATGGCCACGAGCTGTCATCAAGCCCTGAGACAGATGGTGCCAGCGGATAGAGGTTGCACACGAGAGAAGGAAAGGGAGAGCTCTGTCTCCCTCTCTCTGTCTCTCTGTCTCTGTCTCATAAGCATGTACAGATTGCATTGCCTATTCTCTTGATCTTGCTCGCTCATTCTCATTTTCTCTCACCCCCACCCGGCCTTTTATGAGCATCTTTCTCTCTCACATCTTTTTATAGTGCTCTCTGCTCTCTTTCAATCTGCTTCCCTGCCCCTCTGTCTCTCTCTCTCTCTCTTTCCCTCTCTCTCTCTCTCTCGTCTTTCTCTTTCTAGATCTCTTTGACCTTACCCCCAGAGTTAATGTCCATGTAGGTTAGAAAGTCCACTGAGGGAGCAGAGGATTATTGCCCGTCTGTTCTGGTTTCTTCATCCTCTCCACGTTCTTACATTTTTAGATTGGTCGATGCTCCAGCCTCGCCAGTATCCATGTTTTAATTTATTTTATTTCAGTCCTGTGCAAAGAAACATTATTTCCCAGTGAGTGTATTAAATAGAGTGAGTGGAAAGAGTCCCTCTGTGTGTGCACACCACAGTGAACCGTATTATGAGCTGATGGACCTTTTTAGATGGGTCCTAATGCAGAAAATGATGGTTTTCAAATAAATGCTTTTGCTGCTGCTTTTCTTTTGAGGACTGAGTCAATCCTTGGGATTGATTCATACCTTGTCAAAAGATTTTTTTTAAATATGAAACATCTGTATTTAAGGCCAAGAGTCCAATTATCACAGCAATACACTGATTGAAAAGTAAATGGATTTAGAGATTTTGATGCTGGTTCAAAAAAAGTCAGTATTTGGTAGTTATTGTTTCCCTCAATGCCACGATCAAAGGGCGAGGGCACCGCAGTCACCTGGAAAAGTTCAGTAATCATCAACATCACCACCAGCTCGAGTTCTTTCCCTTTACTAGAGTCGCCATCAGAATGAGTAGCACATTAAGCCCGTGTTGAGGAACCTGGGAGTTTGGTTAGAGCCTCGGTTATTATCGGTACAACAGTGTCCGTAAAGGTAACTGCGTAACTGACTTCTCTGCAGAAGGAACGTGAAACAGTCGTTGAGAAGCCGGCATGCTGTGTGTTAGGAATTACGTTTCCCTCAGCAGGGAGCCTAATGGCTTTTTCTTATTTTCTGGGCGGTGTTAATGTTACTGTGCTATTTCTGTCAAGGTTACCAGGGTTCAGAGCGGCTACTTGTGGAACTTAGGTCAGCAAAGCCGGTTCACCTGCTTAAAACATTCTGTTCTATTTTATTTTATAAATTGGTGTCTCTGCCTCATCAAAGGTTCTGATCCCACTGTCTGGGTTCAACTATATTTTGTATTGTCATTCCAAATGAATATGTATATATAAAATATATTTATCATCCGCGTTTGCTAAAGCTTTTTCTTATCTGTCTTTTATTTTATTGTGTTTTTTTTATGTCTTTTAAAAAAGGCACACTTTATTTTGTAAGTGCTGTATAAATAGCAGGGTGACGAGCGTTCACCCTGCAGCTCGCCAAACATCCTCGTCGTTCAGCCGCGCAGTGAGATAAGGTCGTTGTTGTCGTGTTAAAGCCCAGTGTTGGCCCACATCTCAGTAGAAAAATAAAAACTGTACTTCATAGTCTAGTGTCAGTGAATGAATATGGTAACAGCTCCACAGGCTGATTATGATTCATGGCTGATTAATGAAATAGGGAGCGGGCTGGCGGACGATGGAACATCTCTCTATTGTCATGATCCACCTGGCACTTGTACAGTGTATAATGCATCTTTTATAATCATCCTCTCCTTTGATTTGTCCCTATTCCACATGCAGCCAGGAATTATAGCAGAAGACGAGGTAACATAAAATGATGGATGTGTCACTTTTTCAGCTTAAGTTCAAGCTGTGTTGTTATGATTTCATTGGTTATGGGGTGTCGGTTTGTCGCTCGTGTGCTCTTCCAAGTTATGAATAACTGCGCCTTGTATCTGTACAGTGAAGTAACACTGTTGTCTGCATGATTGTCTCAAGTGTGTGAAGTGATCTTGCATATTTTATTTTTTAGTGTGTTTGTCGTTGCGCTCGACTCTGCTTGCATTTCCTCATTTTTACACACATTTGCAAAACTGCTAAGCCAGATGATACCAGCTGCTGGTAGAACATTTAGCTGAGAGTTAATGAGGCTACGCAAAGTGTAATATACGACTTACAGTGCAACAGAAGCGCGACACATGGCCACACACACACACACACACACACACAGTGCAACGCTCACACAGAACATACTGAAAGCTGAGGTTAACTCCCTCGCATAAATCTTTATAAAGCAGCTCAGGGCAGGTTGTACGAGAGCGGGTATAGGCCAGAGAGGGCTTAACCTCTACAACACACACATGTCCAGTCCACTGTAGAACTATTTAGATGTGCTCATTGAGAGAACTACTGAACCTAGACGCGTGTTCAGTCCTCCACATACAGCACAGTGTGAGTCAAGACAACGAGTTAAACACCAAGAACAGAAGTGGGAATATTTCCGTATTCATTGGTTTATGTTCAGTCAGTTTTTCTTTGGATATAAGTCTGATACATACTTTTAATGTCCTTTACATTCACCTTTTAAAGTTCCCTCCAAATGAAGCAGAACTCTTCTGCCTCTCTTTCTCTCAGGCCACTCCTCCCTCTTCCCCATGGAGGATGGTTTCCCTGATGATGAGCGTGGTGAACAGGGTCTTGGGGGCCTCGGGTCCCCACACTGCTTTCCACACCAGAACGGAGAGCGAGTCGAACGCTACTCGCGCAAGGTCTTTGTTGGAGGACTGCCCCCAGATATAGATGAAGGTACAATAGTTGAGATCAAAAGGATTTTAATTAGGGTAATTTTTGGTAGTAATTTAGGCTGTACTGAGTGAAAAGTGTTACTCTAACACATCTCCAGAAACCTTCACAGAATATATATTGGTTCTGCTTCTTTCAGACGAGATAACAGCCAGTTTCCGGCGTTTTGGACACCTGTTTGTGGACTGGCCTCACAAAGCAGAGAGCAAATCCTATTTCCCCCCCAAAGGTATGTGGGATTGTCTGTATTACCTGCTAATGGTCAAACGTCACTTCGCTGTTTCCGTCTCGGGTGTAAAATGAGAAAAAGGCACCCATGTTGTGACTGTCTGCTACAATCATCAGTGTGTGTAATGCAATGGTTTTTGTGCACACGCTGTTATCCGAAATATTTGTCGGGCTGGTTTGTCTGTTTGTAAAAGCTGATCCCTCCTGCTGTGAATGCAGAATAACGTGATTAAACGTTCAGTCCCAGTAATCAGGGCACTAAATTCCAACACAGTGGTTCTGTGTCGCCAGCAGCTTGAATAACCTCGCTGTGTTTTGTGTAGGCTATGCCTTCCTCCTCTTCCAGGATGAGAGCTCAGTGCAGGCTTTGATCGATGCCTGCATCGAGGAGGACGGCAAGTTGTACCTCTGTGTATCTAGTCCCACCATCAAAGACAAGCCGGTCAGTGGAAACACACACACAAACACACCCATCTGCTCATATTTCTCGTTGTTTTGAACAGGACTCTAAGAGTCTGGTGGTTATGGCAACAGCTGAGACCCGTTTGTTTTTACGTGCGACAGGTCCAGATCCGCCCGTGGAACCTGAATGACAGCGATTTTGTGATGGATGGATCACAGCCTCTGGACCCAAGGAAAACCATTTTTGTGGGAGGTGTCCCTCGTCCGCTCCGTGCAGGTATCCCTCATTTTTAGAGAAATTGACAACATATCATTGTGTTTATTTACAACACTTGGATTTAAAGTATGTACTCTTCATGCAGAGGGTGTTATTTATATTTTCCTCCAGCTCTTATTCTTCGTACAGTTTAGATCTCTGGCGTACTGTAAATTGCAAATAAAACAACACTAGTTATATCTCTGCTTGCGCTTTACTTCTTCCTAATTTGAAACACCAGCTGTAAGCACAGTTCTCTTTTCTCTCATCATCATGCTGTGTGATCAGCTTGTGTTCATAACAAACATTGCTCAGGGGGTTGAGCTAGAAGACGCACTGACCTACACTGGTACTATCAGGAAGTACTCTCTGTGGTGTGCTGTGCTGGGTAGAATATTAAGTTCCAGTTTAGTCTGAACAGCGTCGTGTTTACCGTGTGTACCGCTTGCAGTGCTTTGGACCGTGTCGTAGTTAGCAGTAAGGACCTGTTATGAAGCCCTGTGGTACATTAAGTATTTTATGACAGTGTAGTTTATGTCCACATTTTTATGCAAAAAAAGTCAGTCTTTGAACATTTGCAGGGTTATTTTACACAATGACCACTATAAATATGTTTGTTAGGATTTATTGCAGCTATTTCAGCAGCTGTCCACAGGGCACTGTCCTCATATTTGTCCCTTCAAACTCTGCTGAACTTTAATCCATCTGTGTTGATGGCATTAAGCTCTCCAATCAACAGCCCTCACCAGCCCGGTTCGTGGTGTTGTGTGCTCACTGGCTGCACGGCTGCACGGGTGCACGTTCGCGTTAAGCCCGTCTGTTTGTGCGCATCGATTTTGTAACAGTGTTTGTTTTGCTCGTGTCTTTTTACCTCTGTGCATCAAACTTGTTTTTGTAAATATGTTGCTCAGCTACTTCTGTACCTTGCTCCCCCTTCTGCAGTGGAGCTGGCCATGATCATGGACCGCCTGTATGGTGGAGTTTGCTACGCTGGCATCGACACAGACCCTGAGCTGAAGTACCCCAAGGGAGCAGGGCGGGTCGCCTTCTCTAATCAGCAGAGCTACATTGCTGCTATCAGTGCTCGCTTTGTACAGCTGCAGCATGGAGAAATCGATAAACGGGTAAGTGTGTGGGTGGCTCCGTGTTTTTCAGACTCCCTTCTTTTTTTTCATTTGTCTCCCCGTACTTCACTTCCTGTTTCTCTTCAACCCTCCTCACCCTCGAGCCGATTTTGAGTTGTGCAAAAGAGAGAAGGTTTTTGTTGAAAATGTAGGCAGACGTGTAGAGAACGTGTAACAGCACCATATCGTCTAAGATTATTTAGAGTAGCAAGTGTTATCCTGGGTCCATGACTCAATATGTCTACAATACAGTATGAGGACAGCAGTATCAGAAAGCCCTAGGGTTTCCGTTTATTTCTTCAGGGCATTAGCACTTAGATGATCACATTCTTATTCACAGCTTTGATAGTAGTGAGAACTAAACTAACAGGAACAGACAGAGTTGTTCCCGGTCTATGTCCAACAAAGGACTTAAAAGCTGACAGAGGGTACAGAGCTAAAGAAAGGTGCGTGTTCTGTTGCAGATTATTCAGGAGATCTTTGCTGTAACATTAAAACTACCGTTTGTGCCAAGTTAACGAGTTAGTTTCTACTTTTCTGCACCAACCTGTTGAGGCGTTATGTCGTCACTTTGACTTTCACAGTATGAAAAGCACATGCGTTGTTAACGTTCTGTTGGAAGTGTGAGCCCTGGCACTACGAGTGCAGCAGATAAATGGAATTCAGCCAGCATTTAGTTTATTATTTACCTCAGGTAATCAAAGTAACCCTCTACCACACAACACTCTCAGCAGCTAAGAAATGACAGCGTTTTCTGGGGGTCACAACTGTAATTGACACAAATGTTCGCATGTGCACAATAAGATAAGTTGAAGGAGCATAAATCCAGTGGAAAAGCTAGAGTAGGGAAGAAATCCTAATGGTATGCCACTTTCTCATTTGCATAATTGGTGTGCAAGTTCTGTGGAGTGAGTACCTTAGTGACATGCTCTGGCTAATGGCACAGTTCCTCATTACAGAACATTTGAGAAAAGCAAGTAAGGGCTGTTTTAGAATTCAGTGTAGTTCAGAAAAGGAGTTCCATAAGTGTATTATTTAGTCAACTGCAGTACTGACAAAATTATAATTTGGGGACGTCTGATTGTTTCCGTTTGTAGGTGGAAGTGAAGCCATACGTGCTGGACGACCAGCTGTGCGATGAGTGCCAGGGAACTCGCTGCGGCGGGAAGTTTGCACCGTTCTTCTGCGCCAACGTCACCTGCCTCCAGTACTACTGCGAGTACTGCTGGGCGGCCATCCACTCACGTGCCGGACGAGAGTTTCACAAACCCCTGGTGAAGGAGGGAGGCGACCGACCCCGTCACATCTCCTTCCGCTGGAACTGAGCAGATGGTGGAGATGGAGAGGCAACAGGGGAGCAGGAGGGCAGGTAGTGCAGGAGTCGCAAATCATTGTACAAATAAATGCACTTTTCTGTTGCTGGTTCCTTTTTGCTCTAATTTCACTGAACATTTTTTCCTCATTTTTTAAGTTAATATATATCTATATTTTGAAAATAGAAAAAGAAAAACTGGCAGTATATCCAAATATGTCCAGCAAGGATAAAAGAGTGTAACATAATTTATTTATACATTTGATTTTTGAAATATTAGTTCTGAAGACATAGGGAAGTTTGAAATGGGATATGGTACTCTGTTTTTTAATTGGCATATTTTTCTAAAAAATATATTTGATTTTAATTTTGATACGAGAAACCCCAAAATAAATACTCTTAATTTTTACATCTGATTGACTTATTTTGTAGCAGAGCATTTTTATTTTGCATCAAGTCTCCAGAGTAACTGCTGTTACAACAGCATCTCATTGGTAGTTTTTTTTTTTCCTGAGAGGTGAGATTAGGTTTCCTATTGAAACAAAAGGCTCCAGAGCAAATGTGAAGTGAAAAAGGTGTTGCTAAAGAAGAGTGCACTTATTTACAGCTTCTAAGAGTGCAGATACCGCATGAGACCCTTAGTAGTTAACCAAAGCTGAATCTTAATCAACCTTTGGAGAACCGAAAGAAATGGATTCTTCTCCCTTCCAGATCAAAATGTCTGAACCTCTCTTTTTATGATTTCCAAGACCATACCAATATTTTTGATGTTACTTGAAAATCACAACAAAAATCTAGCGACATATTTGGTTTTTGATCTCCATTTTGACATGCAAAAACTAATACCTCAAACTCAGCTGCTAATGTGCCGAATATAGTTTAAAGAAAGCAAGAAGGCGAACATCATTACCTGCTGCTGGTCTTTCCTCAGAACTATAATCAGAGGGAAGTGATGCAACAGGCAGTGCGTGATGTGACTGGCACAGTTTTGTACTCACTTGCTTCATCACCTCCTTATTTTTGTAATCAAACCCAGGGTTGTGCTGTGGACAGAGCAGAGCATCGTACAGTATACAGTGTATTGGGGAATGTATGGTGTAGGGAGGCTACAGGAGAGACAGGTTTACTGGTGAAGAGATAAAACCCAGCCCTACCCCCTTCCTCGTGTCTGGCTGTGGCCTCTGCTGCTTAGCTAGCAGCTGACAGAAAATAGGGCCTCATTCATGGATCAAAACCCGCTTTGTGTATCTGCACGCAGGCGGGCTTGGCTCCAGATCGTTCAGGACTGAGGCTGAGGTAACTCCTTGAGAGAAGGCTGGTCAAGTGGCTGTCTTTATTGCAGTTTTCACGGGGCTACCACCAAACAGGAAATCCCTGTCTTTGTTTGTTTGTTTGTTTTTTTAAAACCCATTTGTGCAATTCTCCCGAGTCTTTAATGAAAAAAGTTCTACTTTGCATCCAGGCGTGAGCTACGTTTAATGAAAAAAGCAATTAAAGTTTATCTGATTTTCCAATCGTCAGCACACATTTGAGTCATGGAGGGATCTGCCCTTTTGGCGAACTCTCTATCCTTTCTCCTGCCAAGCTAATCCAACTCAGCATCCAGTGTTTTTGAAGCATAAATGAAGATAGTCTCTGCAGTGTGCTCTACTACTACACACTTATGACCCACATGCCGACTTTGCAGGTCCAGTTCGTTGTACGCCAAATGTGGCTGTGGAGTAGTGGCTCATACTGTAGTTCATTTCTCGTCTAGATTTTTTATTCTTAATTTCTTTTTCTTTCTCATTTCTTCAAAGGATGTTTTTCATATTAAAAATTTCTCACTTGTACCCAAGTTTGCTTAACTGTCAAGCCCTGATGGACTCCAGCAAACCAAAGATTGGCCTTGAACGTGATATATTTACAGTATATAAATATATCTATTTGACAGTGCAATCAAAACCCATTTGAACTCCTGTGGATATACTACAGGGCTTGCAGACACACACACACACACACACACACACACACACAAGGCCTCACTCTCTCCATAGCTTAAAATGGAAGTGCACGCTGGTAGGCACTACTTCTTTTTATCTCACGTAGGTCTGTGTGTTTGAAGAAAATTTAGGATAAAGTGCACACTCACACGGCAAAAGCAAAAGTAATCCTCGCATTCGTTGGACATTTTAGGTCACTCAGTGGCATCCTACTAGCCGAGCATTTAAACATGTCAGGGAGTTAGCACAGAAACTTGATTATACACACTAGTGAGAATCCTCATATCGGCGTGGTGTCGTGGCACCAGTTTTGCACCCTGGACATTGTTTTGTGGGTGTGGTGGGTGAGCATTTTAGAAGTAAAAAAAACTTTGTGAAGAATTTGCTGTTAAATGAGATGAAAAAAAAAGATTATTTTATACATGGCCTGCTGATTTTTGGTACAGTGTTTTCTAGCTAAATTATTTTGTCATGCACATAAAAACATTTATTATGCACTACTTTTCTAAATAGTTTTCTTTTTCCAACAGTCATTTTAGGCACATTTTTCACAAATGGGGAAACTCCTTTTTGCAATACCTCAATTTTTCACATTGTGAAAGGTAGCTTTTGTACTTTTGTTACTGAGAGATCTGCATATATGGAAATGTTCATTTTAAGAAAAAAAGTTGAGTGATTTCAAGATATATTATTTTCAATTATGCTTTTTATACATTTCAGTGCTGAGGAATCTTTACAACTAAGTGCGCACTTGTGTTGATGCGACTTCAGATCTGCAGAGGAGAGACCAAAGTGTATTGCTCTCTTGGTCTTAGCTTTTTCGTAAAATAGATGTTTCCAGTCAATCTGGTCAATAACAGCATGACGAGAAAAAAAAAGGAAAAAAAACTAGTTGTAATTTGAAATTGATGTTGATGTCTTTAAACATGGCTATACTAGTTGGAAATGGTAACTTCTGTCCTGGTTTCCTCTCCATAGACGGAGTAGAACTTACTACATGGAGAATGCAAAATTTGGTTCACGCTTAACGCTGAATCTCGTATCGAAAGAATGGATGTTTGGTGGTTAGATATTTTAATATTTGAAAAAAATATATACATATATATATTCTTGAACTTGCCAACTAGCACCTAATGTAATCCCTAGCATGCATGACAAAAAAAAAGAAAAAGACAAGTACATGAATTAGCTATTAAAATTAACTGTTGTGGTGTGCACCAAATGTTTCTCAACTATTCAGTTGTTAAGGACACCCCAAACCCACTCTCACCTCACCTCACCCTTTCCCCCTCCCCGCATATTGATCTCCTCGCTTCCCCATTTGCAGACCTCTGCAGGATGCATATGGCAGAGAGATAAGACGAGACACAATAAGGAATCTAAGTTTCCATTGATTCGGCAGTGCAGGACTTTGAGCATCCTTTTAGAAACACTGTTTAAAAGACTTGAGAACTCATCCCGCTGTCTGTCGAGGTGATCTTACATAGACCTATCTGGAGGAAGGGGGGGTTAAAGACTTGAATGTGGTAAATGTTGCAAGTTAACTTCAAGTTGTTATGTGCAATACTTCTTTTGAACCTTTTTCCAGATAAAGACTCTTTGCAATGTAATTCTTTAATGCCATTTTTAATTGCAGACATTTAATTAAAGAAGATGTTAATATGTTTTTCACAGTCATTTTCTACTGTTATTGTAATCCTTTTCATGCTGGTGTTTGTAAAAAAGAAAAGAAATCAAACTATTTGTACTAATATAAATAATTGAAGTTATTTTTAAAACATTAAAAGGTTTTGTGCTCATTTGCTTATTTTGTTTATTTTAAGCTACTGTGATTGATTGCATTGTAATTATTAGGTCAACAATGTATTTAGCTGTTTATTGGTATATTTTTAATTGGAATGTATAATTGATTTTTATAATTTTGATCAGATTTTTGTTATATTTTTGAGGTGAAGCTTTTAATATGTTAAAGTGTCTAGTTTTTACTAATTGCTATATTGTGCTCCACAATATATGGTTCACATTTTCTGAAGGAAAATAAATATTTAAATATTTGTCTGTTAATGATGTTACTTAATGGCAAGATTTCAATAGTTTTTAACTGTGTATGGAAAGGTTGTTGTATTTATTAATAGCATTTTTTACTTAAGATATCACCTTAATTTTTATTGTCATTTCACTTTATAAGTTCCTATTTTTGTATTTTCCTTTCTAATTAAGTTATGTAATACGGATATGTCCATATTTCTAGGAGTTGGTCTGTAGAAGTGCTAGTGAAACGAAAAAGAAAAATCTAATGTTATTTAATTGTTTGCAGCCAACTATTTATAACAGTATGCATAATTTTTAAATATTTGTAATGTGAAATGTTGAATGAAATAAATCTTAACTGTGATGAAAACATATGTTTTGTGTGCTTATTTATGGTAAGTTTAAGATGATTTCACACGGTCACTGTCACTTTTAAAACTGCCTCTTACAGCAAACCTCGTGCTGCACATGCTAACAAATGCAATGCTGTTTCAGATTCATAAGATGACGAATAATGTCTTGTTAATATTACTTTTTACTATTCACTATATCACAATAATATAACTAATGCAACAGTAATTCCTACATACAGTCATTTAACAAGGAAATGATGATGAATATTGACTCCAGCACAGTTGTAGCGTAGGTCTATGCTAAAGATTTCTGCGCCCTAAAGGAACAGGATGTACGTCACTCAATCTCAATCTCTGCAAATGAGAGAGGACCACACTTTATTTTTAATTACTTTGATGATAAATTATGTGATTCCCATCGTCTTCTTCTACATGTGAGACTGGTGGGGCGGCGTCCCAGCGCCCCCTATTGACCGGCCACCACTGACTCTGGTCTCTCAAAAATGAAATATAAAAATATTTGAATGAGAATGTGCGCTTTACACATAAAGTGAAGCATTTTTATCTGTTTTTTTATTCCCATCTACTCACGATAAAACCTCAGCTCAGGGCTCAAATCCAAGTCACACATCCACTAAAGTCAACACTTTAAAGCCGTTGACTCGGTCATGTCCTGTTTTCTCAAGTTTGAGGATAAACTGGGCAAACTGATGAACGGCTCACTAACACCACCAGCTGGCTGCGGCAATGACACTTCATTAAGCAACGATGCTCCCTCTGTGTGTAGCCACTGCTTCAAAGATAATGTGCATGATATATAACACATTATGAATACAATATCTACTCAAAGGGTTGATACCAGCAAGTCACGTGTAAAGAAGTGACGTGAAATGTTGCATCTGGGGCAAACAGAACTCAAACATTTAAGTTCTCAATGGCACATAATGTAATAGCTGAAAAGAGTAATGAGGAAATAAAATTCTTCCATTCATGGAAAACGACACGGTGGTCATTGCAAAGTTACTAAACACTAAACACTAGCTGAGGACATGACGTGACGCGTGGTTTCCTATGGTTAACAACCAAACTGCGCTTCTCTGTGACAGATGTATTCTTCCCGTCTCTATGAATAATGCAGAACAACACCCTGACATTACAAACTGCTATTGCAGGAATGTCTTGTTTAGTTGCTCACGTTCTGTAATCTGTCAAAGGTTAAGTTGAGAATCAAGCTCATGCTTGAAAGGTCACAGGCTCCACTCCCACGCTGGCAGGATTCAGATCTGAGTGGCAAAAATAGAAATAATATTATTCTTTGAGCATGTCTAGTTTGCTTTAATGCTGTTTTTTCTTTTATTATTTATTCATGAGGCAGATTTACTACTCCAGAGAAGCATCTCATATGAATCTCTGCTGCTGTCGAGCGCGTGTCAGTGATGAAACCGTGGGATGGCGCTGTAGGACCAGAATGACAGGTTCAAGTGACACATGTGTTGTGGTGCGTTCACGCAGTGCAGGAAAAAAGAACACATCATTCCTTTGAGTGTGAGTTTTATTTCTCAGAGTAAGACCTGGGGAAGGGCGAAGTTTCTGCAGTTGCTGAACTATCGAGATGCGACGTTTCCTTCACTCTTGTTGGATTCATATGTTTTACTTAACTTTGAATTCCTATGTAGCCTAACTCTTCTTCTTCTTTTTAAGACAGTATCAACAGATTTTTTTTTTATTATAGTTTTTACAAGGAGTCATGAAAGGCAGCATTAATTCCGCTGCCACTTTGGGCAAACAAACGAGACTCCGCAAACAGGACAAATAAAGAAATCCCCCTAGTGGCGACTCCAGCGGCTGGGTGTAGCAGCACGCGCCGAAGAACAGGCTGTGTTTGGCTTCAGGGGGTTGGTTTTTGTCCTGCTGGTTGGAAACCTGCCGCCAGACGTCCAGCTTGTCCCCCGCGGTGCAGCGTCGCTTTTCCCGCAGCATCATCTACCGCAGCGCAGCGCAGCGCAGCGCAGCCACCAGCCTCACCTGCTCCTCATCTGCGCCTCCTCCGCCTCTGTCCAGACACAAACGCTGCCGCAGCACAGAGGAAACACACGGACGAGGACGACCCGCTGTAAGTTGTTGCTTCTTTCACATTTTCTGTGATTTGTGTGAGTGAGGAAGGTGCGTTTGATGCTTTCTGCGAAGGTATTTTTTTTTCACTTTGGTTTCCAGTATTTTTTTTGTCCGTTGTATGATTATAGTCTATTGCAAACAAATGTTGCCTTATTGAGTGTTTTGCTCCTCTCATAAATCGTTATAATCGCTCCATGACTTGATTTAGATTTTAGCCGACAGTCACATTGAATTTCCTGTCACACTAGAATCTTCTCCATCAAATAGGTTTCACTGACCTGAATGCCAGCGAGGTAAATCCATCCTTTTCTCCATCTCCTCTGTTCAGGAGCATCCTTCAGGGAAATAAGGGAATATATAAAGTCGGGGAAAAATGGTGAAACTGGGGAGTAATCTTCAAGACAAAGGGACCAAAGCTGCGAGTGTGGAGGACGGCTTTCAGAATGTGCCCCTCATCACTCCACTGGACGTTGGCAGCCTCCAGAGCCAAGCACCTGACAAGGTGAGAGACTACAGCAAAGCTCAACGTGTGTATGCGTGTAAGGTTTTCTTGCTTGTTTGTGCATTTGTTTTTTCCTGACAGACTCATGTTGTTGACCTGCGCCATCCTCAAATGCTATTATCCCGAATAATCCCCCCTCTGAAAACAACACACACACACACACACACACCCTTTCATTCATTCATCTCAGCTGTCTGCTCGTTGTTTTTCCAGCTGAGATTAGGAGACAGATTTGGCGCCAGACAGGCTGTCATTTATCATCTCAACATCCCATAGTAAGTACACTGCCGCCCGTTAATCCAGTTACCATGGTGGCAGTGCGACGTGGAGCATATTGGCATTTCCGTGGGGTTGGAACGGAGAGCTGCACTGATTGCACATTATGAAAATTAATGGAATTAGCCAACAGACGAGCTCATCGACTCCCCTCGCGCGTGCGAAAGCATGATTGTGCACCAGCTGTGTGTGCGGCTAGTGTCAAGGCGACAGTGAGATGTTACCCACACATGTTACCCATGTTGTTGTGTACAGGAGTACAGTCACACAGTACAACAGCCATGCAGCAGCCCCAACAAGCCTGGGGACGGTTCGTCTTAGTGGCCCTTCTCGTTCATGCAGGAACACAATTTGAGCGATCACTCGAGATCGCGTGAAACGAGGAAAATGGTTATGTCTCGGAAAACAGCTGTCAGGGGTGACAAGCAGTGATAAAGACTTGTGCAGAGACGATGACTGAAACAGTTGACTTTGTTATATTATTGGTTTTGGGCTGTTGCTCAGGGAAGAACAGACCTGTAAGGATCCTAATGAAAATCCGTCCATTGCTCCCCTTTCTGTCAAATAACTCTGCTTTTCTTTCCTTAACATTACAGCGAAGAAGTTAAATTTAATCCCACAAACCTTAGAGTGGAAGAAAGGTTTTCTATCATTGTGTCAACCAAGGCCTTGAAATCCTGGCCTTTAAAAAGCAGAACAATTTAGACCATTTTACAAGAGCAAGTGTCACATTCATCATATGATGGATGCCTGCTGTAATTTGGTAATAAAGTCTTTTTTTTGGGTCAAATCCTTTTACAAAAAAACACCACTTGAACGTTTGCAGACAGTCTTCTGCTGATGTTAGCCACACACACGGAGGAAGGCGTGCTCGCACACACTGGAGTCTGCGTTCATTTTAAAGGGAGTGTGCGTACGAGCAGACAGGTGAGCATGTAAGAGTGTGTGTGTGTGTGTGTGTGTGTGTGTGTGTGTGTGTGCCCGGGACCAAGTCATTTCTGCCAGCAGCCACCAGTTCGTGACATGACATTCACAGAGCTGTCAGTCATCTTGCACTGATTAAATCAGTCCCGCTAGATTCAAGAACATGGCTACGTCCTGTACTCAGCGCTGCCACACACATGCTCCAGCGTTCACTGATAACCTGAGCAGGTGGATTGACTGGGGGAAGAGCATGAAGAGCGAGTGTTTATCATTTATGTCAGAAAGAAAAAGAGGTCAGAGAAGCAGATTTCATGTTTTGTTGACTATCAGGGAATTTTAACGTGCCCCAGGAGAAGCAGGCAAACATATTGCTGTTGCTTTTGGATACACTTGCTGACGGCTGATGCAGATTTTGCTGCTCGCTTCCTCACCGGACCGAGAAATTGTTAGTTCAGCCGCTGCATAAGCTGGTTTAAGTTGTTCATACTTACAGGCATTCAGAAAAAGTTTTCTTTATAAATCCTGCATCAGTTTGTTCTCATGCGAGACCGTGTGGGAGTTGCAAAGTTCAGTTTGCCGCTTAAAAATGTGTAATTAAATATCTGAGCGTATGATGTGGATGCTGGCTAACACAGTTCATTTAAAGGATATTCCCACGTTACCAGACCCTTTTTGTTTCTATACACTTCACATGTGCAACTACCTCTGCCCTCGGCACTGATGATTAGCAGGATCAGGTGTGTTTAGTCAGTCAGAAATTAGAAGACACAAATTTACTTTTTTCCTTCCCTACCCTCACCTGACATGGCATCTTCCAGCGTCTGATTGGCTGAATGCACCTGATCCAGTCAATCGGCAGTGGGTAGGACAGTGACGGTGGAAGACAAGACCACGTCAATGGTTATCCTTCCACTTACGCTTAGCAGGACTGTTTAAACTTACTGCTAACTGTACCTGGGTATTTCTTAGTGATGGCCAGGTGACGCCTTGTGAAGCTTTGAAGCCTCGCAGCCAATTGGTTTGCAAAAAAGGTTCATTTCTCGAGGCCTCATTTCTGGCTTCTTGTGCTCACAAATCCCCTGCTGGTCAAAGACAGTAAGGCAGGAAGATGTGTTCCTCCACACCTACACCTAGGAATATGGCACAACGTCATTACGTTTGGGATGAAAATCTATAATCTCACTCTTGTTTTTGTGCCACATTCTCCACCCAGAAAGACCCAAATCAGGTTTTTTAATCTGATCTAGGACCAGTCTTTTTCTCTCTCTGTCAGTTTTAGCTAAAAGGAGCTTTATTGGGTCATGTGATCGGACTGGTTCCCAGATCAGCAGTCTGCTTCTGAGCCACTTTACAAATGCAAGCCCAGCTGTTTTCACCCTGATCCTGTGCTGATGCAACTACAGGGTTACCTCGGGATGCACACAGGGGCAGGTACAGTGAAGCAAAGTTCACACACGTGCTGACACAGGAACTCACAACAATGCTGCTGCAGTCTACGGAGGCTTTAGAGAGTTGATTCCGTCCGCAGCCACCGCTGGGTCACCAATATCTTGATTGAATTGCTGGACAGAGAATAAGAGTTATCTTGCATTCTGTCCAGCAGCTTCAGAGATGTCCCTATCCTATCAGTTTTTTCTTTGTGCTCATTCTTTGGAGTAGCCTTCGAGTCAGTTCATTTGGCTGTGTTGTTCCTATACCCATAAATTAGGAAGAAAATTGTTGTGAGCAGGAGCCTCCAGTCAGCATGATTGTTGAACAATTTCTTATGTGTTGTGACACTGTGAGACCTCATAACCAGATGAACCATCAGCCAAATTTGAATTAACACATCACCACAGACCATATAAACTCTGCACTGGGTAGCTTCTGCAGTAACCGAAATGAAAAGGAACCTGTTTGGTTTTTGTTTCATTTGTGCAGATAGAGATTTACACATCTGATGCAAGAGGAATGCAAGAGCAATGCAAATAGCTGCCCTCGCTCACCCTAGAACCAGCTCACACAGCATTTTCAGAAGGAAACCTAAACATATTGAAATATTTAGCAGCTTAACAGCCAGATAGTTGGTTCAGACCAAAAATGGAGCTAAAAGAGTGAATCTCCCTGTTATATATAAAGGCTAATGTTGCTAAATGAAGTTTATAAGCATGAAGAGGTCACCGGCAACTAACAGGTTGAACCCAAGTATTGTGGTGGCGCGACAATAGAGGGTCACCAGTCTCACATGAAGAAGATTTGATTTCCTGTTCCTTTGGGGCACAAAAATCTTTACTATAGCCTCACTCTATAACTGGTGCATGTGCATTGGAACCTCCTCCAATACAACGTATAGGAGAACCAAATCCCTCCCACGAGACCGAGGTCACAGCTTCAGACCAGGAAATTCACCTGGAGTCAGTCTGAGGAGCAGCTTCATGATCGTGGAGAATTAGGTTAGATGCGTAGTTTGATAGCAGCATAATGGTGCTTTGGTTTATGCTATTAATATGTGGTTAGAAAAAAAATCACCAGTCACTGTAAATAACTAAAGAAAACATTATAACACAATGAAAGCAGGCTGGGAAGACTCATCTCTAATGTCTGATACTTAGTTCAAACCAACTAAATGTTCAAAGACAAAAATGTGAGTCGACAAAACACAAATCACTTTGTGTTATTTCAACATTTCTTCTTGTTAGAAGTCATGTTCCATCACTCCAGCTGCCACAGGGATGGGTCTCGTTTGCTTTTTCATACTGATTCCAGTCACTGTTTTATTCACAATGAAATACTAGAATCAAACATCTCAAGAAAAATGTCTGCAGCTGCCTTCCACGCTGCAACTCCGAGGAACAGCTCCCCCAAAGCTGGGTCCCAGAAGATGAAAAATGAAACAGCAATCATAGCGATAACAGGTCTGAGGAATAGTATGGCGGGGAAGACGGAGAGAAAGGAAAGCTGACAGCTTTTCCACAGGGAATACCAAATCTGAAAAATACTGTGATTGGAGACAAAGAGAGTTTGACAAGCTGAAACCGTCTTTTGTATAATGTACTTCTGTGTCAGAGGAAGTGCGCTTCACACTCTGATTCATTCACTCAGCATAAAAAAAACTAACTTAAAAAGCTCTCAAGTGCAGTTTTTAAAACATACGCTGAGTCCTGACGACTTATGAGTTATGTCACCACATTTACTGCAGATATAGAAGGGACTCTGTCTCGGCCATGAGTCTCCTTAAAGGTCATTGAATCCAAATATTGGCATACATTATACATGACTAATTGAATTCAGGTAAATTGATTGTTAGCAAAGCATCTTCCACCATGCTAGAGAATTGGTCCACCTCTGCCCTCTCCTCAGGACCTGTACACCTCAAGGGTCAGAAAGCGGGCAGAGAAAATCCCCACAGACCCCTCACACCCCGGACACAACCTCTTCCAGCTCCCCTCTGGCAAATGCTACAGAGCTATGTTTGCTAGAACCACCAGACATAAGAACAGTTTCTTTCCCCAGGCAATGGGGACTAATGAACTAATGAACAACTGACTGCTGCTGCTATATGGACACAAACTGCACTCAACTCAGCACACTGCACACACACACACTGCACACAGACACTGCACACACACACACACACACACACACACACACACACACACACACACACAAACACACACACACACACACACACACACAC
>JAUMTR010000006.1:14583069-14617620 GCA_032270685.1 Microctenopoma stevenorrisi
CACACACACACACACACAAACACACACACACACACACACACACACACACACACACACACACACACACACACACACACTCTGTCTTGTTACAATTTGTCTGTAATTTGTCTTTAATTTTTTTAAGTTTTTCATGTATTTGTTTTCTGTCTGTACTAGAGAAGCTACAAACGACCAGAAGCAAATTCCTTGTTTGTGCAACAAACGAATAAAGCTGATTCTGATTCTAATTCTATAGGTGGATAAAATCTTGAAACCTGAGAACAGGCGTAGACTGAATGTGCTACAATCACTACAGAGAAATAAAAGTTAGGCTAAATCTGACAGAAACTGCTGAAGACACTGTATATAAAAAGTTGTCGCTATTAACCAAATCTAAAATCAGAATTGGTTCTTGTTTGATTTTCTGTGAATAATGAATTAAATAGTTAAACAGCCCCAACCTCGCTCTGGTGCTAATTGTAAAGTCACACCATCCTCCATGTAAATTATAAATCTATGCACAGCCTTTCACACAGTCTGATTGTTTTTGAGACACACGTAAGTAGATTCTCGCAAGAAATCACAAATGAAAAATGAGCTGAGACACAGCTGCAGAATATTAAGTAAGGAGATTCTCATTATATTTTCATTGATCCTGTCAGGTCTGTTCATAGCTATGTCTTCTTTATCATTATGTCACGCTTTGTTAAACAAGATTTCATTGTTCATAAATTACTGGTTAGTATTTGGGCCTTTATAAACAGAGAAGGTGGCACTTTATTCAGTGAACGTCTGGGCTGCTGCTTGCTGAAGGGCTGTGTTAGTGAGGAAATGTTGATTGATGGCTACTTCATTAGGTAATATGAAATAAAAGACTGAGAGGCAGAGGATGGGAAAGAGTACTGAAGCAACATCAAGCGCCGGTGTGTTTGAGCCCAGGGGGTTGAACGCGCTGCTGTGAAATGAGTCAGAGAACGAGAAAGTGGAGGCAAATTTGAGACGTTAGTTCCGACTTTGACAAGTCTAACGTGTCATGTTGCCGCGCTGAAGGCCACAGGTCTCCGGCGTCTCTGGGGTCCAATCAAATGTGCGGTAGCCTACTGTGGCCTTCAACTCTTAGATAAGAGCTTTCAGGAACCAACACGCAGCTTTGTTTTTCAGATTGTGGAGTCAGTTTGTGTGCACAGCAGTTTCTGGCTTTGTCTCAAAGTGACAGAGAGAGCCCCTCTGAAGCAGCGCAATTAGCCACAAGGACATTGAGACATTGTTCTCGTTCCCTCCCTCGTCCTCTCCTCTGCCTTTTGTACACCTTTCTCTGTATGTGTCTGGGCAGAATCCACGGTGAATGCATAAAACAGCGGAGGCTCTTTATTCTTTTATTAAGGGCAGTGGTAACCTGGACAAAATGAGCCCTTTTTTTTTATACATTTAGGTAGAAAGAGGAGATGGAGCTAAAGCAGAGAAGGCAAGTTAAAGATCGTTTAGGGTTTATGATTTTATTTAGTAAGTGACTAGGATTCTTAGTGGGGATTTTATCAGTTATGCTCGGTGTAGATTATTGAACTATTTAGCTGTATGAATGTATGGACGTATAAATAATTCTACAGTTCATTTTTCTAGAGCGTCTGTTTGTCTGCGTGTTGGCCCTGCGATGGACTGGCGATCCGTCCAGGGTGTACCCCGCCTCTCGCCCGAAGACAGCCGGGACAGGCTCCAGCACACCCCTGCGACCCGACTGCGAATGAAGCGGAAGATAATGGATGGATGGAATATTCTAGATGACTACTTCTATGTACCTGAAACATATGTTAACTACACCCTGTATTCATTCCCGGGATGTTTTGTATCTGAGGGTTCATTATAAATAAGACCATGTCCAGTAGTGTTGGGGACATTTTCTACAGATACAGTAATACGGTCGCTGTGCAGACAGCTGTGTGCAGATCCTCACACTTCACCCCTCTGTCAGGCTGTTTTGGTGAAAACATGGTAAAAACAGAAATCCTATAGGTGCCTACTTCATATTCTGTGGGCAACTGGAGCTTAAATATTTTACTTTATAATAGGCCAAACATCATTTTATGGGAATGCTTTGTGAGCGTGATGCAACAGTGACTAAAATGTAATGTAACCTGACGGATTCATGTACGTGCAGCACTTCAGTGTTGTAGTTGTAGGGTTTTGTGGAGCTAAGAAGAGCAACAGCCACATCCACTTTTCCCAGCTGCAGTTTTGAACCAGTTTTCAGAACAGCTCCTGTGCAGCCCTCTGTATTCTGTACTGTAGCTCTGAAGCTTTTTTAAATTGATGAGTGTTAGACTGACAGGACTGGGGCAGGCCTGTGTTACCTTGGCTCTTTTTTCCCCTCCATCTAGCTTCTGGCTGAAAACTCATTGTTTTCCCCTCTGGGGATTGGGGGTATTGGATTGTGTGCATCAGATCTGATTAATATTCTAATAAAGTACTAATACAGTTCTGCATCCAATATTTGCTGCAGTTTCTGGTCGTGTTCGTGGTTGGGTGTACTGTTTATGTTCTAAAGCTGCGGGTTCATCCTTTTTAAATATGAAGGACTCGTGCCATGTGTTCTTTCTTCTCTTACTGACACCTTTCAACCCTCCATTATTAGACAGTTTAAACCATCTTATTATAAAATATGTCAAAAAGTTGAAAAAGATTTCTGAAAAAATAATTATACGTTGTATAGTTATGTGTTATTATCAGAGAACAACTTTGCCTTTGGGCTGTTGGAAAACGTGAGGATGCCCAGTAACAAAAGCTGTGATTTATCCACGTGAGTTAATGGTGTGTGTTCATCACACATGCTGGTGAAGGCGGCGTGACTGAAAGCTTGTTCTTTGTCCTTCAGCAGGTTTTCAGGTGCTTGTTCTGTGCGCCCATTTTTAATGTGTCTAGAAAGGATTTTGGTAAAAATGAAGTTGGGTATAGTTAAAAAAAGAAATTGTAGTTATTACTACCAAAACAAATGCTAATGTTCACCTAACACTAGTTGGTGAGAACACACATTAATTCGATCTTTTAGGTGGGTTTGGTTAAAATATTCGCCAAACTGTGTTGTGTATTTGCACAGTACTTTTGTTTACAGCTTTCCTTTTTTTCATATTGGATTTTCTGACATTATAACTTGAGTTCAGCGTTTTTAAAACTTTATGTGCTTTTGCTTCATTCTTATCTTCAAACGTGGGGAGAGACGTAACCTGATTGTCCCACCAATGTACCAGTGTTTCCAATACATCTACCAATAACATTTTCTTTCTCCTCCAGGTGGTGGTGAAAACTCGCACGGAGTACCAAACAGAGAAGAAGAGACTGAAGGTCCCCAAGGTAGAGGAGTTCACCATCAGCTTTACCGATGGGGTTTCTGAGAGACTTAAGGTAAGAATTAAGACAATTGTAAATTGAATGAATTTCTGTGAATTAAAAAAACATGCTGCAGTTTATTATCCTGAGTATTCGTGACTTATTGGTGTCCATATATTATCTGATGCTTTTCCTTTTGGCTTGCCATCTGTGTGAATACACTGACGGTTGCAGGCGGCAGAGCTGTGCATGAACAAATGTTTGATAAATTGGTAGTATTGTGAATATCTTCTGCAAACATCATGCATCACGCTCCATCTGTGTCCTGCTCATCTCCCACAGACGTGCATATCACACAGATGCATGCACGAGCACGCTTTTCACCACCAAAGCAAGTTGGAAGTGTATTTACCCAAAAACTGCACTTCTTAACATAATGAGCTGTTTGGCTCCATTTGCAATCACTTTTTTACATTTAAAATCACTAAATATTAACGGTATGGAAATGCTAATTGTGTCATATGAATTCCTTTATCAGTTATAGGGACCATTGTACTGCAGAATAAATACTGTTGCTTCGGAGTATTTTTTTTAAACGGTCGTACTTCTACTGATGTAACCTTTAGGTGACTCCAGCTGTGTGCGTGAATCACTGAGTTATCGTTCCAAAAAACATCTACATCACTGAGGCACTGTCTGCTCCGCTCTTCTGTCGTTAGGGGAGACCAAAGAGAACTCATGTTGTCATGGCAGCAAAGAAAACCTCGCTCCATGGCAACCCTTACAGAGAAGGAGGAGAGAAAGTGTCTCGTGTGTGTGTGTGTGTGTGTGTGCGTGCGTGTAAATGAGAGGTGAAACAGTGGCCTGAAAGGACAGAGCACAAGAGGAGGAGAAGAGAATTAGACATCAGACACCAGAAGAAGCTGTGAAATTGTCAGGATGTGTGAGGGTGTTTGCATGCACACATACACACTACTCACCCCGGCCACGCTGAAGCTGTTTGAGATTATTGATGCCAAGGGTAAGCAGAAAGCTGCGTCACTTGGGCCTCCACTGCACTCCAAAGTGGTGCGATGAGCTCGGTGTCTTGGAAATGGCAGCACTGGCCTGACACGCGCGTCAGGAATTGTCTGGGCAGAGAAAAATCTGTGTGTTATGTCCCCGAAGTCGCCTGAGTCAAGCTGGGTCCCTACATTCCTGCTTTAATGAAAGGAAACATGTTGTGTTTGTTCTAGGTAACTAGTGTTAACATGACAAATGGACGAGCTTTGAGCTGAACACCTGCCAGATACCAGCACGTTAGCAGATGTGGTCCAACGTCCATGAGGTTCACATGTTGAGAAGCAGCAATACCGAGTTAGTGTGTCGCTCTAAACCATGCAGCAGACTTTGCAATCATTTCGAGCTTGCCACACCGCATCAGCTCTTGTTGGGGAGAAATGCACTTCAGTCTATGTGGTTTTGTGCGATGTCGGTTGATTTTGGGTGTTCAACATAACTGCTTGCTTTGCTTGACTGACACAGCTGACAGGCTGATTCTCTCTCACACACACACACACACACACACACACACAGGACAGAGCACAGTGTGCTGCGCGGTGCAGAGCAAACATTTCTGGATGAAAAGCTTGCACATCTCTTCTCTCTTCAAAGCTTTGCAGATTGTGTTGATGGATGAAGAGCTCAGGGTGTAAAATGCTCTCTAATCTGCCCTCCCTCACGTCCTTGCTCCTTCCTACCAATCTCCATCTTCTTCTTCACTTCTCTCCGCTTCCCTGCCGTTTCTTTATTTCCTCGCCTTGTGCGTCGCTGCTCGCGGCATTGTTTATCCCTTCTTCATTTAAACTACTTTATTTTGAAATGCAATGCAGGTTCGTTCATAGATAGCGTGTGATGTTTCAGGTATTCAGCTGCACCACAAACAAACATGATAAAACGTATACAAATAGTAAATTTGAAAGTTATAATTTGGTGGCAGTAGGGCGTGAGAGCAGATATATTGACAGCTCCTATATTACTCACATCAGATTAGATTATTGTGTCATTGATTTCCATGTCCCCGTCCCCTCCTTTCTGCACACACTCTGTCCCTGTGGTTAACCCTCCTCCCTGCTTTCTGATTAATCCCAGCAGTTCTGTGCTGCAGCATATTCCACTTAGTTGTTTTGTTTCATAAATGAATAGAGAGGTGCATGTGTCATCCCCCATTAACGTGTTCAAATGAAGCCACACGTCAAGCTCCTGACTGTCGCCAGATGTTGAGCAAGCTTATCCTGGAGAGGCGGTGTTGAGGAGGAGAGGAGGAAGAGAGAGGTGAAGAGTGATATAAGGCGAGATAGAGACCTCAAAGACATACAGCTAAATACACTGACCCACTATTGTTGTAGGAGATTTGTATTATTTCAGCTTAAAAATAAATTCATCAAAAGCCCAGAGTTCTGCACTGAGTAATTGACTCATGATCTCCGGCCCAAAAGATCTATTCCCCAATTTTTTGCTTCACACTCAACTGCAGACTTTTTAATGAAAAGAAAATTCAATAAAGAGCATCTCTGAAAATGACTTGGATCAGGGGAGTGATGCGGTCTGGCTCAGCGGGGCCAGGATTCACAATGCAGGTGTAGAGAATGATGAAGGGGAGATTAAATTTTTGTTGCCCTGCTTCGTTTCTGGCTCGGTCATTATCCAGAAAACATGGTGTACTTGGCTGGCTCTCGACCGCCCAAACACACACACACACTTCAAACCCGCTTGCACACACCCACTCCTACAGAACTGACACTCTCACACTCCCAAATGAATGCCAACGCCATCCTCTCCATGCGCGCACGCTTGCACGCATACGCGCATAGACGCGGACTGCGGGGCGGTGCAACGACTGCCAAACTGAACGCGCTGCCAGGAGAAGTTGTGCAGCCGTGTGCAGGTAGCAGTGGGAGAGTAGCCATCGTCCAAAACAATTATCCCATTATTACCTTCACTTCGCCTTCAGATAAAAGCTTTGCTACAGTCTGCTGCCTCCGCAGAAGGCCTTCGCTGTTTGTCAGGTTAGAGGTAATTATTGCTGTAGTTCGAAACCCTGCGCGGCCTCCCGTTCCCCATATTGTTCTTCCTTGTTTTGTACGGATGAGTAATAGTACGCTGATTGCAGGGAGCGTTTATAGCCGTCGCCCGCTCAGAGTTAAACACCCACACACGTGCACACGCGCGCGCACACACACACACACACACACACACAAATTCAAGGGAACAATTGATTTACTTTCAGCCCTGGTATTATACTCTGCACTTAGTGTGCTGATGAAGGAGGGAGAACATCAGAGGGAGTTAAGGAGGAGAGCAAATGCTTTTTTTTTTTTTGCTGATGTGGGGGCAGCAACGTCGATGCTCCTCTGCTCAAACTTGGAGTGCAGCATTTGTCATAAAATGATATGTAAATCCATCCGTGCAGTTTAACTTCAGCATATCGGACAGAATATATACACCCACAGTATAGAGTTGAAGCACGTTGTTGTTATAATTGTACTCGCGGGGAATCCAACTCCGTCTTCTGTCTTACGAGAGACTATAAAAAGTTTTCACCACTTCTTGCAGAGCCTGCAGGAGCATCCCGTAAGAAATGCATAAGATGACCCGTGGACAGACCTCAAGTCGATTCATATGCGCCCGAGGTTTTTCCATTTGTACATTCAGTTTCTGTCCTTTTCTATTTTTAATGGGTCCTGAGCGGATGTGACTGTAGTAATAGCTTTACAGCATGTTTATCTGAACCTCACCTGTGGTTCCGTCCAAAGGTAAAGCTCGAAAGTAATAATGCTACTAATTACTCTCAAGCTTTCTTATGCTCACACTGGCTGCTCCACTAGTTCATCTCCTCTTTATCTTTCCACACACACCCATCCAACTCCCCCCCCCCCCTCTCTCATCACCTGTCCAGCTCACACTTTTGTTTTGCCATTTTGCCTTCTTTCACCCTTCCTCCTCTTCTCTCTCCCTCTCCGCCGTGCCATCACAAGCCAACAATCAGTGGCAGCTTGCTCACACTCCTTTATCAGACTCGGTGTGGGAGGCATTTTACAACCATCGAAGAAAAAACACGCTCACAGATTCTGTTATGACCATGCCAACTCCTCTTGGCATGGTCTCGCAGACATTGGCTTTTGATTAAATGAAGTAGCCAGATGTGATCCGTAGATCTTACAGCTTTGGCGTGAACACAGACTTGGAGCTGCTGATCAGCAAACAGCTGAATGGTGCCATACATGCTCCAATAAACGCAGTCCTGGTTCGGTCAGTCGGCCTTGAAGGCCTCAAAGATACAACTCAGGTTTGAGATAAGGATCACCTGTGTCAGATGCTCAGGATGGACAGACACTTCAGGACCAGATAGAACAACCAGATGGTGCTCGAGTGATATTTGGGATGATTCATAGGTTCAGACAGCTTCTGTTCTGCTGTCTTGTTTTAGATCCCATATCAAGCAGCGTATCAAAGAACACCCGACTTAAGTCCCCGCCTGCCTATTAATATCGGCGGTGGGAATAAATATTCATCACTCATCTCACTTACAATTCGAACTGCATGTACGGTTCAATCTCAAAGGTCAGAGCAAAGAGAAAATCTAATTTGCATTTACAGAAAAGGAAACCCGACTCCATTAAGGACTGACCATCCTGACAAGGACGTGGAAGTGGCTGTAACTAAGCGCTGTCCGGCAACTCAGCTGTCCAGGGTTTCCATGACGAACCCCTCCAAAAAACAGCGATTTCCTGAGCCTGAGCGATGGCCGAGCAGTCAGCCCACGTCATTTTATTTTTCAGGAGAGTATGCGGTGGTTTGCACGTCCTCATTGTGTAAAAACGGATTTTTCTGTACCTTGACACCATCTAGTTCTATTTGAGTTATTCCTAAATCAGGTTTCTTCATGTCCTAATTGGCTGGTTGAGAACCCTCTGTGAACGTCGGTATAATTATGTCTTTTGTTGGGATAACTATCAGAACGTTTTTAGCATACTTCAATGAAATTTGGTGGGAAATTAGGCCGTCGCCTGTGGAAAAAGTACCACTGTGTGTGGTGCTGATCAGCAGTTTTTAAGGGATTTCTTAGTTTGGGCATTTAATAAACTATGATAAACTATTTTTCTTATGAACTACTACAATTACTGAAAGGAGAAATTAGGTGCATGTATCCTATTAATAAACATAAATTAAACATGTCTTACAGTTGTTCTGTTGGCTGAATACAAAACAGGGTTAAATCAGGGTTTGCCTTTTTTAAATGATCTTTAGTCTCTCACAATATTTTCCTGAATCCCTGTAGGAAAAACGTGAAGCAGAGAGGAAAACGAAATAAAACTGCAGAAAGGGTAATCCCTGATTTATGCAGTAAGATAGTGAGCAGTCATTGTTGTCCCTGTCCTTCACTGTCTTTCTGTTGTATTATTCGTGTACACGTGAAGGCCGTGATAAGTTGGAAACACACTAATACACCTCTTGTCTGACATTTCATGCTCCTTGCTCTCAACTGGCTTCTCTTTACAACAAATCCCCCACAATCACTGAATCATATCCTTTTCCAAAGTACAAAAAGCTTTTTATTCCTACCTTTTCTATCTCATATTTCCTTCTCCGATCAGATCTAGTACCTGAAGCTAAATTTACTGAACACAACATCACACAAATACTTGAAATGTTATGACAGTTATTACAGTACTGTAATACTCTGCTGGTACAGATAATAACATAATAATGATATAATTTAAAAGTTCTTTGGTAAATGCTAAATTCACAGGCAGTACTCCTTTTCCTATATCCATCATTATTTCTGCAGCCAAACAAGTCACGTACTTGGTTAAATGGAAGGTCCCTGTGTACAGCCAGAAGGTTTTTAATTCATAGGAAGAGAACCAAAAGTTTATTTTCCCTTTTGTCCCTGGACAGATCTTACAGTGTCACACCCAAGATCAATGTTTAAGATTGAAGAACATAATGAAAAATGTTATTAGAATTTAAAACTTCTAGGTGGATGAAGACTTTTATTGGTGCTGTACACACACACACACACACACACACAGAGCTTCCTACACGATGAACACGCAGGAACATAAAGAACACCCAGGAGACTGTGAACTGGGGAGACATTAGAGTAATGAGGCTTGTATTGTGAGGTAAACAACTGTTCAGAAGTGAGTGTGCGGTTCCTATCATTAATAATATCTCCTCTCCTGAAACATCTTCATACACAAAGTATGAGCTGATTAGCAAATCTAAAGCAGATGTTTAGTGTCTCCCCTGAGATGCATAATTAGCGTGTTTGTGCGTGTGCGCGCTCCTGCGCTCATATCATTGCGGATGCATTAGGATCTGTCATCATTATTGATCTGTGTTATTTTCTTCCGTGCACGTGTTTTATAGGTTTGAGGGTACGGCAGGTTCAGAATCACACATCACGATACCTGCGGGAATAGAGATTTTCCCGCCTGACTACAGGACGTGCGGCGTTTAATCACTGTCTTCTTGTTTGTGCATTTTATGTCCTTTCACACCCTCTGACACTTAATCATTTCTGGCATTTTAAGCCCACTTGCCATTTCATTTGGAGACTATGCCCTAGGAGCACATTCTCCTCCGAGCGGCGCCTCCAACCAATACAACTGTGCCCCGACAAAACCTTTGAAGTCTTGTCTCCATAGAGACCCTGCTTAATTGGGATACATTAGCATACTTAGCATCTATCTCCTGCTACACATGCTCCGTCTCATTCAATACTAAGCTTTTGGACTCTGAATGCGTGTGAGAGAAAGACTTTCAGGTTCTGTAATAACATCTACACACACACGCACACACACAATAAATACCTTTAGTACATCTGTGCAGTTAGAACCTCTCCCTTTACATTTAGCCTCCTGTAGTCACTAAAGTGCTATTCCTAAAACAAATTCCCATTCTTCACTAAAGCTGGAAACGCTTGATACGGAGCCACGTTATAATCCAGACTTTTCCATGAATGTAAGCGTCTGCGCAGATCTCTTGAAAAATAGGTCACGTCACCGTGGACAGTCAACACGTGTTATCTTTCATACAGCTAGAAACCTTTGATTTTTGTGACTCAATTTTACTAATATGACTGTGATCCTGTGGGTTAGGATGATTAAAATCAGAAATATTGGAAATGAGATGACTGTAATCTGCATAAATCGGGGCTTACGCATGCAATCCTTGTACTATTCATGGGTAGTTTCTGGCTGGTCTGTTCCCTTTCGTGTCTGCAGGATGCTGCGCTCATTGTTCCTGCGAGTACAACGGTCAACTGGCTGAAAATTCAGCAACTTTCACTGTGCTTTTGTTGAGAGAGTGCAAAGGACAATGAAGAAGAAAATGTCATCGACCGGTTCAGCTCTGGGTGTGCACAATAAGGCAGACGGGACAGGATGTTGCATTTTATTTGTTCGTACGAGACAGAATTTCACAGCTTATATGTGGCAAAGACTCTTTAACATCTTTGAATTTAGTGACGAAAGGCTGCGAAGATACGCACAGTGATGTAGCCTTACTGAATAATTCGCTTTCTTCATTCCATCTGGACGACCTTTGTATGAAGTGGTGAAACTAACACAGAAAAACTTCTTGGGCACCGACTAAGCCGTTGTTCAGTGAATACTTTTGTAGCAGTAAATGTAATTTGTTGACCTTAAATGACCAAACACACCTCAGTGTTCCGAGGGAGACGTGCTCTTGTGTGCAGACCTCAGCATCCCTGAGATCACAGCAACGTTTAGCATTCTCTCAGGTTCACATTGGAACTGTTTGGGACATCTCTGCACACAAAGCGTCTGCACTTTGTTGCAGCTGCTCTCGCCTCGAACGGATCGCCAGTCCTCGAGAGTCCAAATCCCTGGACATGGTCTCATTGACAGAATTTGAAATCTCTGCTCGGAGTTAACTTCATTCCCAATCTTTTACTACTCAAAGTCAACATGGCTCAGCTGCTTGAGAAAGGGAAATTATTGTACTTGCACCGTGGCATCCGGTCCAGTAGTGAAACACAAACCCACAGATGTAGACAGTGACCGTTTACTCAGGTGCTTTACATTTCATCCTGATTCATAACTTCTCCCCTCGATTTCAGGCGGAAATGTATTTAACAGCTATACTAGAGACAGACCAGTACTTTCACTGTCTATCTGTGAGCTGTCAGCAGGTTCACTGACGAGTTTGTACCAAAATGTAAATGATTTTTGTTATTTGAAATCATTGCATCACAGACAGAGATGAAAGAAATGGCCACGTTGGATTGCTGATCTTCATCTTTCCTAATACATAATGATTTTCTGACCCCTCAGATTTATCTGGTGACCTCATGAACTTAAAGGTGGAGTTAAACCACAGGACTATAAAGGTAGTTGGACTAGATTAATCTCAACAGTAACTCGGTGTCTAAACGTACATTGGCATCTTTGCTTATGTACTTACATAAATTTAATTTGAAGAGCAGAGCGCTTACTCGTAGTTTTTGTACTGCAGTACTGATACCTTTGCACGAATGGACCGAACACCCGTTCCTCCCGTGACTACAAGCTTCTGGAGCCCAAATGACCACTGATGTCTTCTCCCAAAGTTCTTCTGTCGTTAAATATTCACATCACCAAGCAGCCTCGAAGCATTAACGTGGCATTTCATTTATTTCGTGGTATAATTTCCCTAATGTCGTTATCCACACCTGCACATTTATGTTTCATTTACTGTGACAAAGTAGATAGAGGCTTGTTGCTTGAGGACATATAGGGCTTAAACCAGTGACCTTTCAGTCTCTAGTTACCAGTGTACCTACGTTACCTACTTCGAAAATTTCAACATCACAAAAATGCCTCGACAGGATTAGAGAATGTGCAGCCCTCTGAATTAAATTATTGTACATGTGGTGCCTTATGAGGACTCGTCCTCTCAGGACTACTTGTAGACGCACAGATACTTGTAGGTGATCAAACAGGGTCAGATCCCAAAGAGACAGAAAGTGTAAATCGGCCTCATGTGCAGATGTTTTGCAGACAGCCTTGTTTTTGGATTTTTTTACCTGTAAGTGCCCAGGGCCCCATTTTCTCATAAGTAGACACTATAGCTCCTCCTGTCACAAATGTCATTATTTCTATAATCAACAATCGTCCCTACAGGCCGTGGAGAAGATCATAGCAGAGAGCATTCTGATTTGATGTTAGCGATATCAGCGATGCCTCTTTTCCCAGCATGCAGCTCGGAATATTTTGCCTCTGCAAAACAAAAGCAAATAATAAACCTTAAAACTGGAGGATTTAGATTCTTTTGTGTCTCTATTAGAAGGCGTCAGAGGGCTATGGAGATGAATGAAATATACTTGTTTATGCCAATACCTTTATTGGTGTATTGATTGATCCCTTAAACGATATCCTATTGTGTTTGCTGCCTGCCCACTTCTCTGTCTGTCTGTCTGTGAGAGAGGAAAGACGCTCCATCCGCTCATGGATCTTTATCGTTTGCGCCGCCTGACTTGTACTTGCTGCTTTATCGTCTCCGTCATCACCTGCTTTATTTCTCACTTTGCTCCCGGTGTCACACTGTTACCTGTTTTTATCGGCGCCGTTTCTTTTTCTCCTGTCACACACTCACCTCCCCTTTTCTCTCTCGTTCAAACACACTTGCATATTCTCCTTTTTACCTCGAGTAAACGCGAGGACGTGTGTGCTTCTCCATATGGCCTGTCAAATTCCAGCAGTGAGCGTGTGGGTGGTGTGTTGCGTTCTAACATAGCGTGGCGTTAAGGAGAAATCATATGTCGAACGGTGGTAAAATAGGCTGTGCAAAAGCATATCAAATTAAGAAACTGCCTTTGAGCAGATGATTCATCCTGCAGCCTTAGATGAGACTCTAGGCAAACATAGTTGAGTTATAAATGAATTACAGTATGTCCTACAATAAGCTGGTGGTGAAATGATGGAAAATGTGGGTAAACATAAACAATAGGCAGATGCTTAGTTTTCAGGTTTATATGGGAGAAGCTGGCGAGCAGAGGAACTATGGAAAACGCCTTTAACATTTGACGAGTATACAGGATGTACGATCAAGATGTCGGCAATGCCTTTCCTGCTAGTCAAAAGCGTAATTAAAGATATCTGTCATTTTTACTGGTCAGAATGTCTCATTGACTTGAATGGGGAACGACTGTAAGATATCTACTACGATATTTTGACTATCCGTAATGTTAATTCTAGATATCTTGACCTAGATTTTGACCAGTCAAAACTCTCATTTCAGATATCTACAATAGAATTTCGACTAGTCATAATTCAAGTTAAAGATATCAATAATTAAACCCATTTAGAAGATATCTTTTTATCTTTTTGGATGTCTCAAAGTACGATATGACTAGTCAAAATTCAGTTGAAGATATCTGAACTACTAACTACTAACTTTCACTACTCACATTGTTGTTCAAGATATCTAGATTTCACATTACATATGGTCAAAATGACATAGTAGATATCTCAAATTCCACTTTTGACTAGTCGTATTTTGACTGTTCAAAATGCATACCTAGATATCTGGTTTACAATTATGGATATGAGTAAAGACTGTTAAATGTTAAAAGTGCCTGCCAAAGAGGAACATCTTTTATAATAACAGTTCAAAATAATTCATACTTCCTTTAATGAGCCTTAAAAGATTTACCTTGAAATAGCATTAAAGCAGTTTGGATGCATCTGTAAAGCTTAGCTTAAACAGAAGCAGATGTAACGGGTAGTTAGCCTCTATTCAAAGAACAAAAGGTGACAAATCTAGTTAACACATAACACATGTTACTTTAGAGAGCAAGTGTAGAAACAACCTGTTGCCAATTTTAGAAGGGGGTTGTGTGTGTGCCAGACTTTTTCTTGGCTGAGTCTCCACTTGTTTGGCAGCTGACTGACTAACTGTTCTTTTAAAGTCTTTAAGTATAAATAATTAAAGAATGTGATCGATACATCTAAATGCAATTCCTACTGACAGTTTTAGTTGAATTTATAGTTAAAATTTGGATTGTATTTTGCTTATAATCATGTAACACATTTGTCTAAATGCACAGAAGGAATTTAGTGCTGATATAAAACATTTTAGGCATCATAACAGCCATAAGTGGAATCTGAAACTTTTTCTATCCCTGTTTCTATCCACCCTAGATGGATTCAGTGGATTAAAGCCCTGCGGGCACTGTCACCTGCCGTGCAGCCAATCCAATCTTTACTGATGGAGCCAATCGCTGTGTAGGACACGTTGTTTTAGCCAAATTACAGCAGCACGCCGCCCATCCAACTGCATCCAGGCAAAACAAACACCTGTCTGTTATCTGCGTCGCACAGCAAACAGGAGGAGGTTGTGTTGGTGGCGATAGTGGTGGTAGAAAGCAGGAATGATGGCGATGGGAGTGGGAGAAGCTACAAAGACCAACAAAGATATATTGTGTTCTGTCCTGCTCTGCTCCGTTTAGTTCGTTTCTGCTCTTTGCCTTTATTTAAAGGGGCCGCGCAGATTCTGCCGATAACGTTGCATGAGACCAGCTGATACTGGCAGATAAATGGATGAATCCACTTCGTGGATGGGGCGAGCCTTCCTCCATGAGCTGTAGCGTTGCCTTGACGACCTCCTGCGGTTTAAAGCAGAGTTCAGCCAGATTATGAATAATGGAGAAAGGTCAGGATTGATTTTTAATGGCTTTATACAGCACATGGTTGCACTTGCAACAGGGATCTCAGAGCGATCGTCTGTATTACAGAAGTCTGGGCATGTGCTTGAACCATCGCTCTGAACATTAACATCGCCATGCTGGGGTTAATACTACTAATCTGCGTTGTGTGCAATGTCAAGGCCTAGTTTTAAGCATCACTACAGAGAAATCAGAACAAGCATTTTGAAGGAAGCAGATAATGTTTTCCAAACTTCAACCTCAGTGTGTGACAAATAATTCGAATGCACATATGGTGACAGTTGAAATTTCCTTCATGTTTGTTTTGCAAAAGTGCAAAAGTAACTCATTAGTAGCTTGTTTGTTGCATGTTTCAAAGTTACGCTCCGTGATATGAGGAGCTTCACAGTAATCCTCTCCTTAATAAGCTGGTTCGTGTACATCAGTATTCAGGTGGGGGTCACAATGGGTCATTCAGCACCTGCCCCCCCCCCCCATAGGCAGGTTGCGATGACTAGAAATGTGCTTTTAATGCAATTTACTAAGAGTATGAGCTGCGACGAAAGCTAAGAGTCATGTTGAAACAAAATAAACAGTCACTTAGCTTGCGTGTCCCTGTCCACCCCCATAACACTGACGGAGACTAATGATCACGCCCATGTGTATCTGCTCTGGCATCTCGCTGTGACAGATCACGTAGAGAATCAGGACGGAAAATTAGAGCTATTCATCCATTCTGGAAAGTTCTATTTCATGCATGACCCACACATACCTGCCGTGGGATTTATGAGTTCTCAGACAAAAAAAACCCAACAATTTCAACACAGCTATCCCTTGCTCTTGATTTGCATAATTAAAATTAAACGCTCGCCCCTAAGCAGCCAATCAGTGCGTGAAGGAGAAAGTAGGAGGAAATACCCACGTTTAAATGTTAATCAGCTTTTTCTGCATTATCTACCCTGACAAAGAAAGGCGTATGTTAAACCTCAGACTAAACAGGGTGCAGAATTAAATGTGACATTTTACATTAGCTCTGCTTTCAGCTGCTATCAAACATTTTTGTGTTCTGATTCTTGCTTGTCCAAACATATAATGATAAAATTTCACAGCTGCTTGTTTTAAAAACTGACCAAAACATTTTAGTTTGTTCCGGGTTTTTTTAAAATGACGTTTTGTTCAGAGCAGCTTTTGAATGGCTTCATTTGCAAAGAGCTGTTTGCAGGATAACAAAATGTAATTCCTAAATCTGTCACCTCTCTGTAACTACGAGCGTATTTTTCTTTTTGCTGCCTCTGGCAGTAAACAGTTGGAAACATTCAGGAAGCAGATGAAGGCCTAATTGATTGCTCCTGCTGACTCAAGTGCTCTGACGACCAGCACGGGTTCGGTGGCAGGAAGGATGCTAATTGATTCATGAGGCTGATTAAAAAACAACTGAAATCAACATAAATAAAGTCAGTATCGATTTTCATTCGTTCCGTTGTGCCAGCTATATATGAACTTTGCTCACAGTACGCCGCTGCATTTGTATTTTGTAATTTTGGAGGGAGTTCACTGGCACGGCTCAATCAATGTCCAAAGACAACAACACGATTTAGAAAATGTATTTATGAAATAATAAAACCTTTTTGTTTTTCCATGCAGTTCATCAGTGAAAACACTCAAATCTTCAAATACATCTTTTCTTAATTTCTTTATTGAAGTTGTTTTTAAATCAGATTTTTTATAATTACTATACTAAAAAACAAACATCTGCCGTGACTCATTATGTCAAAATAAAAAAAGCCTGTTAGTCAAAGGTCTCTGTGCACTATACAGTATATGAACCATGGGAGGACAAATCCTGCATCATGTCGCAGCCCACTTAAACAGGAGATAAATGATCCCATATGCTGCTGTTTTACATCACTGCCTCCTGTCATATGTATCAAAGCGAAGCGGCGCAACGTCTGTGGAAACAAGGTGGTTTTTAACAGTGACATGACCTGAGCTGTTCCTCACACAACGGGAACACCTTACCCTGAGCAACCATCGACCTCAGACAGAAGCGTCTTACCATTCATTACGACTACACACACACAAAGACACACGCCGCTGCACGTGTGCCATCTTCCCTCACCCTCAGCCTCTCTCAGATACATAAACCACGTCCTCGCGTCCTTTATTACTTTGCTGACCGGCCCTTGTCCTCTCTCCAGGTGACGATTCTGATCATCCTGGCCCTGGCCTTCCTCGCCTGCATCGTGTTCCTGGTGGTTTATAAAGCCTTCACCTACGACCATGCCTGCCCAGATGGATTCATTTATAAGGTAACATCCATAAGTCAGGCTGTATTTCATTTGATAGCATCACAACACAACACAACTGCCCACAGCCAGGTGCTCAAGAGGGCTGGTGGACAGTGCGGTGAAGCCCAACCCAATGGAAGTTTACATTTCTTTATTTAGATGTGACTTAAATGTTACTAATAGCCATCGTCAGTGTTAAACATTTCCCCAATTAGGTACTTGATCAATTAAATATTAATTCACCGTGTGTCAGGTAGAAAATCTCCGCCTGTCCTTCTCTGTTCCTCTCTCTTACTTTCCTCCTATCTAAATAAGAATCAAAGGTCAGTGCACCATCGTGTCTCCTACGCGAGAAGAAAACAATAAACTACTTTTACGAATTTCTGAGGTTTTGTTACAGGAAAAAGGAAACAAGGATTATCTGATAGCCGTTAATCAATCAATATATCAGTGATTCTGTGTTTTTTTTTACACTACAAAGAAAGATGCTTCATTGAGGTCGACCTCATACGCCATCCTCTGTGTCGACAGTTAGATGAGAATGAGGCAAATTACACTAACTGCCTGGTTTACAGTAATTACCACATTATAATCTCTAACTCAGGATCCATATGGCTGAGATCGTTAAATAAAATGTCCCACACAGCCGTCCTCTTCAGATATTTAGTGAGTGTTGACGTTTCGAAGGAAGCGGTTGTAGATGTTCTCTGCTTTTCAGTACCTAATGATTTTCACTGTACTGCACTTGTGTGGTTCACAGCACTGTGTGAAGTCACCTTGAAAATGGTCTTTAAGTGCAATACATCCAGCCTCTGCAGGGGGCCTGACTGCAGTTTACAGAGGTGTTATTATCAGTGTCACAGGCACATGACACATACACCACAACTACACACAGGGTTACAAACCTACACACTCGAGTAGACTCGTTCAGCTGTAGTATCTCAGCAGTCGTTGAGTGACTCATTACACGAGGAAGCTTTTGTTCCGTATCCCTGTTTGGGGCATGGTTTGACACGTTGCACATATCAGGGCATCAAAATCAAGTTGCAGCTTGAAGAAGTGCACATTTCCAATCGGAGGAGAATATAAATATGAATTAGCGATGTAGCACAGAATAATCAATAATACAGCGCTCAATGGCAGGTTACTCACAAAATACTTTTGTTTGAGATTGTCTGTGCTGTCGTTTCCACTGACATTTGTTATATGATTGTGAAATAATAATGGCTGTCAAGAGTTAATTAACATGTTATGTGTAGGGAGGGATTTAATGAGGCTGCTGAGTTGTACCACTATATTCCTCCAGATGCCCAGAATGGACAAATCAACCCTCATTATAATGTGTGTAAAACAATTATATTTAACGTTTACCATGGAAAATAAGACCTACACTCCCACACTGGCTACTTCATAAACACCTGTTCAACTGCTGGTTCACACAAATATCTAAACACCCAATATCATTTCAGCAACTCTGTGAACTAATGAATTCAGTGCAAAATGTTCTAAACCCAACTATCTCTTTCTCCTTTTCAGCACAAGCGGTGTATCCCAGCCTCTCTGGAGGCCTACTACGCTGCCCAGGATGCCAATGCCAGAGGCCGCTTCTACACAGTGATCAGCCACTACAGCATGGCCAAGCAGACCACCTCGCACTCTGTCTCCCCCTGGCTGCCAGGAGGAGTAGGGGGCCAACAGCATGATTCAAAACCGCCGAGTGGCGAGGGTCACTGAGTTAGCTGGATGGATAAAGGAAGCTGAGGGTGTTAAACACATAGCGACACATGCTGACATGCAGAAATACAGTACATGCAAGCACAGACAGATGTAAACGGACACACACACACACACACACACTGATGATATTTAGAAATTTAGACAAAACAGATGCGCAGCTCAGCAGCTACTTATATAATGCCAACATAGAGAGAAAACATGCATGCAGACATAAAACACACGAGCACATGCTAGACCATCTTCTGATTTACCTTGTCTGCCAATGTATGTGCTCCTGCTGTTCTTAAGGGGCATTTCCCATTTATATTTTATTATCGTTGATATTATTATTATCTGCTCAAACACATATATATAAAAAAAAAACACACACACACACACATACAGACGTCTGCTCGCTCATTACCATGTTTACCCCCTTCCTCTGATTTCTTATTTATTGACTGTCACTTTATATTTATTTTTTACTGTAATGTATGGATATTTTTTATGTGGTAATCTGTACTATAGCATGAGCAAATGCTGAATATCACACTTTGTTTCTGTGAGATTCGCTGGACTTTGGAGTATACTGTAATCATATGTATATTCAGTCACTGCCCCTTTTCTTTCTCACCTTTTTTTTTTTGGCCAGACTGTGTAACCTCAGGCACGTTTCTCAAACACGAAATAGTTCAGAATGGTCTCGTATTGCCGTAACACATTTTCAAACACAACATTTCATATATGAGGAAGGTTCAATGCCTGTCGTCCATATCCGTGTCCTGAGTCGAATGGATGAATTTTTCCATCATGGCTGTTTGATAGCTCATATACAGTGACACTGTTAATGTGCTGTGCTAAACATTTAAAATCCTTAGACCCCCAAGTGATCCAAGCTGTACATACCGTGCGTTCGGGCAGGTTTTTGTGTATCTGCACATTGTAGTAGCTCGTTCTCTTCCTCTTTTTTTTTTCAACAGACATATTGTTACTGCTGCTAGTCGTGTAGTTTCATTAAAGACGGTGTTGCAGACGGGAAAGGAGATACCGTGCATACCACTGTCTCTTGGCAAAACGTATTTTCTGCTGTTTTTTGTTATGTTCACATAAATAGGCTTCAACTGCGGCCAGGGTTTGTTTCTGTACTGTTTTTTTATTTTCACGTTGAGTCTGTTGTCCAGAGTGCTTTTATGAGATATTGTGATGTTGTTAGATGATATGTAGCGATACCTGGTGTAATTTATCAGTGTGCATCCTTGTCCCTCTTCTCTTGGTTTTAACTCAAAATAAAACAAGCTGTGACCTGTGCTGAGTGCGTCTGTCCGTCCCACTTAGCGCCGTGTCGCTCAGTGCCTCATGCAGCGCCAGAACAGTGAAAATGTGACGGCTTATTATACAGCATGCCGTGTTGTTCAGATATTCATCCTCCCACTCATATCTGATCATATTTGTATTGTGCTGTTCCTGTGTGGAACTTTGCAGAGCTGTGAGGGGCAGATTTGTGGGCTGAAAGACAGCCAACAAATCTAAACTAGGACAGCAAAAAGGTACCAAATACCTGTATCTGTAAAGGCTAGTGGAAAATGAATCTAGCAAGCAGTAACAACAGTGTCCTCCGTGACTGACATGAACAGTTCAGTAATTAGACTTTGTTCTAATATATCCAGCTGTGTCAGCTGTATGTTTTCCCTGCTGCAGAACAGGTGGTGAATACTTTTTAGTTTACAAAAGAAGAGAGGGGATAATAGAACATGGTGACAAAGATATAGGTGTGTTCAGACTTAATGTTTAATATCAGGAAAAAAAACAGTTTGTTACCATGGCAGTACAACAGTAAGGATCATGTTTCAACCTTATGTTAAAGTATTTCCCTTAGTTTTGTTTTCTGTTGCTCTGTCTGTCTAGTTTTGTCATTGTCTTTGCTATAATGCTAAATTGTAGTTTGTTATTTCATTTTATTTATTTTATTATTATAATTAGTCCATAATAAGTTCTCTTTACTTCCTCCTAGAATAACCTTTTGTATCTACTTTCCTGCCTATCAGCAAGGCCATGTTTGCTGTTGTTGGGATGTAAATGAAATCCATATTGTCATCGTCACAATCGACACAGTAGATCATATTACACAAACTCTCGGAAAATCAGTTCAGCAAAGTTAAATGTAACTGAGCTAGAATCTTCTTACTACAAAAACATGCCAAAAACATGTAAATTTGCTGTAATAAATCCTGATCAGATGACTTTACCATTGCTCATAATGGACCAATACACCTGTTGATTCTTTTATTGCAGACGAATTCATATAGTTCTTCTCACCCAAACCTACTTGCTGCTGATTCAAAGGGGGAACACAATGGAAGGTACTTGATTATGTTGCTTTCTGCCTGAAATAAATATCGTTGATGTGCTTTCGTGAGTGCTGTTTCACTATCAGTCACTCCAAACAAATAATATGCATGGCTGCCTAAATGTGTCTGTAGCAGTAGCTCACAGTGACTACGCTAACTCAATGATGCTTAGCGGGTGAAACTGTTAGGGATGTGAAGTCAAATGTAGGATGTGAAGTAGAGTTTCCACATGACAGCACGTACAGTTGTGACATGCTAAATGTCGACAACCGATCATGAAAGATGGTTTTGTGGATGTTTGCCGTTTTCTTTACTCCCACGTAGGATTGCACAACAGATCTGACTCAGAGTCTTCACAGAGTGGACAGATGGAAGCTTATGCAGTGCTTGTGCAACGCTAAAACAACGCTGACATGTTGTGAGCTGGGGCATCAGGTGAAAGGAAGCAGCTGGTGGCTTCGTATGGGCGAGATGAGGTACACAATTGTCTGGTGTGCAGCATAAGTAAGTGCTGACAATTCAGAAACAGCATGAGGAGAAATCAGAAGATGCTGGCAGAAACAGCAGAGGCAGTGTAGGCCACGTGTGATTCCCTCTCATTTCAGAACCTTAGTGGAAGATCCATTTCTTGTCTTCGTTCATTTAAAGGACATAATGACCCTGATAACTTACAAGGCCAATTGGCAATCAGATAGAGAACGAACAGCGGCTTAATCCTCTCTCTGGTTCTCTAATTACAATGGTAAATAGCTTCCAGCATAATTCATCCTAAAGTCCTTCCTGTGCAGGATATTAGATGATGACATGAAGAAGCAATGATTGTTGCATACAGGTCATGGGTGTTTTCCCTGAGGTAGACTGGGAGGTTGGAAGAAGACGAGGAAAAGGTAAGAGAGACAGAGAGAGAAGGAAGGCACAGAGGGAAATTAAGCCTGACACCTGGAAATGAACAGACATATATGTCCATCCTGGAAGAGAACAGCTTACTCAAAACCTCTCTGAGGATTGTTTTCACCACAGAATCACAACCTGGAGGATCACTGTCCAAATGCAGGTTTCTTTCTGTGCTCACATGTTGTCATTTTTGATTCCTTTTGGAGGTCTGTCTGTGTGTCTGTGCGTCCATTTCTTTTTTCATACTCTCTATTTCAACACGTCCTCTATTGCTGTCATCTCCCACTCAGCTACACTTATTAAATGCTATTTGGAAGGTTTTTCAAAAGCTGGCGTTAAAATTGTTGAGGTCAAAGAACTTGTTTAGCTAGATCAAGGTTTGTCTTTTTTACTTCTGAATACTTATGTAGCAGGCCAGGTGAAAGTACACGGCCGTCACGAGCATCAGAGAAAACAGTGTGTTTACAACCACAGCTTTCTGAATGTGATCCTATGCAGCATTTCTCAAATAATTCATAGAAATCTAGCAATATCATCATCGTGTATATATCATCAGTTTGATATATACACGCTATATGAATGACAAAAAGAAAGTGATAGGTATAAGTTCACTCACAGATACAAGCACAGTTTCAAGCTCTGGCCAAATAAGCTTCATTGTGGATGTCTTTACCTACTGAGGCTTTTAGAGAATGTCAAAAAGACATGCGTGTTAATCCACACTTTCCAAACCACTTTCATGGATTAGCACCAGCCGCTGATGCTGTTAAGGGTTGTAGAGCGCTGGAGCTGATCCGGGGAGGCAGGGTACCGCCTGGACAGATCACAGAACACATGATGATTAACCATTAACATTCTATGAGCGATAGAGTCCCTCAGCCTAAACCGCACATCTCTGATTAGTGGGAGCAAACTGAACTACTGCAAACCCACACAGGTACGAGGAAACTATGCCTGCAGCACGGTATCCAATCAAACAAGGTGTTTATTCACCTGAAGACAGTGATTCTGCTGAGACCTCCCACAGACAGGGCTGTTATCTCTGGGGTGACAGCCATGCACTCGGTGCACCCTCCATCCAGCCCAACTCCATCCATGCGATTCCACCGCCTTCATTCATGTTGCCTTTTATTAAAACCAGCCAGGAAATCCTGTTGTATTTCCTGTTGTTGCAGATTACGTGCATAGAAATAACATTTCTGGTTTGGTTATTAATAAAACTACATGTTTGCTTTATTTGCTAATTAATGCAAACTGTTGATTTGTGTTTTACATTTTTCTCCAAATCCTTTGTTATTTTCAAACATGCTCTATAAATACTAACTAAATAATATTAATTAAACAGAATTCAATAACAGGAATCCAACAGAATTTTAATCTAACTTCCTCCACTCCGCCCCTCCTTTTCTACACACCTCCAAATTCTAAATCCACATGCACTCAGACATACACGCATATGGCCATCTGCATAATTTGTGCTCTGCACCTCCAGCTCTCCCTTCAGCAAGCTCTCCTGCTGTCACAGGAAGGCTGCTTCTCAGCAGTTGGCCCTCAGAGGTGTGTTGGAAAAAAAGAACGATTCGAGTAGCAGAGGAAGGAGTCAGACCCGGGGGGAATTATAAGAGGGGTGGAGGTGTCAGGTAAATGGCACGGTAGCAGCAATCAGGAGTTTCATCAGAGCTGCACTGGTTGAAGATGCACATTGGCAGATGCTGACAGGTTTTTATTCAGTTTTTAAGTTTGATTTGTCACTTTTTGTGTTCACGTTCTTCCTGTGACTGTACATACAAGATAAAAGCTGATATGAGCAGAGGGGCCAAATCCACAGTCTTTCACACCGGAGGCCTTGGAGATGCTCTTTTTTATGGCAGCTGCACTTTGTGGGGATGTCGAATGTGTTTTTATATAAAAGTCATGCCATTCCTCAGCTACAAAGTGAAAGGGAAAAAAAACAAACCTCTGCATGCTTTGCCTTTCTCTACTGAGAGTTTTCTATTGACTTAGAATCTCATTCTACTACTAATCTGATTTGCCTGGGTTTCATCTTTGATGTAACAGTTTCCAGAGAACAAACATTCAACAATATCAAACAGTAATTTGTACAAACGCCTCAAAAGCATCATCTAAAAAATATATTATCTTGCATCTGAATTAAAAGCTACTTTTAAATTGGACACAAAAGCCCCTGAATAAAATGCCCTATGGCTTACACAGTCAGTTCAGAAGAAACAGGATCACGCTCTGATTCCTTTGCCAGAAATCAAAACAGTTTCCAAACTCATTCCACACTCCTCACACATGAACAACCAAATGACTGTTGGGCCCCAACATGACCCTGTGACTGACTGAGCATTTTCTCATCTTTGATGTTGAGGCGTGATGTCAGAGCTGACTGTTGTCCACAGACGGGATGTTTGTTTTTAGGAGCAAACCTTCATCCCAGTGTCATAGCACAGGTGAATTCAAATACTATGATACAGTATGTAGTAACTACATGTAGCTATTTAGATTTTTGTTCTGGCCTAGTTTCTACTATTTAGGAGGATGTCAGTTAAATGTACAAACCCCTACTGCTTCAGGGTGCTCCTTTTGAATTCACCACATTTAATATTCAAAATACTGAGCACGGTTAAATTATTTACATAAAAATGTCTGGGTCAAAGGATGTAAGTCTCGTCTTTCTCTGTCAGAGAGCAGCAACAGCGGAAGCATAATAATGAGCTTCTCTGCAATATGTTATTGGACAAAACAGAGAACGTGGCTCTACGAACTCTGTGTGTTAGAATTTAATTTTGTTATTTCAAGACAGAAAACTTATTAGTGTGCAAAAAATTGTGCAATCTGAAGACGTTTATCCTTCATCACACTACCCAGGCAGGCACGCGAACACACAAATAGAGATATGACTTAATTTACACACAAACAAACCCTCAGCTTGATCTCCGTGATGTGTGTGCAGCTTATTTACAACACAGCGCTCCCTGCTCACCAGTCCCGGGGAAACTGGGGCAATGGGATAATCCCCGGTCAGATGTCAGTCATATTTAGGAGCCAAGACAGTGTGTGCTGCAGACTGCAAACTCTGGGAGCAGGGATTACTACGAGATGAAGTTAAATACCAACCTGGATTCTTTTCATGTGCACTTGCAACCCACAAGTGGGTTAATTTTATGACTTGTTAATCGGTTTTTTGGAGCACGGCAGCCGACCACCATGGGCTGGATACCGTTTAATTGGTGGGTGTGACTTCAAAGCTCTTTGCTCCAGTGATGCATCCACAGCACTGTGATGAAATGATGAATAATAAACATGTATACTTTTACTTTTTTGACATATTATTGCAGATTGAGACGAAACATATTAATCTTTACTCAGTATTCTGAAGTTCTCCAAATGACAGATAACCAACCAGTTATCAAAACATCCAATTATCTAATTTGTTATTAATTTAATCTGCTCAATGCAATGGTATTTTTGTGCACGTAACATTCAGCACGACACTGACGGACAGGTGGTATTGTGTTACCTTGGTAATTAGAGACCAGAGCTGCAAAGGTTTTATCAGAGGCTTTTATCTTCTGCAACAGCACACAGTTGATGTTGTACAGTCTGTGTGGACGTTGTCCTATATTAGTTCACAGGAAGTGGTGTAAAAACCACCTCGGAGAAACAGCCATCTGTGACGATATATTCATATACTGGAAATCTCAGCAACCACTGACTTAATAGTTACTTATGCTGTAGCTCTTGGCCTGATGCTTATTTAAAATCCGATAAAGTGGCGTTCATTCTAGGTTTATTTTTACAATTCTCCTCACCTCCTGTCCTCCATTCTTCTCTTTCCCCTTCACATTCACCATCTCTTATAATCATATATCACCTGGAAAGAAAACGAAAGAGAGACAGAGAAATTACCAGGTGTGTCTCTGTGCAGAAATTCACAACATCCGAATGTATTCCACCAGTGTGTTTAAAAAGAAGCTCTCTGCCTCTCTACACGCTGTGGCTCCCGCATTAGAGACGGAGGTGACCACATTTTCCACTCACGAACATCACAGAAAACAGTGGTAAATTCAGTAACTACACGCCAGAGGGAACAGGGTGAGTCATACAAATACAAATAGCTACCGCAGAGGAAGAAAGATAATTACAGAGTGAGAAGGTGCTCTAATTTTGGTCTAAGGAAACAAGAAGCTGCAAAGAACGAGTGTGATCAATTGTTGATGAAGAGAGGTTCTTTCTGCAAACAAAGCTGATGTTCTTTTAATGACAATAAAAGCCTATACTATAATGTGTGCGGGTATTTAAGCCTCCTTCGGTTCTTGTCTGGAGAATGCACCGCAAGCAGGTGGGCGTGTTGACAACCTCTCTGTCACCTGACTGGCACTGCTGTGACGAGCTGCACTCTGGATCTTCCTCTGCCTCCTGCATGCTCCACTCAGGCACCATCCTTCACTTACAAGGAACACTGGCAAACGAAGTATGTCGAGGAAGTGAGCACGCATCTGACAAGAACAATCCTCTACTGTGTACTACGTATATAAAAGGGTAGCTCCAGACCTGAGTCCAGGGTGCATGCGAGAGAATGGCGTTCATTTCCTCTCCAGAACTGGTCTTCAGTCACAACTCTTAATGAAACGACATCACCTGGGGCAATTGTTGCCATGATTGTTTTTCTTCCTCATTATGTTTCTTTGTATGATTGTTATTGGTCTTTGGCAAATTTGTGTTTACTTCTCTCGTATCTTTGCATGGTCAATATAGCACATAATGACCAAAGGATGGTTTGCATCCATTGTTGAAAGTGATCTTCTCATCCTAGAATTAAAAACTCTACATTATAGTACATGTAGATGCTACATCTGCTGGTCTCTTCTACACTTGATGTGACTTATGTGTCTCGCAGGTAACTCAAAGCTTGTACTAATCAAATACTGACAACCTGAAACAGCTACCATTTAAATTAATTAGGGAAAAAAAACCAACCAGTTTTCATTAGCAAAAATTAGGAGAGTGTTTCACTCGCTCCCAGCAGGTTTATTTTAACGGGACAAAAGAATGAACACCTCAGGTACCCAGGTTTTCAGTGTGTTCGCACCTAAACCAAGAACTCGTTTGCCTTGCTCGCATTAGTATTTCACCACATTCCAGCCAGCAAGAAAATCATTCTTAGAATGATCCACGAGAAAATGAAGCAGTCGACTTGATGATAATTTGCAGATGAAGACAGTGTTTCAAGAGAAATTATTAAATGACATTTTACTGCTGCACTTTTAAGTTAAGAGAGCTGACATTTCCTTCACAGTCGTATTAAATATATCAAGTAATTTCTGGCATTTAATCACATGTAATCTGCCATGAGGAAAACTGTTTGCTTAATTTGTTTATTAAGGAAAAGTCTAAGTACTGAGTACTGTATGTGTGTTGAATCTATGCTGTTAATTATTATTATTATTAACCATCATTGCTATTGTTTATTATCATTACGGATATGGAATGACAGTCATGATGATATATTACGTTATTATATTTATACTGAATCAGGACCCATATGTGGTTGTAAAGATCGGATTTATATGTGTTTACAAATGATGCAGCCAGACCTGTAATCAACCAGCAGGTCGCATCCGAGATGGCACATGGGATATTAATCCAGAGAGAGGGGCGCGTCTCTCTCTCTCTCTCTCTCTCTCTGTCCTATCCAACTGATTTCATACTGGCTGCATGATGGGTTTGATCCGTCAAATCAAGATCTTCACCTGACAGGCACAGTAACATGCACTGGATACAGATGTGTTCTGATTTGCACAAACGACACAAAAACACACACGGTGCACAGAGAGCTCACTTTCTGCTTTCTTCTCTAGCAGACACACACACACACACACACACGGTTGTACAGGTGCATCCGAGGGAAACAGAATCCTACAGATGAAGCGTCAGATGTCTCAGGAAGATTAGAAACATTATTCCTCCCTCCACAATTTTCAAATAGTTAATTAAAAAACATTGTTTTTTATTCTATTATTTACCTTAAATGCTGCTCTTGCTATTAAAACGACAGATTCACTGATTCATCAAGAGTCCAGACATGCTGCCTCACTACAGGCGCTCTACTGCTAAAGTTCACTATGTTTGCTCCTTCACAAATCCAACCACTGTAGCACTTTCACATGGTTGAAACGTCAGAGTCCAACACAGACAATCGCACAGAGGGCCAGAGGTAATAAACCAACACTTCACACACACTTCTCCCAGCATTTACTCCCAAGAATAAATTCTCGTTCCCCTGAAAATGTCAAAAGCATAGAGGACATACTCAACCATGTCTCCAGACACACAGCGCAGTACATCGTGATTAGGATGTTTTTCGTTAAACATTTACATCTCTTTAAATCATCTTTTCACCCTCAGTGCTGCATAACGTTCGGTCAGCATCCACACGAACCTCGTGACGTCCACTGGCAACCGACATGCATCTAAAGCTCTAGGACTCTGGTGTCTGCCTGACATCCCGAGGCTGACATAACTGGCATATTCTGAACTGGATGGATGCATCCAAGGAGAAACTGCTCACCAAACATGTCTGAGCACTGGGCACTGAAGAAAATACATCCAATTATATCACATGTACGTGTTGTATTTTCTGTTAGCGCTTGTGTGTTGATAAGTTCAACAATCCTAAAGGTTCACCAGCTGTAAAAATGCGCAGCAGTAGATCTCAGACACAGTGAAACATGATTGTTATTTCTATAGGTCATCATGCTTCCTGTAACCAAATCATAGAAAACAACATGTCATATTGTGCTTGCAGAAAGATTTAACGTGCTTCACGTGCACAGCTTAAGTCTGTTTGAGTGGTTCCTTTTCAATCCATCTGTTTTTATGCAGATACTATGTGAACCCCTTCTTCTTCTGGACAGAGCCTTAAAACACAGCTGGTGATGATGAGCGAATACAAACAAGGCTACGGAACCTGTGAGAAGAAGAAAGGAGGCCACATGACAACGTGTGACAGTCTGCGGGAGCATCAGTAGACGGCTTGACCTTGCACTAAGGCACAAACAGAAATGGGGAACCTACTTTAAAGATGTGACTTTCAGTTAAAAGTAGTAGAGGACGTATTTACCCTTAAATGCTGGGGGCTTTGGACCTGGCGCGGTAGATACCTTTCTACAGTGGGAGTCAGAGAAAGTGTCACATGGACCAGACATGTATTTTTCCCATTTCTTTTCAGCACCCTCGAGGTTTGTTAACATTTCAATGATGTTTCTGTTATTTGCAGATGATGGTGCCCATTTGGCCTATTCGGCCGTTAAGTGTGGACATATCATCGGGATTCTATTGAAATCTTTCACGCCGCAGCTGCAGCGCCGCTCTACGAGTAAGTTACAGTTAATCACATCAAATATTGAATGACACGGCCCGCACATCTCCAGACAATACGTGCGAACGTGACTATTATTAACTCTGTGTGTGCAGTGAAGATCAGAGGAGAGCTTTTTGAAATCCCCTTAATGTGTTGACTGCTCTGTGGAACCAGAGGTTTGGAAATGAAAATTGTTCATTAGCTATGAGACACATTTAACAGCTGTATTGTACATATGATAATATTGTCCGTTTTGCAGCGCCTTTTCTCTTTCTTTTTCATATTATTATATATTTTACACCGAAATGTTTTGGCAGTGTAGTTACAGAACTACATCACTGAGCTGTAGTGTAAAAAAAGCGCTTCATAAACTCAACTGAAATTGACATTAATAGTACATAGAAAACGTATTCATTGAATGATTTAGCATTTAGCGTGATTTAGAATGTATTAATTTGCAGGAATATTTGGACTACATGAAATAGGTTCAGTGCTGTTGCAGTATAAATGTGATTTTTAGACATTTGGCAGGCGCAAGGATGGCTCACACACCAAAAGCAGCTTGGTGTTCAGTAAGTTCAGCATGTGCACTGCACAAACTAGAGATCAATCCAGTAAAACGTATTTAATCCAACTACACATTTTCCTGTGAATCCCAGATTTTCTGTCCCTCTCAAAATGTAACTGTACTGAAAACCATGTAAGACACACAGAAAAACACACACGTAGAATCACACTCCTCCAGAGAGACTCTCAGGGGAAAGAGCCGACAGAGAGGATGCGAGAGAGCTTTGAGAACTGTTCAATTAGTGGAAGCAGTAGAAGTGCAACAAGCATGCTCACGACGTGAGAAATATAAGTCTATTGTGCAAAGCCGTTCAGTGACACCACTAGTGCGCTGATCATTCTCTGGTGTTTGTTGCCTACAACAGTTCCAGGACAGTTCGTGACTTAGACTGCACTCTAGAGGACCTCCCTCTGCTGCATCACTCATCCTAGCATGACAAATATTGCACATGAGAACTAGGCTTTTATTCAGGTTTATTATAAAACATTTTTGCCCATGGCTAGCAGACACATTGTGTTTGTCCTCCCACACTCCTTCAACTGAACAATTTCAGAATCCAATTATTGTCATTGATCTGGATAGGTTGTCCACCTATGGAATAGCTTGTAGCTCGAGGTAGAGCTGTCTGCGATCTTGTTCATTTGTTGCTATGACCTCCCTGAAATCTGCTGCAGATGTCAGTGTAATGGCCAAACTGAGCTCAGAGCTGAGTCACAAAAAACCCCATCGAAACAAGACAGTTTCACAAAAGGACAAATGTTCTGTGTTGCTGCACAAACACCTAACTGTACGTTTGGCTTTTTATTTAGTAGAACAGTGTAGATTTACATGCACAGGCTGGTTTATTTCATTGAAATAGAGATAATGTGCACAAATACAATAGAGAGTTACAGTATAGTCAATGTCTGTGAGTCAGTTGTTGTGACAAAAAAGATTAAGAAACACAAAGAAGCTTTGTGTGATTGACACACTGGTGCAAAATGCATGAGACCAATATTAATGAAGGGATTAAATCATAGACTAAGTCTGAAGCTTCATTACTAAAGCTGTATAATAAAAAATGTGGAGAGTCTGAGATGCTGGCGGTTAGAGTGATTCGTTTTTAGAGGTTTCCAGGTGGTATCAAGTACACGTGTGTGTTTAGGTGACGCAATGTGCTGAGGATGCTTCAAACCTATACTTTATGAATGAAGCAACTGCAGGCGCCCAAAGGCAGTGAATCCCTGATCAGCTAGTGCTTTGGGATTTAGAGAACGTGTGGAAAGTGGGGCTCTCACTGTCTGCAGATGTAAATCGGCAACTCGGTGTTGCACCGACTCCTTTTCTTTTCACACTCTTATCTGAATTAATCTTCCACATTTTCATCGTATTTGTTACCCTTTGCTCTAGAGAAACGCCTTACACTCCACAAACAACATTCAGCTTCTGACAACCTGATGTAACTAACGGGATGAGTAACTCTCATGCCAATCTGCCTTTTTGGTTTCTCTGGGGGAGTTGTGCCATAACAGAGTATTATAAAATGTGCAGAGGCACACTTCCTATAAACAGATATAATCCTGTCAGGCTTCACATTTGTCTGTGTGCGGCCAACATGTACAAGTATAAAGTAGCGGTAAACATTTCAGTCGTTTTTGTTCTGCCTAAATATAGTGGCACCGAGCAAACACGGTGTAGCTGAGCCTACATGTTGAAATCGTGTATTTCAGCCTGTCACACTGCGACAGAAACACACAGAGAGACGTGGAGACAAGACGTGTCTGAATTGGTCTTATTCAAATTCCGTGTGTATAACAAGGACAGGCAGTAGTGCGACAGACAGACAGTTGGCTGATTTACCAGAAATCTGTCACAGGAAACTTGCCCAGTAACTGAACATGCAGCTGATGGAGAGCAAACAGCACCACCAGAGAAACCTGATAGCATATTGTTAGGCCCCTGCCTTGAATGTTAGGCTGAGGATGTCTGTGCTGTCCTGTGTACGAAACCAAATATGACTATATATTATACCACTTATTTATTTTCTCCTGTACTGAAACCTTTCATCACACAATAAGCATTTATTTGAACATGTTTAGTTGGCACTAAAGTTTAGCTTTTTATTCCAGAAGATAATTGCTGCCGGGTCATATGAAGAATCTACAGTGAGCAAACCGAGTAGCATCTACGAGTTTGTTGGAATACGGCTGACAAGAGGCTCTTTACCACAGAAAAGTAAACATCCACCTTAAAGATCTGCTCATATCACCTCTGATCCTGAAGCACAGTCGCCAACAGCTGGGCCATAGTGGTGGAAACCATACATTGCCGAAGCTGAGAAGAAAATACAAGACAACTTATAACCGATTGTTGTTTAAACAGCACGATGCAACAAAAGCTGGATGATGATGGACTTGATACAGTCACATGTGAACCTGAGGCCATCCACTAACTCCTAATCACATGCTTCTTATCAAAGGACACCTACCTGCCACCTGGTCTGTTCGAGCCACACGACCTTCATCGCACATCTCTTTAGGGAAGAGATGGGTACATGAATACCTACCCATGTTACAGGAGAGACAAAAATGGAACCTCTATAAAGTTAGGAACAGTCCAGCACCATGGATTTGTTATTTCCACTTTGATTTATTATTAAATGATTTTTTTGATCCTCTTGAGAGAAATTGTTGTTTGGACAGCTGCTAGACCTGTGTCTGCACTACTACGGGGTATCGGTGTACGGAAATCGAACCGCTGACCCTTGGTTGGAAGATGACTGCTCTAGCCGCTCTGTCTTATGGAAAGGTATGGAATACTGTAACTGTGTTCAGTGAACTCAATTCCAGTTGGACTGTTATTAAACCTCTCTAACAAAGATAACCATGACCTGGATGACTGAGAACCTTCACAGATATCTCTCTAACAAACCACTCGGCATTACTGCCTGCAGGATGATTCATGTGCCACTGCTGGTAATAATAGAGGCCTCTGTGGCATACAAACACACTGTATATAAATAGTGTCACGCTCCATACACACATTATTCTACTAACTAATCTGTGTGATTAGTTTATCAAAGGTCAAAACTACACAAAAACCATGATTATCACCTTTTAACAATGATAAAGTCAGTGTCAGACTGTGCTCAACACACGTCGCATCCGACACTCCTGGAAGAATTCAAGACTATTGTGTTTGTTCTCAGCGAATCAATTGGCTCCTTTTGGATATAAACTGAGTGTAAAACTGTGTACTGACATCAGGGTTAGGGATAGGGTTAGGTGTAGGGTTAGGTGTAGGGTTAGGTGTAGGGTTATAGGTTGGGTTAGGGATAGGGTTAGGTGTAGGGTTAGGTGTAGGGTTATAGGTTGGGTTAGGGGTAGGGTTAGGGTTGGGGTTGGGGTTGGGGTTAGGGTTATGGGTTGGGTTAGGTGTAGGGGCAGGGTTAGCAACAGCTGCAGCTCTGGATCACTTCTCCTTGTGACTACACCACGGTATTTTCTTGACACCGTGGCTCTGCAGAGTTTCATTTTAAAAGCAACAATTGGGAAATATGATCGTGACCTATGTACCGTATTAAAGTTTAAAACTCGCCATCACTTTTCCTAATTATATGCAGTGTTTTTTCTTTTTTTTTTTAGATTACAGCTTATGTTGTTTAAAAAACGTGGTATAGGCAATGTTTCCCTCAAACTCAAAGTCCTCTCACAGAGCTGCTATTTCATTTGAATAAAGTGTGGGTGTGGTAATTACAAGCTGCCGAACAAAATCTGTTACTAGACGTGGACAACAGCTTAAAATTGCCTGTTACATTCCTGCTGGTTCATCCTACAGTCACATAATAAACACCTTCTAGGACGCCCACCTTGTTTCTTTCCTTCCAAGTCTGTTTTAGCTTCCTCTCAGTCAGTAATTACCACACCACTGGAGCCAGATGTTTACAACAGAAAGATTATCGTCGTCTCAGCGCTGTAGGAGTGAAGGCAGCAAAACTACAAGCACAAATGATTTCAGAAGATTTAGTCTTTTCATTCCCATGGTCTGTAGCTGTATGTGGTGAAAATCATTCCGTTATAATGTTCGTAAATTACAATCACTGGATGTGGACCGAACCTTCCGTGGATTTCTCCCCTAATCAGAAAGACAAGAACAGATTAAGGGAAGAAACTTGGATGAGTTCACTGCAGCTGCAGAAATGAAAAGTATTAGTTTAGGGATGTGTCGTGACAAACGTATATTCAATTCAATTCAATTCAATTCAATTTTATTTATATAGCGCCATTTTACAACAAAAGCTATCTCAAGGCACTTTACATGGTGAGGTTTAAGACCTTACACAATATATCAATATATACAGAGAAAACCCAACAGTCCCACTTGAGCAACAGTGGAGA
>JAUMTR010000006.1:14617720-14630414 GCA_032270685.1 Microctenopoma stevenorrisi
GGAAAAACTCCCTTTAAGAGGAAGAAACCTCCAGCAGAACCAGACTCAGGGTGGGCGGCCATCTGCCTCGACCGGTAGGGGTTAGTGGACAGAGGAGAGAGAAAAGAACAGCAGATAACATAGATCATAACACCAACAAGGAGCAGCAGACGAAGCACGGGCAGGTTGGTAGGACCAGCAACCACGGCTCCAAGGTTGAGGATACCTGAGAGAGAGAGAGAGAAGGAGAGAGAGAACGAAGCACAACTAGGGGAGAGAAAAGAAACAAAGTTATTAACATGCAATGATGTCAGTATATATAAAGGGAAAAATTAAGATGCGATTTAGGTGTTGACACTTGCTTGTATAATAATAAATATTCTTTTGGGTTCATGAAATCTGTCCAAACCAACCAACTGAACCCATTATTTTCAATTGTGCAGGTGTGCTGATGGCAGAGCTCAGCAGCTGTATAGAAGTGGAATGAATTCATTTCTGTTCACATACATAGTGCCTAGATTAATCATGTAACATTTATGCAGCGTCCTCTGTTTTACAGAAATCCAACGTAGAGCAGCAGATAGAGACGCAGTGTGAGGCAGACGGCTTCGTGCAGCCCAATTCCAGTTTGTAAAAATGAACTCTTGAAGCACTCCTTTGTACATTTAGCTGCATCATCTCATTGAAGATAGAGTGGGAAGTTTCTTCCAAGATAAATAAATCATCCGCCCCTCCGCCAGCACCTACAGGCTGCCCACACTGAGCCCTGTGATTCTGCCAGCCCGAGGAGGAGGTGGGCAATCATTACTCCTCACAGTCTGGGCGAATGTGAAGCACTTTTAGATTTAGTTGTGCTGAATCCTGCCACATTACTGCCAGTCGGATATAGCCTTGAAAACACAGTGGCTTTAACAGTGATATAAAGCAAAAATAGTAAAGACAACAATACTCAATTTGACTTCAAATGATAGTTATGAATAAACCATTCTATTGATTTTTCTATTGATCAGGTTATACTCACCTTTCAGGACTGTGGTTGGATGCGTTAAATAAAGAACTGAAAGATTTTTATCACCCGATAATTCCAGAGAGTTCACACACTAAACTAAACTTAAGAGAGACAGTTAAACCAGTTCATTCCAGTGAGTGCAGTCTGTGTTTTCTGGAGATTAAAGACGCATTTAAAAAGATCCCATGCTTATCAGTCAGCAGATATTCACTTGTTTCACACTCTTTGCCAATCACTGGCTAAGTTTGAGTAACAAGGATACAAGGATACCAAACCCACCTTCACATGCTATCCATATTTTAATATTTTAGGATGCACATCCCTTCTGTGTTTTAGATGAAGAAGTGACCTCTATTTCACATATACCCTCTATCTTGTCACAACCCCCACACACACACACACACACACACACTCACACTAAATCTTAAGCAGAAATATGCTTAACAACAGACACACACACACACACACCACATTTAACAGGCTTTTATGCATCGCTGTTTTGCTATGTTGGATGTCTCTCGCCTGCCTCTCACAACGGGGGCAGATTCAGTCTGACCCACAGATGCCGAGATAATGACGTGCTCTCAGATTCCCCGGCATCGAAATAGAAAAATAGATTTCGATCTATATTCCTGACATGGTCAAACTGAATGAAGAAGAAAAATAATATATTCAGATCCAGTATGAATCTAAAAGGGAAGTAGCGTATAGGAAATGATGAATTTTACGAGCTTCATTTAGTTGTTAGACATGAGCATACCTCGATCAATCAAACATGAGCGGAGTTCCCACACCACCTGTGTTTGTCATTATTTAGCATGTACTGGAATGACATAAAAGCCAGAGAGTGTCTGGGCAGTGCGGGTCGATTAGAAAGACAGAAAAACGGAACCACTGGACGGACAGACAGACGGGCAGGAGGTGATTACTGAATCGAGTCTATTAGCGAGAGGCAGACTGACGTTGACGTGAAGCGAAAGAAAGCAGAGAAGTCCAAATTTAAAGTCTCTCGCACACTCGCTGGAGCTCAGGAAAACAACATTGATCTCCTTAATTAAAGAAAGATGTGGGGGGAATTGAAAATGAGGCTCACTGCATCTTCTGCTCGCTGCAAAACAAACATAAAAGACCATGTGCACAGGCACAGCTAATATACCGGAGATTAGTGGATGCCTGTGTAATGGGCTTTAACATTTTAACTTGTGTGTGTGTTTTTATTGTGTCACACTGATTGAGTTAACAATGACCCTGGTGTGATGGATGGATTCGCATGTGACAAAGAGTTTTCTTTACCCATTCTGTTCTCTCTGGTTCAGAAGAAACGTCGATGGAAAATAGGACACAGGATTTCTGGGTGTACAGTATTTATCAGAGTTTTCTTTTAATAAAATAAACCTGCTGGTTTTATAAAAATAATAAAATAAAAAAATCAGGTTGCATCACTGACTATGAAACCACAAGAAAAAAACAAACCCTGCATTTGTGTTTTTCTTATGACTGAGTCTTGCTCTGATTGATGCGATACTATATATTTGCAGTTCACTCACAATGGAAAACATTACACTTTACCACTAATCCGACATCCAGCAGCAGAAAAGTTGAAAGCATGTGTGAAATGTGCAGCGACAGATGGAGCTCGTTACTCAGAATAGAACAGGGATGATGCGTAAGAGTGCGGGCCTCAGCCAGAGATGCTGAACTTCACCGAGATGCAGACTGACGTCAGTTTTGTCACTGCGGGAGCCTCAGAAAGATCCATAAAAAGTATTCCTCCCTGCAGCATTGTCCAAAGGATTCTTCATGCTACGTTGACTTTGTGTATACTACATCGTATCAAACTGTCCTCCGCATCAGCCTATGGAGCTCCTTTCACATTTGGATGCACAAAGACTCTGCCATCAACAGTTTCCTGTGCCCGAAGATGAATGTGCATTAAAATTTAACACACAGTTTTCTGTTCCTCACAGTTTTAAAAGTGAAAGTAAGTTTGGTAAATTAACACACACACACACACACACACTGACGTCATCGTCATCCTCACTGTCTCCACATCTCTGGAGTGACACACATAAATAAAGAAAGTGAAGACACTGGGACTTTGTTCAGCATCTTGCTGCGTGTGATACCATGTGTTAACTTGTTGAGTATTTATTTGAAGGTGTTTCAGCACCATGGAGACAAACAGTGACGGCAGGTACGATGGTTCTTACACAAGAAATACCCACTCAGATATTACCTACTGTATATAATATCTGAACGTTATGTAACATACACCTAGATGGTGCAGCTCAGATACATTGTCAGTGATGAACCCGGGGTCATGGGGGGGCTCCTGGGTGATCCAGCCGGGGGTGATCAGTCCCAGACCTGTGTTTCTGGTTCAGAGATCGCCCCAGGTAACCCCTGCAGCCCACCTCAAAGGGCTCACAATGGCCCCTCCAGCCATTCTCCCCGCAGGCCTCCTCCAGCTCAAGGTATCTGGCCTTCTTGTGCGCATAGGCCACACCCATCCAGTCCTCCCGAGGGACTGTGAGTTCCAGCAGCACCATTTTTTTTGTGGAGTCACATGTTAAAAGCAGCTCTGGCCTGAGTGATGTCTTTGCAATGTGCTTCCTCCTCATGTCTACCTTCCACTGCGTGCTGAGGTTAGAAGCCCGGTTCAAACTTTGTGCTCGGCTTGAGGTTTCTCTCCTGCCCTGATGAAGAGTTAGAGCACGATGACGGCATGTACGACTGACCTGTCCCATTCACCAGTGTTCTTGTTAAACTGTCCAAAGCTGAATACTTTGTGCATTTAAGCCGGTGCCTCGGCTTAAAAAACAGAATTCTAGGATTTCTTTGGGGTGATCTATTATTTTATTGATACTGTAGATGTTACACAAATCATAGAGACAACCCAACAAATAATAAATAACAGGGAGGCCAAAGTAGGAGTCACAAAAACAGCAAACTATAATTTGTGCAGAATATTTCCACATTTCCTAACAAATGTGTCCAATCAAAGGCTGTTTCCGACATAGCCAGCATTTACTAATATACCAATTTATAAGTTCAAACATATTACACCATGTAATAATCTGTGAAAAGCATTTTGCTTTGCTTAAGACATGACTTTCAGAATACTGCGCTTTCTGTGTAAGCTAAAACCTCTCAATCCGCCAATAATGAGGAGTCTCTGCACTCTGGGCGTAGAGTTGCTGACACAAAGCTTCAGAGTGATACATGGCTTATGAGCGTGTGACTAATAGAAATAGAAGGATAATCCCTCACACTGCTTGGGTTTGCAACTCGCTGGCTTTGGAATAGAGGGGAGAGGCTGAAACCCTGCCTTTCATCCCAAACGAGGGACAGAGGCGAGGCGAGAAGAAGGGGTACGAAAAGAGGAGAGGGCAAAAGAAGAAAGCAACAAAATCCAGGGTAGTTTGTATTCTAATCACCATGGCAACAGGGAAAATGGTAATCGTTTATCACATGCAAATTCCTCCTCACTTCTGAGCAAGGTGCTAATCAGGGGAAACGTGCAGGAAACAGTGCAGACCAAATAAGGAGAAGACAATATCTACTGTATTAATATTTTAAATGAATAGTTTCATATTAACCACGGAGCAAACAACAAGTGGTCAATGTAAAATATGACAGCGGTATATCTGCGAGAAATGATGAAGAAAACTTTGGCCTTGCAACATTTGGAGATCTCCAGTACTCAAGCTTAATTAAGGTGCCATTTATCTTATAGTTGCCATCATGATACAAGAATTAACTATGAAAAATTAATTTGACCTAATAGCTATTCCGCAGACGTGTGAGGCTACAGCTGTCTATGCAAGCATTTTTTAATTTTTCTAACCGGAGCCTGGACAGCTCAAAGAACTGAAACTGTCTTAACGTGTTGTAGCTTAAACAACAGCAACAAACACCTGCCTCACACCTTTACTGCCTACCTCTCATGGTAGAACCTGCGGTTTCACAATGCCCCGCGTGGCTCCTTCTTCGCGTTCGATGGAGCTGGTAAAGTGCCGCCTCCAGGCTGACAGTGAGCCGAGAGTGTTGGGCAGAACAACTCCGGATCCGAGTTTGGGAGGCAAGATTGACTGCGTGAATGGAGGCGAGAATTGGAAGGGATATACAGATTAATGGAGTCAGGGAGCTTTTAAGTGTGTGAAGAAGGGGAGGTTTGGGAAGCTCCTTTGATCAGCGCTGCCTCTAATCCCAGAGACATTTCCGTAATTAAGCTCAACTAAGATGATCTCACTGCGACAGAGACGTTAAAAAGACGTTTGCATTTACTTTCCCTCACTGTGCACAGGTAAAAAGGGAAAAGATGTGCTGTAACGATGAAGGCCCTGCGCCTACATAGATGCTTTCAATTACCTTGGAGGAACACAACAGAAGTGTGATGACTGAGCCTTCACGCAGTTTAAAGATGTCCACACAGTCCTGAGAGGAAGACGTCGAATCAAGCAACAGAGGCTGACAGAGGCTTAACGGGTGGTGCGCACACTGCAGCCTCTGAATTAACTCATTACGTTAGAGACAATTCAACACATTTAGAAAAAATAATATAATAACAGTGAGCAATAAAAACCCAACATGTTTTCAGCATGATACACAGCATTGGGCAGCAGTCAGTTGTCGAAATTCATGTATTGAAGGCAGGAGCCAAATTGTGACGGCTCGACCACTGTGTCAAAGCAGATGACAGACAAAAATGACAGGCTTTGTGGGGTGCTCCTGGTTTGCAGTGGACAGTACTGAGCAGCAGAGGAGCCTGAGCCACATTGCTTAAGATAAGTGGGTGGTTTAATGTTGTGGCTGATAGGTTTACACTGTAATGAGTCCAGACATTGGAAGGCTAATGAGATTTGGCATCTGCCACGACAATCTGTCACTGCTCTGCTGTATAACATTCACCAAAAAGCAGCAGAAGGTGATCACCGGACAAATATGACGACAGAGAAGCACAGAAAAGCGCGACGCGCAGGCACAAATACATAATTTAAAAACAGGAAGATTGTGCTGTCAGAGATGGTCTGGAACATCATCACTCTCGAGCGTCTGTCAACAGTTGGACAGAAAAAAAATCACTAGCAGGCCCTCAGAGCTCGACCATCGAGTCCATGTCACGATTCCTGCATTGTTTCAATGCACAGTTTACATCAGTTCAGTGCCGAGTGTGTATGAATGTCCTCCATTATTTGGTCCAACAGTAGCAATTTCCTTATAAATACAACCAATGAGACTTCAGTCACGTGTCATTTGGGTTTTTTTCATTTTTTTTGTCCTATATTGCTGAGACACCAGGAACAGCTCTGGCTGGTCAAGTCCTACTGACACTTTACTGGTTCTGGCAGCCCATTCTTTTTCTGGACAGTCTTGTTATTTGTCGAGGTAAAGCAGGTCTTCCACTTGCTGCGGTTTGATCACAGACTCCTTCTGTCCACATACTGAAGTGCCTTTGGGCAAAACACTGAACCTAATGGGCTGGTACACAGCAGCTCCACTGAATTTGTGAGTGTACAACATAGTAAATAAGAAGAAGTAGTCATAGTTATTTAAGCACATTTACCATTTATTGTGCATTTAATTATTCTGAATCTTTCCTTTTAAATGTTTTTCTACTACGTAAATATTCAATTTATTTATCACTATACAGTACTTCAACCTAACAACTGTACACAATTCACACCCGTGTCAGGCATTCTGTTGGTTTTCTGTTGTTTTTTGGTTACTTTGAACACGTCCACTTTTATCCCCCTCTTTTCGAGCACTATTGTCTGCGTTGTGCTAAGTCCGGATCACCGCTGGGCTGCAGGCTTTTTCCTAGAATGAGCTATGCATGCAAAGAATATTCTTGGAAACAAAGTAGAGTACATCTGCACTCATCACTAATTCAGACTGAGTAAGGGTGGTGTGAGTAAACTGTGAGTGAGAGGAAAATCCAACAGCGATAAAAACACAGGTATAATAACACAAATAACAATGGACGGATTATATTGCTGGCTCACTGTCACACTGCCATGTCTTACTGACACACTTTAAATAAAAAGACCCATTGTTAATGTTAGCATTCTTCTGCTGTTAGAAATATATTGCACAGTGCATTCATCTCCATTTGAAAATTCATCACTTTGTGTACTTGGGAAAACAAACAACAATTAAAGTTTCAGGAGAGCTTATATGAAAAATGCTCGAGCTGTCAATCAAGGGAAGGAAATACCACCAAAGCTGCCAACTAGCTGGTAGTCATCATATTGTTGAAGAAACAGCTGCAGCGAGCACGATGAAGGCATCTCCCGACGGCGGATGACAGTTTTGACATGCACTAGTGTGCATCACAACTTCAGTCCTGATAAACAAGCACACGCCTTGCTTTGGAAATGACTGGTGTTGGAGCATGCGCACTTCACTGCGCTTATCAAATTCAAGCTGAATTGGTCTATTCAGCATGTAAACGATGTGCATTATAAAGACTCATTTTGCACGTGTTGCAGTTTTTAAAGTATTATATAAAACTACTGCAGAGGATTGTAATGATATTCTAATAATTACAACTATTAATCGCTGCCGCTATGCTAGATATTGTTATTCTATTAAAATGATAATATGCTCCTGGGACTCGGTCTGACCTTGCAGAAAGGTTGTAAACAGGACACATGAGCAGAGCCGCAGCTACAGAACACAATTACAGTGGGTAGTTGGGTGCTGAGAAGATTAATGACAGTCATGAACACAAAAAAACTGAGGAATAGGTGTGAATCAATGAAATGGTAAAGCACAGTAGTAATTTAGTCCCCTCAGTGTCCTCTAATAACCACTGATAATTTTAACAATGGAAAAACTAATAATTTAATACTGTACTTCAGATGCTTTCTAATTTAAAGTCCTGCCCAACGGAGCTCTTGTTCTGTCTGCACAGAGTTACACTGAACACATGTCGATGCAATAAGCAAAGATGTAAAGAGAACGAAATCAATAATTGCATTGTTCAGATCAATAACAATGAAAGTGACTGTTAAAAAAAAAATCTTATTTCCCTTTATTTCTTTATCTGCTCAATTTCCCTCTAATAGGCAGAGACTCTTTTAGAGAGAGGGAGAGAGAGATGTGTGTGTGTGTGTGTGTGTGTGTGTGTGCGCATGGAACTGTTCCAGCGGGGGACAATGAGTTGTGCTCAGTAATGAATAATTTTGAACCTGTGATAGTTTGGTTAAACGGTGCGTCTATGCAGACACAGCTGCATTTCACTTTGAGCATGTTCACCTCTGAAAGTATCTGTGACCTGTGTGTGCAGCAATCATCACTTATGAAACACACACACACACACACACACACACACACACACAAACACAGCCAGGCGAGAAGAGGTAAACTCCGAGGTACGTGGTTGGGGTGTGAATAACCACTGGACTGTACAGACCCCAGTTCTGGTGCAGTGGTTGACAAGCTCTGCAACGCAGCACCAGATAGACCTGATAGAAGTTCTTCTTGTTGGTACAGCACTGTTTGACCAACACAGTCTGTGCTGCTCTTTAATCCCCTCAGAAAAGCCATTAGAGCGGTTCTGCAGTGTCATTAGGGAGGAAACTTGTTCATTTCCGAAGTCTTCCACATGTAAACACAGAAATATTTCATCTGCAGGCTGGGCCTCATCAGCTGGACTTCAATTATTAAACATTTTACAAGAAATTAATAGGAAATGTGGCCACTACATTCATAACGAGTCTACCCTGTGGACCTTTACGGTCTACACTCTGCTCCTGTAAAAATGTATTAGCTGTTTATCCAATCTGTCTCTGTTGCAGGAGTCTCATTTTCAGTTATTGTTTTGTGTAATATCCCACAGGCTCTTTGTTTTTAAGAATGAATGAGAGAGCTGAAGAAAGAAACAGACCTGGTCAGAGCGCTGGTGTCTTGTTTTACCTGCAGAGGAGGGACAGCGACATCTACTGGCTCTTTACATGCATCTCCAGGAGTCAAAGCTCAGTGGTGGCTGAAAGTCTATCTTCAGATGAAGAGCATCTCATGTTTTCAAAACAAATTCTCATTTCTTTGTTACCTCACGCGTAGGGGTCCCACGGGCTCTGTCATGGGGCATCAACACTGTATGTCTGCATTTTTAAAATGTTTTGTGAATCCAGTAAACTGTGTTCATCTCCAGATGTTCGCAGCTAGAGTTCAAATGCGATGCATTGAATGTATACAGACCCCACTGTGGGTGAAAGACGTGTTGTGTTACAAATACTGACTCAACAAGAACATCTGTTACAGTAAAACGTCTCCCCAACATCTGGTGAGCGATCACAGTAAGGCTGTTCTCTGATAATATAATGTGTTTGTGTGGTAAATATTTATTGAAGCTAAGATGCTCCCAACATATTGTTTTATCAGTGCTTTAGTGCTGAACTAATCTTTAACTGTTCCTGTTCTGTAAATGCATTTGGTAAGGTATTTAACAGCTGGTGTTTCCACGTATTGGTTCCTTTTCATTAGCTGTTTCACAGCCGAGTTGTTAAAAAAGAAAACACTGTTTTTCATAGAATAATCAAATGTCACTTCTTGGGAACCTTCGTTCCAGAGCAATAACAAATAAATTCATTTCTAGGAAATGATGGCAAATCACATCACTGCCAAAGGCGTACCTTACAGTGTGATGGCTTTATTACAGTTTAATGACCGTAGAACTGTGTGCCTGACGATCACAGCTGCAATAAAAACTTTAATACATAATGGTACCATCTATACAGTGTCTTCATCTAATTAGACAGCAGACTGTTCTAACATTTAGGTCAAAGGTCAGCTAAATGTTTGCTCTAAAGACCATAACTACTTTGCTCGGGCTGGAATAACTTCATTTTATAACATATGTGAGTACATACCTACATTTGACCCAGTACACCCCCCGAGTTTTCTCTCTTATTATGTCTATAGAGAGTGATTTTCTGTGTCACTGCAGAAAATCTATGCACTGCACCATGTCAGTAAACACACATAAATTCATCTGACCATACAGAGTTTAGTTTTTGTGCATGATTAAACAATCTGACAGTTGCACTAAAAATAACTGTCCATAAAAATGCAAACTCACTGAACCAGATTCAACACAAAGAACACTTTGTGACCATCTCGTCACAAGGGGGCGCTCTAGCACTAGATAATTCACTGCCCACACTCTACAACTTCCCAAAAGTTTGGTTAACATGAACGAACGCATGAAAAGTTGAAACAGATCAGTGTTTGCAGCATAATTGCATCATGTGCGAACATGATGGTGGTGTTGATAAAAGTGTATTTGAACTCACGCCCAGCTTATGAAACAATTTGATGTGAGACAGGCAAGACACAGCAGCTTTGACCTTGACAAGGAAAAACAAACAAACAAATAATCAAGATAACAAATAATTTGATTTGCCCATTATGCTTAAATAGAGAGTGCACAAAATGAAAAGTACTTTGTGAAGATGCTATAAATATACAATATATTCATTTATTATACACAAATATTTCAGTGTGTTTCTCTTGGGACAATTGCTTCAACTAAAAGTAGTTTATAAATAATAAAAAAAACCTAAAATCCTAATTTACAAGTCATAAATAGCCTGAGGACCATCATGAAGAAGTCTTTTACAAGTTGTTGGTCATTTGGAAAACAGATATTTTTAGAGTTCTTTGACGTCACACGAGGACAAAAAAAGCTTTTCAGTTTGTCTCAAATGATACAGCAGCTCCAGAACATGAAATATTTAAAAAAATGGTCTCCTACATTTTTTTAGTGAAAGAAAGCGCCAACATGCAAATGTTAAACCACAACAATAAGGCGATGCAATTATTTTGCATAATTTGAGGGGAGAGACTAAACTGTTTGTGTCTGATGGTGAAAACAAACAACAGCAGGAAATACAAATGGAGGTATGTAGAAAACAGTTGGTTTTCATTCCTGTAACTTCAACCCCCCTCCCCTCACACAAAAAAGACATACCCCCCCCCCCTCGCCGGGACACAGCATGTCTCTAGAGACCGTTTTAATGGGGATAAGTAGTGAGAAGGTTAAGTGACAGGCTTACAAAATCACAAAGCAGGTTCTCCTGTTTGTAACTGAGCCATGACATTTATGAGTGAATCCATCATAATAGGGCGAGGTAGAGTTTCCTCGTTGTGTCAGAGACTCTAAATAACACAATGACCAAACTGCCCTGCTGTTGGCAACAGCTGTGAAGATGAACATGAGGACTGTCTCCACCAGCGAGCTGTCTCCGTCTTTTTTAATTCACAATTCATCTCAGTCTCATCACGGGGAGGAATCTGATATCCTCCCTCGGTGTATTTATCGGAGGCAATATGATGACAGACAGCATAAGGCGAGGAGACATTTCCACCAGGGTTTGCTCATAACAAGAGGCCACTGGAAGGAAAATACATGAGAATTCATATATTTGTTTGCATCACCAACGGACGTCTTTACCCATTTCTACTTTCATTTTTCACAGATTAGCCAGCGATTAAAGGGCCACACTGTGTATTTATTTGACTTCAATCTTTGTAGTCCAATGATTAATGACTCAGTACTGTCTGATTCATAATTAAGGTATGTGTGTGAACACAGTGCTGGCAGTGACTAGAACGACTGAGCTTTGTTTTTAATCATGACTGCGGTCTCTTGTTGTACTCGTAATAGACCTGAAGTCATTAGGGGCCCGTTCCTACTGTGGCAGCTCTGTGGCTTTGCATCACCCTGTACCAGCACCATTTTCCCTCTGTGTTGGTCGGCATGCACGGGTAATATGGAAGACGGGGACGTTCTTTCCTGAGCTCCAAAATATGCCTTCTAAAAGCTTCGAGGACAAATAAGTCAATGACGTTGCTCTTGTTTTATACTATTAAAACATTAGCATGAATCAGCATGTTTGGTAAATAAATGGAAGTTAAAGTTTGTGACATCAGCAAACAAACTCTATTTGACAAACTGCTAATCTTGATAATAAGATTTTCACAGTCTCGATTATCAAAAAACATCCCTTCACACAATTTAAAACTTAATTTCAAAGCAAGCGACAACAACAAAAAAGGAGAAATGTTATTGCATGCCTACAAAATGTGTTTCGGGGTGAAATGAAGACATCAGGATATGTTCCAGCTTGGCTCATTGGAAGTAATTTATTTCTTGTTTGTTGGGAGAATCAAATCCAGATCACATATAATTAGCTACTGGCAAGGCCCATGCATGCAGTGTTCAGTTCTAACTTTGACATATGACCCCTTTTACGTGCTCCGACTATCACATCGACATAAAATATTATGTGTTACAAGACAAAAAGGAGCCAAACCACAGGCTTTGAAGAGTAATCCCCGCTTCCCCCAGAGGTTCCCTGCGTGAAATAGGATAGGGTTTTTAAGTTCTAATAAGTTCTTAATTTAGTGAGGGCACATTTACACACACACACACACAAGGTCACAGCTTCCCATCATGCTTGAGTTATTTGCCCACTAAATTATGTGTGTGTGTGTGTTTGCTCTACAGTCTCAGGGGTTCTGTTTCACAATTTCTTAACTAAAGGTCATACACAGTCGTGAACACACTAATGTGTTAAATATATCGTAACAAAACTGTATTTAAAGTATCGAGAACAGCTCATCTTATATACAGGTCCTTCTCAAAAAATTAGCATATTGTGATAAAGTTCATTATTTTCTGTAATGTACTGATAAACA
>JAUMTR010000006.1:14630514-14651677 GCA_032270685.1 Microctenopoma stevenorrisi
ATTCGTTCAGAAATTTCTTTCTGTGTCTTACCCTCTTGCTTGAGGGTGTCAATGATGGCCTTCTGGACAGCAGTCAGATTGTGTCTTTAAACCTATTGAGGTTGGGTAACTAGAGCACATGGAGACCAGGGGCTCTGCCATTAATCAAAGCAGTTCTTCATTTAGAGACTAATAAAGTTGCACTGGTTGATTACACATTGTCAGGCAGCAGACGGGTGGGGCAGAAGGCGATGTCTCATTGAAAAGACAAATAGACAACATGTGTCTCTCTGTTATTGTCCATCTATTAAGTTATTAGTTTTCTAAACGTGTTCAAATCTTTGGAAACAAATATCAACCTCATTTTTCCAGCATTAAAGAAGCATGTGGCTAATTAAGCAAATATTTACATAGTGTTTGCAAGTGTTTTGGCTCCAGTAAGATTGCTGTCATTTCATCTTTAACTTTAAATTTGTCCTTGTTATCATATCTGTTTGCCTTGGGATTATTCTTTGGTTTGAGATATATATATTATACACACACACACACACACACACACAAAGTCTATTGTTTTTCCTGTTTACTGCACTTTGTGTGGAGTACACTGAAATATTTTTTTGCATGACTCATTGTCCTTGTTTTTTCCTTTTTGTCAAAAAGTGACAGTCACACTCCTTTAAAACTATGCTCGACTAATTCCAGCTGTCACTATTCCTTAACTGTACAACAGGTACACAGGTATACCTGCTGTCACATGTACTGATCCTCACTGAGCAGGTTGCTTAACCGTAAACCTCTTGAGAACCTACTGTTGGTCAGTTCTGAACTGGAAAAGGAAAACAATGGAAATGAGACACAGTAAGACATAATTTATATGTCTTTCTATGAGTAAGATCCAGTGTGCATACCATTATCTGTAAGTCGCGCCCTGTTACCAAAGCAGATGGCAAATAGTCACAGTGATAACTGCACTAATCTCTGCATAGTGGCTCTGGCGAACACAACTTCTTTTACCTATGAATTTACTGTGAAAGACGTGCTTGTGGCAATTAGTACATGTAGTGCACTTGTGCATGGATGAATGTTTCCAATTACAGTTATAAAGTGTAAACAGACACACTAAAGCTGACTCCAGCACAGCCGTCTGGCATTCCTCTCTACTGACAGTTGACAGCTTTAAGCCGACATGAAGTGTGGATTTCATTGCTGCCGTGTAATTGACATCCTGTTGCTTGTCAGGCTCTTTTCTTTTTGCGCTGCTCGTTCAATCAGAACACTGGCGTGTCATTCTCACACTAATAACACAGGTCAAATGCTGAAGCCTGGGAAAAAAATATTCATTTGTTTTCCGAATGCAGAAGTTTGTCTTTGGGTGGAGAAGTGTAGCTTGATCTATGTGTCAGACTGAGAACTCATGACAAGACCTCAAGACTCTTAAGAGTTTTTGATGATCATTGGGCCAAATATAATAACACTGGCACATCAATATGCCTGCTTACACTTGTCACACATATTTTATGACAAGACATTTAGCTGATAATGTGACTTAAACTTGAATGAAACTGAAGTGCATAAAGGTCTTGTAGTTTTAGTAGCAGTACAGTACTTCCAGGATCTAACATTGTTCTACAATAGCTCACTGCATTAACTCTCTCTGTCATGTTTTTCTTCTTTCCCTGATTTTATTCAACCTGTGACAATCACGCTGAATTGTTAAAACTATATAATGGTTAGTCAGTGTTTACCAATGGGGTGTCAGTTGCAATTGTTGTATTGCCACTAATAGACACTTGGGGATAGCCTCAATGAGGACAAAAGATAGGACTTAAAGAGACCATTACAGAAGGGCAAAGGCATTGTAATTATATGCCATTAGTCAGCTTGGACAGATGTCAGGCTGGGATAATGAAGGGTGTTACTGTCTTACCTGCTGTCTCTAACAATGTCTCCTCTACGCAAAGAAAGTAACGTCCACATTTCTCACATGGTTTTTCTTACACTATAGAGATTTGCCTAAGGTGTGATCACATTCAGTTTTAGTTAATTCTCCTTGGTGATTTCATATTAGATAAAGCAATTTATTGCTAAAAGCCTACGATAATAGGAGTTGTTACTTGACATTCTTGTCTTCAAATATCACACTGTTATATTTCCTTGAGTATAGTACAATGTATGATACAATCCTCCTACAAAATAAATTGGCTTTATTTGTCAGTATAAATTTAAATATAGAAGTAGCATTTGCTAAATTGGTCAAAGGTGTGAATATAAAACATATCGATACCAATTCCACATCTCTGATTCTCTTACTGGACCTCAGCATTATGTGATTGTAAGTACGGAGTACCCCAGAGCTCAGTTCTTGGCCTTCTCCTCTTTTTCCTTTACATTTCACCCATAGAAATGTAAAGGGATGCACTCATGGAATTAATTCCCACTGTTGTGCAGATGATGCATGACCTTATGTCCCTGTGAAGACAGATGACCCTTCTGAGATTACTAACATAGAGTCCTGCTTCTCCGCTTTGAAAAGCTGCATGTCAGAATTTTCTCCTCCTACAATCAGATAAAAAAAGATGTGTCATTGGTCCACATTGAAACCGTCACACGCTTTATGATGTAGAATGATCCTGCTAGAACTTTAACCAAATCCAGGAAATTAGACCACATTGCACTACACTATTGGCTTCATTCACTGGCTCCCTATCAGAATAAGACCCAACTGTAAGGTGCTTCTGATGATATGAAATGGTAAATTGAAGTTCCCCTTCATAACCGTCTGGTGTGCTTGAACCTTATGCTTCACCCCATGATCCCTGTAGGAATCGTCTGTCCCCAGAGTTAAGAAGTCAGAAGCCTGCAGGACCTCTTACTGCCCTGCCTCCCTCCTACGGAATAACCTTCTTGCTTACGTCAGAGTCTCACTATGTGGAGGTCTTTAAATCTAAACTTAAAACCCATCAACATGCCATTACTTTCAATTAGTGGCAGAGATTCGTGAATGCTCCTAGTCCTCGGTTGGTAGGGTGGTTTCGATCTCAATAAAACAATAAGCCCAGTATTTCAGAAAAGCTCATAGTAGTCCTGTCCACATGATCATGGTAGGCATGATCCCACTCCATCCTTCCTCCGTGTCCTCATCATGGGGGGTTAGCTGTGTGGCCACCAGGCCTGTTGGCTGATTGTACCAGGACGCCGCTGACATTCTGTTGCTGGTCATGTTTTAATTGTTGCCTTTTATCGTCTGCTTTCCTTGACTCTCTCCCATCCACTCACCCAAATCAGTCAACCTTTATAATGTGCCTGCGGATGATTCTGTTGTGATTTGGTGCTTTCCGAATGGAATTGAATTGAATGGAAAGGAAAGAACCAACTAAACTAAACTAAGAAAAGAAAAAGCATCTTTCAACCATCTCAACATATAATTATCATTCTGTTCTCTTTCTGAACATTGTTATCTTTTTGGAGCACTTGAGGGTAGCACAATGCAAACAGCATTATAAATCAAAGGGGTTATAAATGTCTCGGTTTGACAAAAAGAGAGGGAAAGATAGAAAACGGCTAATCCGCGAGCGAACCACTGCTGCGGTGGCAAGCTGAGCCTCAGGTATTTCATGCACTTCACAACTTCAAATTAAGAAGCAATTATATTCTCTCCTGGGTCATTACTAATCTTGCTGAGGTAATGGAGCCGCACCTACAGCCTTAATTGTAGGGATTACAACTGAGAAGGCACCATTTCTTTTACCAGCGCTGTCAGAAACCAAATCTTGAGAAGGAAGGAAACTTTAATACCTCATTTGTTAATGTTGAGAATGTCTTGAGTGAAAGGAAATAATTTCTAATCTCTCTTTGTACCAACGCTTGTCTTTCAAGCTTTTGCCTCCCACATGCCGTCTGTCAGTTAATTTTCTTTATTCTTGTTAATATATATATCTATATATATATATATATATATATATAGATATATTTATATTAGGATTCACATACACAGATGTGAATTATTAGACTGATTTGTAGGTCACTAGAGCTGCAATACCACCAAGGTCGTAGACTAGGGAAGAAACATGCATGTTTCATTAGTGGCCAAGACAGGGGTGAATCTCCAGGTGGACAACTGGTGGGGCAACTGCCCCCCCCTGCTGTAGAGCTGCTGTCTAGCCACCAAACTAACTTTTATGTCCTTAAAATCATGAAAACTAATTGCTAGTTTGTCCAAAAGCCATTTATGGCCTTTAAATTAAATATTAATTCACCAAAATATATAACCACAACAGAAAACAAGACACAGTAAACATAAAGTTAAAGGGTAAAGGCACCTTTCCCTCCGTGGTTACCCTTCTGAGAGGTGGGAGCATCTGTTCTGTTCTGGCTCGTGGCACCAAACAGAGTGAGTCAGACAACTACTTGTACAACTACTTGTGCATGCAAGCCTGCATTTGCACTGTGTAATAATGTCGGTGTGCGCTGAAATACTACATAAAGATGGGTTCGTAGTAACTGTGGGACAAAAGAGTAAAAGGTTTGATGCAACTTTATTTATTCCTTAGGGAAATTGCATGTGGACATTTTCAGTGCTTTTCTGAAGACATGACTCAGTAAATTCTCAATAAACAGCTGTGATTTCCAGTCAGAACACCTTGTTAAATCCACAGTTAATAAGAAAGAACTGAAGAGCAGTAAGAACTCAGAGGAACATCCTTTTCTCATTAACCAGTATTTGCCCTGACCTTGTTAAAAGAGAAACATTCCCCGTTGTCACCATTATGTCTGCAGGGCCAGGATTCAACAAACCCAATTCATCTATCCTTTCTCCAGAATCAAACTTTGTCAAATCTTAAACGATGTCCACTAAACAGAACTGGCGATGAAATAAAGCTGTACAAATGACGGGCAGGACGAGGAATGTGCCGCTGACTGGGCCAGTACAAGATTTTAACCACCTGTACTACAAATTATTATGTTCAAAGGTCAACGCAAATTAAATTCTTCTGTTAAAACGTGCTAAACGGTTTGTGCAGGTTTGCATAGAATACAAAGTGCTAAACAGGAGGAATCATTACACAAGAGACACAAGCTGGGTAGGTGTCAGTGTAATGTGGGACCTTTGGTTCCATGCATGGGTCAGCATGTTCCCGGACCCTTAAATCACCTGAGTGGTGGTGTAATTACGGCTCTTTGGGACGCCACTCAACCCTCTAATACCCAAGGGGCTCTGTAGCGGCGCCACTTGTTGCGCAAGCTACACAGAGAGGGAGGTGCAGGGAGGGAAACACTGGGAAAGGCGGGGGAAACGGCAGAGGGTGGAGAAGAATTGGGATGCCCTTTGGCAATTTCGAGGTTAATCTTCTAAACGCCGGCTGACAAAGCAATATTCCTGAGTGAGTGTGTGCGCGTGCACGTGTGTGTGTGTGTATGTGTGTGTAAAAAGGCATGGGGGTGGGGACGGGGCTTGTGGGAGAGGGGTTTAGGGTTTTCAAACAAATGAGAGGGGGAGGCACAAAAATGAAGGAGTCACTCCACTTCAGACAGTCAGGAGAAGATTTAACATTTTGTTTTCCTTCAGTCAAAACACATGCTTTAAAATAAAAATGCTGTTTAAGCAGCGGTTCAGGCCACAGTCTCACACATGCACAGTATCACATGCATCGTTCAAAGACAACTTTAGCTGCTGCTCAAGGTAGAGGGTGGTGCTCCGATGTCGACATATGCTCCTTTACTTTCCCTTTTGTGTTAAACTTTAAAACACAGCTAAACTTCTGGAACCTGTACTGTGGACACAAACAAATCATTGACTCTAAATCAGAATCAGCAGCTAATTAATGATATAAATTCAACCGTAATGCAGATACAAAATGAGTCACTTCAGTGAAGTCAGTCATTGTGAAGGGAACACTAACAAGTGACTGTGTTGTCCTGGGTCCGGTACAGACACTCATCTAGTCATCTTCTATCACGTGCAGACTTGTTCCAGCTCCAAACTACATATATGTCACCAACAAATATTTAGAGAGAGCACCTCATAGCTGCCATAGGAAATGTTGGGAAAAGCTCTCTATAATCAGAGCAGCAAAAGTGTCTATTATCAGACAGGTTGGTATGTCTGACTTTTAGCACATGTCATTTGTGAGAAAGAAAGTGTATATATATATATATATATATATATAATCTGAGTTAAATACACCAAAAGGCTTAAAGGCTTTTATTATAAATTATTGTCTGACAGAGCCACAAATAAACTATTTATGTATAGACTGTATTGAACTTGAAAGAATTCAATTAATCAATTAAGTTGTTTAGTCTCAAACAGGAATAAATCTTTTTATAAAATATATACACATGCACATACCCATGAAAGATATTTAAAGGTGAAGAAAGTATGAACATACCATGAAAGATTGAGATCAACTAAGCAATTTAAACTGTTAACCGTGGCTCGTTTGAACACGCAACACTACGACACATCCAACATATAATTTATACACAAACTTCACAGCCTAAAAGCTTCACGTGGCACCAAATGTTTTGTTAAAGACAGATGACATGATGCATAAGCTAAAAATATCCAAATGCAATAAAAAAATGTGTCATTTGTAGCAAATAATCCAGTTAAAATATTAATTTCTGTAACAACATCAATTGAAGTGGTTTTAATAAGAGTTGACCTACAAGGCGGGATCTATACAGACGAGCTGAGGACACGTCAGTGGTAACACCTGACAGAGCTGCACTAACTGGCTGCAGTAAGATGTAATAATAGACCAATCATTCAGTCATTTAGTACTTAAGTCAGTATTGATGGCTGAGGTGGAGCACTGTAATTATGTTAATGCAGTTATGATTGTCAAAGAAAGTATAACTGTGGCGAGGGATGTGAAGTGCTCAAACGACAGCCTCATTTGGGTGCAGTGAACATCTTAATTAGTTACCTAGGAAACTAAAATGCACCACTTCAACAGCCCCTTCAATGACCTCTGAAGCATGTGTGGCGATGTCCTCGTTGCCATCAATCTTGACGGTTGGAAAAACTATTTGTAGGCGCGATTATTAATGGCGACAAACAAATGGCAACAAGTTTTTTCTACACATTAAGCTGTAAACACAACATTGTTAACATATTTATTTACACATGCAGCAGAGGTGAGACATTAGGATTCATTTCCAGCGTTGGTACAACTGTGTAAATTCCATTTCCATGCAACTACACTGCAAACACAATATTGTTTTAGTAAATTATGTTTGTTTGTGCATTGTTCTGTATATTTACACTCATATTTTTACAAAGTCTTACATCCTGCTATGTATGAATGAGTGCTGCATTTATTCACTGAAAGCAATTTCTAAATGATCGCATCTACAAATTGTGGCTGCTCAGTTGCCCTGTTAGTGTTAGCTGTAGATAAGGACACGCATTAAGGAAGTGCGCGGCTTTGTTTAGAGTAAGAGTGAAGATGAACACGAACGCGAGGCTGGAAAGCTGCAGCGACTGACGCTACGTTACGCGTTAGATCGTAGGTGAATCCCCTCAAAACGGTAGAGCTGGTTATTAAACCACATGTCTCAGTTTATATTTGAGATGTGGGTGCGTGGGTTTTAGAGTAGCTTAATTTGCGAATTTGATCCCTTTCGGCCTCAGATGTGTCATCTTGCTCTTATTTTAGGCCTAATTTGCTTAAAACACAGCCTCCACTGGGACTAAAGTGTTATTTTTCCATTCTTCTCTCCAGCCTGACTATGAACGCTGTGTAAAAACTGTAATGGGAGCAACGTTTATCACTGGTGATATGGGCTTGTTTTCACGCGACACACTGCTGCAGATATTTTTAGAGCAGGGTCTCTCTCATAGGCTCATTCCCTGCTCCACATCCGTGCATGGCTTGCACACACAAACACACGTATGTGAATGGACACTATCCTCTCTTTACTTCATTTACTTCATCTATTTCACCCCTCACTTGTCTTAGATTTGACAGGGCTCCCAGTAATTTGTTGAGGTAATTACCTGTAGACATGGCACAGAACAAAGCAATCAGGGAGGGACCCTAAATATGCCGTCTAGACTCTGTGTCTCGGTCTCTCTCTGTGTGTCCCTCCTATTATTGTTTGACCTGTTGTATGACCTGACAAGGAGTCAACATTTAACTTGAAAGAGGACAGATGACACCCGTTGTCTTTCAGCTCATTGCTTCTCGTTTATCCTTTAATCAGCAGGAAAACATTGGTTTTGTCTCTAACGCCATTAGAAATTTGACTAACCAACAGCTTTCAGCGCCTCCCATGTTAGAGCGTAACATATCTAAGGTCTCTTATTTGGAGACAAAAAACAGGGCAGCGCAGCAAAGAGACAGTCTGACCCGCTGTAATGGCCCTCCTTTGAAGTGGTGAAGATAGTGCTTGTAATCAGCCTAATTGATTGTAACAAGGCACCAGCACCAGAGCGAGATGGAGACGGAGCGCTGTGGGGTGGCTGTGGAGAATCACTCGTGTTTGGGTAGAGCAGTAATTCACCATAATGACGGCCATTACTCCAAAGGCAAACAACGTCGCTCACTCCTCCAAACTCTGGGTCAAGCTGGCAGACGTCGTCGTCGTACGGAAACACAGCCACGGGGGAAATTAGAAGCAAACAAGCTTTAAGTGCTTCTGAAGTACTGTTGAATTGTGAGTAATTGTCATTCAGTTAGCTGAGGAATAAACGGCAGTGCAACGCAAACACCTTTGAATTAAGGAGCAGTTAACGCCGCATTAAGTTAATCTTACTGCAATCAGAACAGATTTTTGATTTTGCCTTCGGTCTGTAGACCAAATGTTACATAAAATATCTGTAACCTTCTACCTCCTTCACAAAACACACATATTCTACTAGCTTTTTGTTTTAGTGAAAATGGACTTTAGATCTATTTAGGGGGAAGTTTGCAGCTTACGCTCAATCAAAATGTTTTTTCACGCTCTTCACGACTCGAGGCCAGTGAGACTCAGCGCTGTAGTAGGAAACACTGAAACCAGTTGTCTCTGACCCAGACATCACGTAATGGTTGAAAGGATTGAATGGGGACATGGGTGCAGATGGAAAAAGCATATTATTAGAATTCATCACGGTGAAGTGTTAAATATTTTAATATGTTTAGAAACGTTACCTTTACACGTAGATTCTCACCATGCTGATATCAGCATTCAACACATACTGGGGAACATCAATGTTCATTTTCACTCACAGGTCTCCACCTGGCTGATATAAGCGGATTAAGTACTTTTGTTTTAGCTCTATTTATTAAGCTCCATCAACCCTGGAGGGAAATATCCAGCTGTATAACCACTAAATGCCCACATAACTACTTGGTCATCTCTTTGTGATGAACTGGTTGTGTACACTAGATCTTTGAAGCTCCATTGCTTTTCAAAGCCACACTGACGAAGGACAGGAGCGGATCAAAATAAAGATCTCACTGGCATGAACAGGATAAGTTAAAAGACAACCATTCACCCAGCAGAGCCGAGGTTGGTGAGTTAATGAGAAATAGAGCTCATATTAGCTTCAACACGATGGCCCAAATCATCTCGAGTAACCTTGGACAAAGACGGGAATTCAAAGGACCCCAGTGGAAGTGTGTTTGTGTGCCATGAACTCGCCTTCAAATGGAAACTATGTCCCTGGTCCTACTGTGACTCTACTGCAACACATGCACGTGCCACGAGACGGGAGGGAATCCTGATCCACTTCAGTGTTCGGTCACGCTTTTTGCTTGCTCTTCACTTCAAGGCTCACAGTCACTCTACCAGCATTTCAAGTCAATCAGGCGATCAGGGAGCTTTCTAATAATCTGTTCTCAGTTATTCAGTCATCATTATGCAGTAAATTCACTAGTCAACCAACCAGACAGACGGTTGTATCCCACTGCATGACCTTTGAAACACCGAGAACCAGCTTTGATCTTCCCTTCTCACAGTTTCACTGCAGAGAGACCGTTGTGTTTATTCAGTTAAGTGCTTTGTTCTTTATGACTCTCACCGATGGCGAAGATGAGCGTTGATTTTGCCTCTAGGTAGTAAAGTGCAAAACACAGACTGAAACCTGAACGCGGGTAGACCTTTAGTCGTAAAAAACTGGCACCATATAGTCAATGAAAGTACGAAAACTAAAACTATTGCTTTATTAAAGTGCAGTTTTTAACAATTCAGGAGGTATCTGAAGTTCCAGGGCTCATATGGAAATGACACAAAGAACAAAGTTTTATTTATTTTTTAACTAAAAGGTGCTGCCACCCAAAAAAAAAAAAAAAGCTCAGTAATATGAAATTATTCTTTTTTTTTTCTTAACAGTTGCAGTTTTAGGGTCGATGTAAATAACCCTCACTCCATTTCTAAGGATGCATATTTAGGCAGTGTAGTCACAGTTACTAAAAGACTCTCGTTATTGATGTTCCACAGAAACTATATTCGTCTCCCTGTTCCTGAGTGTAAGCACATTTCACTCTCATAACCCGAAGAGTGCGTGTAACTTAGTCATAACAGCTGGGAAAGTTGTGGCTTTTTCTACCATCAAATGTTATTTGCTGTAATGAGACAAAAATTGCTTTTAAGGAGATTTGTTTTTGTGGTTTAAGTTGTTTGTTGTGTGGAAGGTGGATTTCCCCCAATCTCTGGAAAACTTCCCAGAATACTGTGCATGTTCACACGATCACACACACACACACACACACACTCAAACTTGCCCTTCTAGCACCACTTAAAAACAATTATACCATTTCAGTACCTCTCCATAATAACAAGCCTCAATTGTGATTTACATGATGGCCTTGTCGTAAATCTTACCTGCCAGAACTGATTAAGTTATAGTGTGTCAAAGGGAATGTACGTGGTTGTGCGAGGAGCAGATGGCCTCTAGCGAGTCTCCCTCACTCTCTGCAGGGGTTTGAGAGTTTGACACGGAAATTGAAGTCATGAGGCCTGTGATGCACACTGAGTCACGCAGTAAGAGTCTGGTGATGATGCTAGTCTCCCATCTCCATGGAACTCCATGGTTCATTTCCAAAAGCCTAAATGCAAAGTCAGCTGAAATCTTATTAGATTTCACTTATCAGCAAGGGACTAAGGTTTAACTAAAGAAAAAATAAAGTTATAACAGCTAGTCTTTTGTAAAAGCAACGTGCAGTTTATTTTATTTAGTGAAAATGTCACATGCACCTTGTGAGACTAAATACATACAACACTGTATTTGGGCTTTCTTCCTGCAAATATCATACTTGTGCCATCTAATGCTCTGCAAGGCTGATACCACATAGTTAATGATAATAGAGGGAACATGGACGTGGAAAGAATTCACACCAACTTGTAATTTTATGGTGTGTAAATAAGGTTAAAAGGTGGCTGCGTTTGAATGCCCCCCAACTTTCCAAAATACCTGAAGGTGTAAATTGAAAGGAAGACCTGATAATAATGGGTTACGGCGAGGCGAAGCTACGAGCGCACGTTAGTTAAGTACATCGACATGTAGCATTCAAAACTATCAAAGAGCAGAAAACAGTTCCAAAAATATAATTGCCCTGGCAATAACCCAAGCAATTATCACCTTCAAAAGAACTGGTTGCTGCAAACTCCGGGAAGGAGACAGAACCTGATACAAGGCCGGCTTTGCTACACATTTAAGTGTGTGCTCGCGTGCTGTGCATCACTGAGTTGCTTCACGACTTTGTGCATCACGTTGCTTTGCAACGTCCGCATGCATGTGGCAGTCACGTTGCTTTGCAACGTCCGTATGCATGTGGCAGCATGAGCTTTTGCAGGAACTTGCACCAACTGACACAGCTGTGTACCTGGCATTGTAAGAATCGGGATGCATCGCTGTTGACTGTATGTCCCGTACTGTTCCCATAATAAACTCTGTATGTGCATAGTAGATGCTGCTTGTTGTGTTTTCTACTTATACTAATTTTCGACTTATTAAACTCTACAATATGCAACTTGTGACCATCAAGCAAGCTGTAGAAAGAAACTCAAAATCAATATTCATAGATAAAATGAGCAGTAGTATATATGTATATATTAGTAGTATATTCTCTAAAAAATTTTTTTTTACACCAATAAAAAAAAGAACCTATTAATTAAGGTATTGTCATATTGATGCAGTGTTTGCCATCTATAGAAGTATAAGTACACTAAAAGCTTGTGTTTTTATCCCCTCTATTCAACCCCTGTGGTCACTTACACTCTGCCAATTTTCTCTTCTGCAGGTTCACAGTAATCAGCTGACTATCCTGTAACACAGCCCAGGGCTGAGTCAAGCAACAGATTACCTCCTTCTCTTGTCATTAGCAAAGTAGGCATCAATCTTTCACGTTACAGGAGGCCTCATTCTCTGGCTTCTGAATAGATCTGTCTCCAGTGTTACCAGCTAATTGGCCCTGGCGCCATTGTAGCATTCAAGGTAGTTATTTAGGTGTATTACAGGCGGAGGTTCTGAGGGCTTAGTAAGCTCAGAGAGAAAGAGAAAGACAGGGGGAGAGACCGAGAAAGAGCGAGGGATGGGTGACAGTAATAGGATAATTTGGATCAGAGTCAAAATAATTAGATTACACCGAGTGCGTTGGTTGTTGACAGGACGTCTCACTGGTTTGACAAGTTACTAGTCTTACTGAGAAGAATGTGACTTACAGCAAATGTGTACGCTACTGTACAGCAGGTGTTTTAGTGCCATGTTTACACATATACAGCTAGATAAGAGATATCTTATATTATATATGTAATATATTAATATTACGTCGTGGAGATTGTGCTGCATTGTGTTGTGCTGTGTGGTTAATGTAACAAAGATTTACATATATGGAACTTCTCACTGTATAATAATGGAACACAATGATTTTATTTTGCTGAGAGTAACTGAAGAAATCATTACAACAGACGTCCCTGTCACAAAGCTGTGCTCCTTTAAATACATTTCCTTAAATTACTCAGGGACGTAACGGAGATCTTATTGCATTGTTTGATTAATGAGTTCTTACTCTACAGTAAAGAGTTGGCCATTTTTCTTTGTGTGACAACTTCAAGGTCGGAGAAAAAGCCACACTCACATTACATACTAATGAAATACATGTTTTAGTCTCTGGCCCGGTGGGTGACACATGTTGGGCTGAGCCTGATGCATAGCTAGAGACTGGATATGAAGCTGCTGTCAAACTGGTCATGCGTGTTTTTCTTTTCTCACCTCTGTGATTGTGCACCAGGTGTAGTCATCCCAGTCATACAGTACGAGTCACTCTGTTAATTCTAGTCACGTGTGGGAGTTCAAACCTTCACAATGGACTTCACACATGTCACAAACATAAAATGGGGCAAACATGACCAGGAACAAAATGGAACATTAAGAGCTGGTAACGTGATTGTTGCCCGAGTAGCCTGGAGTTAAAAAGAAGCAGCAAACTTCAAGAGGAGATGTTCAAAGAGGATGATGTAACTAATCACATTTAACATTTTTTGAACTCAGTACCAAGTATTAGTGAAGATAGTAAAATCTGCTGGTGTGATAGCATGAATGAGCGTTTTAATGGGAATGTAAATAGTGTGTGAGTGCAGCCCAGCCTGCTGATTATCCCAACCAAACATTCCACCACTTCAAAGCTTCTGCTGTAATTACAATGCTCTGAGGTGTGCCTGAGCCACACAACCAGAGGCTTCTCAAGCTACTCGCGCACACACACACACACACACACACACACACACTGTGAACTGCACGAACTTTCATGTTTCTCTCTCTCACACACACACACACACACACACACACACACACACACACACACACTGTAAACTGCACGAACTTTCATGTTTCTCTCTCTCACACACACACACAAACATGTTCAGACAAATTGCTTTCGCTATTATCAGGCTTAAATGATATTATGGAAAAAAGGAAGTGGGATGTGTGGGTAATTTTGCTACACCCAGGAGAGCACCCCTCTCATTCTACCCCTCCTCCTTCCTTCCTTCCTTCCTTTATTCCTTCTTTGCTCGCAAAATCCTCTTCAGATCCTTGGTGACACAAAGTTGTGGTTGCATTAATTACACGTATTTAACATGCATGTATTCATATAAATCTATCATAGGCCTGTTTGATATCTTGTTTTTGTAGTGCTTAGAGTGATGGAGCTAATATAGACCTTCAAATATGGGAGGTAAAAAATATTAGAGGGAAATTTAGGATTTTTTAAGAGATTAAATATGGGGAAAATTAGATAGACTGAGGAAAAATGGACAGAGAGTCGGGAAAAGAATAAGCATGAGGGGATGACAGGAGTGAAAGCTTTATGAGGAAAAAGAAAAAAATAATATCCATGGATAGGTGGCATTAGCAAACAACAAACAGCAAGAAAGAAGAAGGAGCCAGAGGAGGAAACATGCCACTGAAACGAGTTGTGTGAATAATGACTGACAAGGTGCCTGTGGGGCACGGAGGCATGGTGGGGATCCTGAACAGAAGGGAAAAAAAGCAGCAGTTTCTCCCTTGAGGAGTCTGTCCTTTCATCTGGCCGCTTACTGGCGCCTTCACAAACCTCTGCTTGTCTGTGAAATAACTCCACTTTAATAAGGCAGCAGCGGTGGCGGCCTCCTGGGAACAGAGTCCTGCTGCAGTCGGACATAGCTACGTAATCAAATGAAAATAAAAAGTTGGTATTTTTAAATCTATCCGCTGGATAATAATGTTTTTTAAAGACTGGCTGCGTTGAAAAGAATAAAACCTATTCTCTAAAGTTGAGATTATTCTATTTGCCTTAGGAGGAGATAGAGGCTGTAATATTGTAGTAACACACAAAACACACACAATCTCATTGTGTCTACTGGCACGACGATGACTTTAGATAAGACTTTGATATGAAATTATCATTCGGAGACGGAATGCTGCAAATTAGCAACGGTGCTAAAGAGGAGCAATTTTACGACAGATAAATTAATCCAACAAGCACGACAAGAGGAAAAACATTAAGCGACACACAACATATTCCGATTATCTGAGAGTTCTCTATCAGAAGTGTTGTAAAAACGTGAAATCAGACACTTTGTGAGGATCACAAGGAGTTAGTTTATGTCTAATGTGCACAGAGAATGGGACTGGATCATAGGGTGAAGGCGTGGGACTGTCTCATCTAGTTTGTCCCATCGTTTCTCATCTGTCATTTAACGAAGTCACGGGCGAAACTCCAATCTGTGGCTCATCTCTATTTCCCCCAAAGCTGGACCGTCACACCAGTGCACACTCTAAGTTACAACTGGAAAGTCCCCCAAAACAGCGACGAGGAGACAAACTAGAAAGAAAGATAAAGAAGAGAAGGGATCAGTGTTTCATCCTTGTTGTAATTCTCCATAATTATCCACATGGGGCCCGTGTTTATACATGCAGCCTCATGAGGCTACAGCTCATCTATTACCGAGCTACACATGTGATAATGTGGAGGCTCAGCTATTGTTTTTGAAGGACATTTCGTTAAATTCCCTCAATAATGGATAGAGCCTGTGTCATCAGAGTATCATAAGTAATTTTAATGTTCAGAGGGCAGAAGGTGCAGCTTCAAACGTCAAACTTTTGCTTTTATATTGTCAGTGGTTTTATTAACGTGATTGTTTGATCTCTGTCTCAGATCTCAATCATGTTGTGATAAATAAATGTATAGACTTTCTTATTAAGAAGCTTGTATTGATAAACTCAGTGGGATTTCCACATGGTTAAATAAAAGGAAAGAAATAAAATACTAAAACCGGAGGTGGTGAAATAGTAATTCTAACATAGAATCTATTTTAATGAAATTTACTTTGAACTTTACTCAACTTTTCAACTTCTTTTGTTTCCTTAACCTTTAAGTTCCCCACATAAAAGCTAAATCAGACTAGTGAAAGACGTGAAATTAATCAGATTAAACCGTCGACAGCCTGATTTTCGGTCCCCTGGGGCTGAGACTGATGAATCCCAATAACTCAACTAGCAACTAAGAGTTTCTGCCGATCGTCGTTAAAGGCAACATCTGCCCTGCGGTGAGCAGTTTGCGCGGCAGTGATTGGCTGAAGCCGAGTCTGCGCCCTCCCACTCGCTACATGACAGCTGCGTAACGCGGCGCTCGCGACTCTCACCTGGTCGCAACTTCGCTCCGCGCGCTTGGAGTTCACCTGCTTTTCGGATGAGACCCGCAGGAGACATGGCCTCTCGGGAGACTTTTAACGACTTGGAGTGCAGTTCGTCCGAGGAGGACTGTAAGGACCGCGCCGACCTGGCCGAGCGGACGGGGGAGAGCCGGGAACCCCCCGCTGCGCGCAGGCATCACCCGTTCAGCGTCGAGGCGCTCATGTCCGGGAGGAAGACGGACTACCGCGGCGGTAAACCGGAGAGAGGGTCCGTGGACGTGTCCCCCACGAGTTTAAACTCTCTGTATCTGTGTCGTGACACGCGCAGCCCCCCCGGGGGAAACCGGAACAGCTCCACGACTACGATGTCTTCGCCGGTAAAATCCGAGGCGTCCGAGTCGGACGACTGCGCACCGTGGGTCTCCAGCGCGGCGTTCTCCACGCAGCCTCGTAAGTTTACGAAGATGTGCATAAAAATGTCACGTTGTTCAGGTCAGAGCGTTTTATTTACCAGGACTGATTCTCCACACATTAGTGGGTCTAATGTCTCCAAGGTTAAAGAAAGTTTCAGGAGGCTATGGAGAAAGCTGTGGACCAGCTGCTCTGCTCTGTTCGTTTTACTGTTATTATAGTTATGGAACAACTTAGAACACTTTGAAATATGTAAAACACAATAAAACCTGCAGCCCGCGAGGACACTCAGACGTTCTTAAATCATCACTCTGATTCATGTTTTCCTCTTCTAGGTCACATCAGTTCCTCGTGTCAGTTGAGAAAACACAAGACCAACAGAAAGCCCCGCACTCCCTTCACCACATCTCAGCTCCTGGCCCTGGAGAGGAAGTTCAGGCAGAAGCAGTACCTGTCAATCGCGGAGCGGGCCGAGTTCTCCTCGTCCCTGACGCTGACAGAGACCCAGGTGAAGATCTGGTTCCAGAATCGCCGGGCCAAAGCCAAGAGGCTGCAGGAGGCAGAGCTGGAGAAACTCAAGATGGCTGCAGATGCCAAGACGGCAGCAGTAGCAGCGGTTGCTGCTGGAGGTTTGCACCCTGGCTTTACGTTACCACTTTCACTGGGCGCCATGTCCCTGTATGGACAGTCATACTCGGCCTATCAGCAGCACCACAGCAGACCCGTACTGCCCATCTCGCCTTTAGGACTGTACGCTACCCCCCTGGGCTACAAGATGTACCACTTCTCATAAAAATGGAAATATCATGTTTACGGGATTGAAAAACAGACACGGAGGGCGACATTTTAAAAGTCAACGTGGTGCTGAAATCAACTTTAAGAGCACTTCAAGTCAAAGAGAAGCCCCCCCAAACTGTCCTTCTGCCCCCTTTGGACTGCTCCTCTGTGAGAGGAGCGGTGTTGCTGTCTAGCTGCTGAGGACTCGCACTGGGCACAACAATAAAAGACTACAAACTCTCCCATGAAGCCTTTCCACTAATCACATACAGTGCCTCACATCGAAAGGGCCTTAACGTCCAGACACTCTTAACACTGTACGGACGACCGTAACTCAGGCTAAATAAAAACATATCACTGAAGCATTTTTTTTTCATTTCCATTCTTGAAATACTTTCAGAATCAGGTTTGTGGCGTCTCAAAGAGATTCAGCGCTCTAACTGTTACAGTTAGCGCTTTCTTTATGTCTTACCCCCCCCTGGCAAATGTTTTTCCACTTTTTATTCCAAAGACTGGACAGTTTGATTGACTGAAATACAGTGCTGGAAATGTGTGAATGACTTACGTTGGGTATTTATGGTAGGGAACATGAAAATGGTACAAAACCTCTCAGCAAAATAGTATTTATATTGTTGTACTTCCTGAGCATCCCTTTGAAAGGGTTTGCATTGTGCTATGCAGTTTTTCCACTTATACTGAAGCCTTATAAACTCTTTCTATAAATTACATTTAAGTTTACGTGTAAAAAAAGGAAATAAAATAAAGCAGCAATGTGTAAACGTGCATTCACTGAAGACCTTTACCGAAGCGTCACATCTGAAGCATTTGACCAGTGAAGCCAAAGCGGCTGGTTCGTTCAGGGTTCAGCCGATAGAGCTGCTCTTTGTGCATGTGTGTGCCAACGTGAATACGTGCCTTCGCGTGGTGTAATCCCGTGTCTGCGTTCCTCAGACGGTTTGAGGCCATGTTTGACAAAACCATAAATGATGCCCATAAATGATCCAGCTTTGCTGATAGTTCCCGTTACTGAGCTGACATTCACCGCACGAGCTTTTCTTTTCCCCTTTTTCAAAGCAGAGACACGCTTTTATACAGATGCTTTGTTCATGCAGAAATACACTCTGTTGACATCATTGCAATCATTATCTCTGCGTTTATGACCAACAGGGAGGTATTCCAAGTATCACTGGCTGCTACGACAGTAGCGTGAGAACTAACAACAGCATTTATCTCTAGATTAGTTGGGTGGGTTGGCAATTTGGGATAAATGACAAATCTATATTAATATTTGTTATTAAAGGTCCCCAGCATCAAACATTAACTGATTATCTAACCAAGAGGTAATCTATACTTATCTGCTAATATGCATTATTTCCATACATGTATCATGTTGATCGTTTAGCTTTTCTTGTATAAGGGGAACCTGCCTCCGTCTTTCAGCACGATGTTCTTCCCGCCTGTTTAAAGGTAAAGTTGACCAAGGTTTGGCGAGTTTGCCAAATCGACCCCTCCCAGTTTTTACAGAGCCCTAGACTGAGGTTGATGGGGCTGCTAAAAGGTGCTTGTTGTGGTTGCACGAGCAAGCTGCGTGACTTTGATGTAACAAGGAAGTCGTTTACCAGCAGCAGCATATTTATGAGGTTCCCCTTTAATCAGGACAAGGCAGTGAGGGAGGGCAACAGGCAAGCAAGAGGGGCAGCTCAAAAGGCAAGCAATCAGCCTAATGAAGTGCATGTTGGCAGGAGGAGGCCTGGAGGTATGTTGTGAAACTTTGTGCAAGTTTCCAGAGGGTGCTGAATTTGAGAAAATCTCAGGCGTTCTCTTTGCACCAACACTAGAGATCAGACTTTGTCATTGTTGTTGTTCAGTGATTCGGCGTTTTTGGCCCTTTGCATGTGTCTTTCTTGTATGTGACAGTGACTGAGCACTTCTTTATCTCCAAATCATCTGAGTGTCTCTTACACCATCTAGTGGCCACTCGTGGTATAGCACAGTGACCCAAACTTTGCTTCTCAGTTGGTTTGTGTTAAGTTTTGTCAGCCTCACAGCGAACAGCAGGAACCAAAACACACAAACCTAGTCTTTCTCTAAACAACCTCTTAAATGTTTGGTTGATATAATGAGTGCACAGGAGTGCAGTTGTAAAAATAGTATCCAGAGTAATTTTAATTTTATGTATCTTTATGTAATCCACCCGCAAGACTGAAGAATTAGTAATTGGGATGATTATTGGGGCCGACGTCGTCCAACGTGTTCACTACAGCATTCGTAAATGGAACAATTCATGTTAATTTGTATTTGCGAATATGGACTAAAAGACTTCCCGACGACTATTCCAACATAATCATCCACAATCCACATTGACATCAGAAATCCTGAAGCTTTTCAATGACGACAAAAATAGGGAACCCGCCCCCCCGACACAAACAGCACCTTGAGTAGAGCAACAAAACGCCTCCAGGCACAGATATGCCCAAGACTGGTATCACCCACGCCCGGAGGATTCGATCCAACATCAAACATAAATGTTGACAGACTCAGAAGAAACACTGTTGAATTTTGGTCTCTATCATTACTGGTCAAACCTTTTCATTCATTTTTCTTGGGCCCTGCCGAAGTGTTCTTAAGATATGATTTGTAAGTACGATACTGCTCTGTTTTGTACATATATAAGTACGTGTGTCATGTATTGCTACCTGGCTGGTCATGCGACAGGCATCTATGAACCCATTAGTAGGGGAGCTTAATGTGTGCCACTATTTTTAAAGGGCTGTTTAGAAATAAGTTGAATGTTAAATCCTTCTTTTAACAGACACTTAAAAAATATGGCATCAAGCTGGGAATGTTTTACTTCACTCAGACTCAGTTTGTGAAAGTCTGAGCACATTAAAACATTTTATTTTCTCAACACAGAATTTTTCTGTGCGTCTGTTGACTATTGTGGTTTGAGTTTGAAACATCATCACAACATCTACAAGCAATAAAATGTTGTTCTCCCTAAATGAAATTTGACAACGAACATAAAGAAATCCACAAATTTAGTGAAACTGAGTGTCATTGCCTGAGAACGGTTGCACTGCCGAATGGGCCCATCAAGTCTGTTTTTCTGCTTTAGTGCCACGGCTCAGACATAAAATGAACACGGAGACACAAACATGTCGGCAAATAGACACAGATTACAAGCAACCACACGATTCCTACAAACAGAACTGTCTCATTTTGGTGTCATTATGTGTCTCCTGCTGTCTGGGGGGCCTATTATATGTCTGTGGCCATGGGCCATTTGTCTTAGCCCCATGCTTCAGGGGAGCTGGGGAAGGATTCCTAAGATGGGACTGCAAGTTAGAATCAATGCCACTTGATCACATAAATATGATTTACGTTATAATCCATTAGAGAACCAGAGTTGAGAGGCGTCCATCAGGATGAATTATTCAAATCCAGTTTTCCTAATCTTTTGTAAATAGATGAGGATGCCCGTTTTCTCTCGGCTACAGTACCACAGATCAGCTCATCAGATGAACAGCATTCTGCTTTAACAGCAGCATTAGCAAAAACATTAGGAACCAGTCACAGCTGCGTAAACGGCAGGGACTGGTTAAGAACAGCGAATTAGCATTTTACAGAATATTCTCATCTTCTTTTTTTCAGCAGACAGAACAGCACTAAGCAGTCTCCTCTGCTCATTTGTTCTTTTAGACTCGTTTACAGATTCTAACGAAGCCTCGACCACTACCACAAAAAAAGGGAAGGGAAGGGAGTCCCCCGGTGACATCCTATGTACAGACAGGGACATGATGTACAATAATGCCGTTGGGGCGTGTGTGTGTGTGTGTGTGTGTGTGTGTGTGTGTGTGTGTGTGTGTGTGTGTGTGTGTGTGTGTGTGTGTGT
>JAUMTR010000006.1:14658778-14738825 GCA_032270685.1 Microctenopoma stevenorrisi
ACATGACACTGTTGGAAATGGGAAACTTCTTCATGTTTGCTTTATTTCTAGAGAAAGTACGATGATAAACTGATGTTTTTTGATAGTCAGTATGTTATATTATTGGAGAAAAATGAAAGTTGTTCAGATATCCATAGCAGCTGATTAAACTATTGAACACAGCCTGGAAGTAAAATAAATTGTAGATTGCTTTGAACTCCACAAAGATGCAATGAGTCCAGCAAAACGCTACGTTAGTTCCCGCACTCTATTACTGTCTATGGAGTTATTGCTTTTAGCAACGGTTGTAATTATGAAGATGGAATTGGGTTCCGCTGACTCCTACACCACATAGGAAAATTGGAAATTCCTTTGTGCTTTATTTCAAGAGAAAGGTCAATGATAAACTGATGTTATTTGATATTCATTATTAGATATTCAGTGTTATATTATTGGAGAAAAATGAAAGTTGTTCAGATATCCATTTTAATTCTGTCCAGTTCAATTGTCCACGTCACCCAGTAAATAGTGATTTTATTGGATAAATTCTGGAGAGATTCAACAGATTAGTTCACTCTAGTCAAATTATGAAGCCAAATGATTGATTGCTTTGAATTCAGCACCACATAAATGCAGTCCATCAAACGCTACCTAATTTCTAATTGATTAGGGAATGAGAGCTAAGTTTGTTGACTGCATGTGAGCGTTGCTTCTCTCCAAATAGTATTTTAAAGAAAAGTGGACATGAGGAAGAGAAAAATCCCATGTTCAGATGCAGAACCTAAAATAAATAAATGTGACACACTTTCCCTACTGGCACTGTTCATGTTTGACATTTTCCTCTATGTTACATGTTGATGGCATATTCGCACAGACAGCAAACATTGGCGCACAGCAATGCCGCACATGGATCGTCAGTGAGCTCATGGCTTGTAGCGCCTGTGGACCAGTGTCATTTTATTGCAAATGTCCAGTCTACAAAGACTCGTACTCATGTACATGTATAGTAGAATTGCTCGGTTATGTTCAACTCAGAAACTTTCATCACCACATTTGTGACGTCATAGGTTCTATGATTGTAAGATTCATCCTTTAATTCACCACGTGAAAAGCTTTCGGTTTCCATTTGTTCTGTTCTCAGGGATATCAATGCTCATCTTGTTAGACCCGCTGGGATCCCCTGTCAGAAACTAAGTGAGCAAGAAAGAGGAGAAGCCAGCATGTGGTAGGACGAGGGTGGTGGGGGTGTAATGAAGCATATGAACATGAGGATGAAGACAGTAGAGCTGGAACATCACTTGGACAACTGAAGACCTCATTACCGATGTTCATTCAATGAAAGATGACAGCCCAAGGCTCAAAAAGGGTAGAAGGTTCTAACAAGTTGTCCAACTATACCACCTAGGAAGGTCTTTGTGAAGGCAGGAGCCCCTCATGAGCTGCCTCATACAGTGGCAACAAAATGGCGGCCACTGTAACGCATCACAGTAAGTGGTCCAACTACATTGAACAAATAAAATCGGTTGAATTGGTATAGTAAGAAAAAACATCTGGATTTAGGCTTTAGGCTTTAGACACTCGCTTTAGCTGTCTGTGGCTATCCACTGCTCCCCCCAGGTGGTTTGGTTAAATGCAGAAGGATATATTTCACTGCGTGTTGTAAACTCGATATGTATGTGACAAACAAAGAATCTTCCTAGATTTGGTAAAATATGAGCATTTGGTTTAGAAGTTACTGCTCCTTAATTTAAAGATCACACAACACTGGAATTCTTTACCAGAAAACATGGGAGCACAGCAGACGGAACTGATTTAAAAAACTCAAGACTTTTACATAGAAAAACGTATTGAGATAAATTGTTTTATCGATGGTTTTATCTTATTTGTCTGTTATATACTCTTATGTTTTGCAAAAGATTTTTTAAAATAAATGTAAAGTGACCTATAGGTATAATTTATATTTTAAATGTTAATATAAATAATATTTTATTAGAAATAATTTATAATAATATTATATAATGTAATATAATATAATAAAACTCTTCAGTCACTTAACATCAGCACAATGTCATATATAAAGAGACAAAGATACTCACGGACACAAATGATAATGCCACATATCATGCACATATCATGAAAAAGCTTAATCTCTGACGTCTCAGTGGAAAGTAATCCATTTACTCAAAGTTAGACAGAAAACTCCTCTTCTGTATTAATGTGCTCAATCCGATTATGTGTTTGTTAAACGTTGCTTCATCAACGAACATGATCAGACTGTTCATGGCGAGCTCGCGGCACGGAAGCGGATTACCGCGCGAGGAGCGGAAACCTGTGGGCGGGTCATTCAAATAGAGCGCCGTTCCGATGAAGGTGCGTTTGATATGTCACAGCGACTGCACCGGTGCAGCCACAGGGACCATCATAAATGTTGATGTCTAAGGGTGATTGAGATGTTAAATTTTGATCAATGTACAAGATAACGTTTCAACACAAATGGAAAATAGCTTCAATTTGAATATGTCTGGCAAAAGAAAATACAGCATTTTGGAGTTGCATGGATTAGAATAAATAACTATATGATCTAATCTCAATTTAATATTTTAATACAACACCGCATTAAAAAGAAACTACTAGTATAATATAGCGAATCAATTTCAAATTACCTCAAATGTTTATTACTGTCTAGAGGGGCACTTAATGCACAGAATCATTAACATTTACATTCTGGTTTGCTCGGCTCAGCACAAATAGGACAAAACCACCAAACCTCTGTCTGCTACTGTAAATGATGCAGTGCTCATTAACTGACTGATTCATTTGCTTAATGTCAACTTACAACGAAACGTTGAGTACTGACCGTGTATGATGATGTAATGGCGGGCTAAAATAGTCTGAACAGAATCACACATCTGTTCTTTGGATGGCTGCTGTCCTGGGTCGGGCTGGAGGGCAGATCACTGAGGTGTTACAAACCCTCAACATGCATGACAGCCTTATGACATCATCTGTCACAGACGAAGAGGCCTTTGACTGTGACATAGTCTCTTTCATGTAGCAATCTCTTGCTTTCTATCTAAAAAATCCAATACTGTATACCCCGCAGTGCATGGGAGGATTAGGGCTGTCTTTTTTTGGGTCAGTGTTTGACTGTGTTTGCATTAATCTGTGACTTAAAGCTGTGAAATGTTGTTATATTAATGTTGCGAGAACAGCAAATAAACAGATGGTATATGATTAACCGTAGGCTTCCCTTGAGTCTAAGCTTCTATTTAAAGCCACTAGTGAGCACAGATGTACCACACTGTACAAAGACACTTACATATGCAGAAAAGACACAACCCACGCTTTCACAAGAATGCACACATCCATCCTGTGTGACCAAAGCAATGTGGGCATGTGTGCATCAGTAATTAGTGACAGTGTATGTGCCAAAATGCACATTTCAAGACACTGTATCTCAAAGCAGAGTGTGACACAGTGTCATTTTGACTAATTTACAGATAAGATACATGTGAGCCACTGCACAGTACTGGGTTTCAGACTTATTCACCTTATGATTACATGAAAGGATGATCATTTATAATATCTAGTTATCATCCAGCCGCACTTCATGTGAAAGCATTAAACTATAATGAAAAAAATAGCCCTTTAATATATTGGCGGCCTGTCCAGCGTGTCTCCCATCTGTTGCTCAGCGACAGGTGGGATTGGCTCCAGCACCCCTGCAACCCTTTGCAGGAAAAGTGGTTAGGATAATGGATGTATGGGTGGATGGAAACATTGGTTTGTTTTCAGCCATGCTAGCAGTGTGCCTGTAGGCATGTAAGAAGGTAGGCATTTGACCCGCTGTTATTCACAGTTTGCTAACATCTGTGTAGGACAGTGTGCCTCCAAGCATTTATGAATGTAGGCATGTGACCCACTGTCTTTCACAGTTTGCTCAAATCTGTGTAGGACAATGAAAACGGATCATTTTGCAGTGGTCTCTTGTGCAAAGAGTAATAATCTGATTCAGGGTTTACCAAAGCCTTCATATTATAAGGGTTGAAGGATGCTGTAAATATTATTATTATAGATCAAGTGTCTCTCCATTGTTATCTTGTGGTACACTGTGGTGGTGGTAGGTGAAAGGGCTCTGATCAAAGTGTCTCTTTCAGTCACCTAATGAGGCTGCGACTAAACAAACAACTAAATGTGTTACTGTTTTTTTTCTAGCCCAGATAGATTTTTTAAATTGTGTCTTGTTGTTTTGTAATGCTAATCTGAACTTCCATTTTCTGTGTTACAAGTGCAGGTGAACACTGTGGCTCAGTTGCTTCGGTGAAGCTTTAGGATAAACATGCCTCTTGCAAATATGAATAAAAATAAAAGACAAAAACACATTAGTCATGCTTAAATGCAGAAAACAATCCCACCATATGTTCGCATATGTCAACTTCATTTGCATCTAAAATCCTTTTCAAAGTTGTTTGTCTAAAATATTGTTTGGGCATAAGCAGCTCTCGCGTCCATCCTGACAAAATGGATATTTTATTATATATGTGTGATTTGCATTACCTTATGCCATCGGGTAGATCAGTCAACAAAGTTGCACACCATGTCTGAAAATCTAACTTTACAGACGCACCTTTTATTGATTCCTATCTGCTGTGTAAATGTGTCTGTGTGGAACAGTGTGACGGTGACGGAGCGTTTAACATTCACTATTTGACCCTACTCATCATTCACAAATCTGACAAATACCAACCATCTGATGTCTGTCTGGAAAAAAAAAACATATTTCCAAATACTTGTTGCCCCAGGTGTGATGTCTGTGATGTATGTGCTCCTGACAGATTGTGCGCCAACCACCCAGCTTCTCAGTGTGTTGTGTGTAAACCCCACGTCCAGGAATGACTTGTGAAATACAGAATAAAATGGCCCCTGCAGTCACTTTTTATCCATAGATCATGAGATACGGCTTTTTTCAAACCATGTGAACAGAAGAACACAACAGACAAAGTAGATTCACCACATTGCAGCAACTTGCAAAACTCTCAGTCTTTCTGTTATGATGACTTAGTTTGCTTTAATCGAGGTAGCATGTCCTCCCTGTCTGTTACTCCTGCTGCATTTGAAGCTGCTTCTCTCAGGGTATGAAGATTGTATACATATTATAGAATCTCACGTGAAAATGTAAAAATAAACTGTGCTAGCATCAAGTGTTTCTCTTTCTTTAGCGCGCTGACTGTTGTCAAGGTTCTCTACAACTTAGATATGTTGAAAATCTTTTATGCATTGATATATGCTGTGTATTGCTTATTTGTGTTTGTGGGTTCCTTAATGCTTTATTGCACTTTGTTGCCAGCGAGGACTACGAGCTCTGATGAGCTCTGTACTTTTTAATCTTCTGTGCTTAACCACACAGAAAAAAGTAATTAATCTCAACTCATTTCACGCATTCTTCTGACGTATACACAAGTGCTTTTGTCCCTGCAGAGTTTATATTTAGAGTTTATATCAACATGAATGCATTTTCAATTTTAACTTCTGTTTTTAAACTTTAACTGGAAACATTCCATTTAAATCCGACTGCGCGGCGCGCACGGACACATTTACACACGCCACGACGTCAGCACAGAGTCAGTGATAGGTTGAAGCGTTATTTTTATCGTGAGAGCATCTCCAGTTTATTCCACGGCTTCACTGCCACTGTAGCAGTGAGCAACACCTTTGTCCGCGGCCACACAGCCACACACGTAAACACCCGGAAGCTGTCGTGTACCATCACCATCATCTGCAGACACTGCGCAGCATCTGACTGCACAGACCTGAGCGAGCATGAGTAGAAACGTTATTACGCGAGCAACTGTCAAGTTTCCTGTTGTCGCTGTATTACTCAGACCACTGCCACACAATGAATAACTCAGAACTCTGCTTTGAATCACAGGAGGCTCGCTTTGTTCAAGCAGGACACAAGCAAAATGAACCAAAACTATTATGTTTTTGTGCTATGGGACTCACCAATAATCAAGTGTGTTGCGTTTTCTAATGTCGTGTTAACCAAAGTAATGGAAAACCAACCATCAGAGAAAATGTTGACAGACTCTCTCTGTCTGTGTGTGTGTGGCTTGATCCACCAGGGCAGACTGTGTGTGTGTGTGTGTGTGTGTGTGTGACCAGTGACAATGAGCTTTGTGATAACATGTGTTGACAGCTAATCAATGGCAGATAGAGTTTTTTAGCTTTTAGGGAGAACTATTTACAACATGCTGCACCACCACTCTCCAAAGCAAATCAGATATTTCCATGGGACAGACCAAGTGCTGCACAATGATGCTTCAGTGTGTGTGTGTGTGTGTGTGTCTACAGCTGAGCACAGCAGGATCCAGATTTAGATTATAAAAATAAATGTAAAAAACACATGGCCCGGTAATTTCCTCAGGTTTGACACCTACTGGGCAACATGAGAGTTTTACTGCTATTTTCTATAAAAACAATCATAGTGTTACAGTCATTTCATTTCTATTATTGTGCTGCCGCCTGCTTCAGGCAATTGAGCAGCTGAGCACTGTTCAAGAGAAGGTAAACTGTTTTTTCTTAAAACAAATTTAGATGCAACAAAAAAAAATAACAGGATGATAAAAAATTATCATCTGTCTGTTAATTTCATCCTTCCCCATGGCTTTGATTCCTCATTGTAGGTAAGCAGATGGGTAAAAGGTCAGTGAAGAGATGTGATCCAATTTCCACTCTTCAAAATGAGTAATTGAGTATATAAACATAAAATACATGTGTGCGCGTGTGTATAGACATGTTGGGAGGGTTGTTATGTCAAGGGCATGTTAATATTGCTATTTTGATGCAGGAAGACAATGTGTTGATCCATCTGCTGAGTGAAAGTGAGAGAGCAAACGTCCTCGGTGCTTCATCATCCATCCCTTTCTCTCTTTATCTCTCCCTCACACACTTATTCCCAGGCTCCTTCTCACTCTGTCGCTCTGCTCACTCGTCATCCCCCCAGCCTTTCCCTATATGCTTTATCCCTTTAAGTCCTTCCCACTCCATCAATCTCTCACCCAGTCTCTCCTGCGCCTCCCTTGCATTTCCACCAACTAGTGTGATGGCAGCTGTCATATCGTATCACCTTGTTTCTCTAAACATATTACTCCATAAAATTACCACACGAACAAAGTCGTAAATCTTACATATGTTCACGCGGCCACTGATGAGGAGTGGCGTTTGTTTGTAGCAACAGCCCGCAGATTAGTCAGCCAGACGGTCCAAAGACCGTCCGTCCAAAGAAGCAGTCGATTCATCAATCAGACATTCATAAATGTTAATAGAGCCACACTGAGAGTGTTTCGCTTTCGATCCAATCAGCAAAGTCAACTACAAGAATCGTAGACAGGAAGTCGTTCAGTCAATTAGCCAGTAAACAAGTTATCTCTTTCACAAATCACACAGGAAATACTGTATGCAACACAAAAACCTGCCAACAGTGTCCATTAAAGTTGGGCGACCAGCCAATCAGTCCTCCAATGGAAGAGCAATTTTTCTTCACAAGCCAATACAACGTGCCATTACAGTGCAGGCAGGAAATCATTACATTCCCAGTCAAATGACACCCAAGAGGAAATGCATGTTCAAACTCAACAATAAACCTAAGAGAAGGAACGCCACTGAAACACAGAAGTCTGTGGAACGGCTAATGAATTTCAGTGGTGTACTTACCGCAGAGTGGAAGTGTGGGCGACACGGAGCACTTTAAGAATATCTCCAATGTAAGTCAGCACAGATGCAACATGACCAGCATATTTAGTTACCTCTTCAAAGTGTCAAGTCTCCTGATGTTTTGAATTTCAGGAGAGATTGAAGTCACTGATGAAACACCGCTTTTTTATTGTCTTTTCCTGGATAAAGTCTTATTAAGTCATTTATTTGTTTTGGCATGTTGAAAGGCAGCAAAGACGACGCCGTCCGTAATAACTGTTTACTCATATCATTCAATTTTCATACGAAGTCTCACAAATGGCCTGTGGGTATGTTGTGTTGTGGGTTGTTGCTTTTAGACTATAATTATGACTGTCAGGTTCAACAAATGAACATTCATGTTTCAAAAAAGGGAACATTTGCTGCTATTTTAATAGCTGACAAATTGTGACAAATCTGTTCCTCTTTAGTGCTGGCAAACAGATGTCACCTAGGTACCGTCTCTGCGAAGTTTCAATTGAAAAGCAGTTTAGTTTTGATGTAATTAAATTTCTTTTGGCTAGTACAAATTTGAACAGAGCAGTTAAGAATGACTTAGCATTAACAGTGTTCTTTATAAGGTGGAAATACACAAATATGCATAGTGGTTGTGTTAAACTTGCCTAATTTAACTCTAAAATATTATGGAACGATGCCTTTTTTTTCACCAGCCAACCTGTGATGCCACATTCCTTTTACTCAGACATTCAGCCGTGTAGTAGTAAATTGGCAGCCAGCAGGCCAGGCAAACATAATCCCGTCATCCAGTCATCATCCCTGTTGCCTGCCCTGTAAATTGGGTCAGTAACAAGAGCCATAGTGCGTCTGTGGGAGCCTCAACTCCTGAAGCTGACTCTCTGTGACAGGAGCTGCATTACATAAGGAAGAAGAGGAGACTGTGTGGCCAGTGAGGCATCTCTGATGGATTTGTTTGTTTTTAGACTGTCTGTGGTTTAAGCTGCCTCTGCAGTTTAGCCTGTTCACCAGCATGCACAGGAGGGCACATGCAGAGAAGGCATGCATGAACACTGAGTTGCACAAACGTGAACTCTCTCTCTATCTTTGTGTCAGTGTGAAAACAAGCAAACAGCTTATTTGGCAAAAGTTGCAAATAAAGCGCAACAGCATCTGCATATACGTAAGAACAGTGCAGTGAAATGGTTTAGTTTCATGGGATGTGGCACACGTGTGAGGAAATACAAGTAAAATACAGGACGAGTTTTTTCTATATATAATATATTATATTATCTGAAATGTACAACACCAAACATCTTTCATAGAACTGAGTTCAATAGGAAAACTTTCAGAGAATAGGTCACTCCTCCTGCTCGTGCTGCCAGCTGACTCACGCAGCCTGGCTTTGCCTTCATTTGCATCATCACTTCCTCCAGGCTGTGTTATTTCCTGGACACGTCGTTCACCATCAAACTGAGTCCACCTCTGTTTGAGATCGCCTGCCCACCTGCACATCTGCTAGCCATATGGGTATATAGGTATATGTACCTGCTGTCATCTTTGCCAGGTTGTCCACGGAACCCAATTCAGCGATGACTTCAGCTGTTCTGCCAGCCACACCTAGACGGTCTGTTTTCACCAATCAGTTCTAAAATCTCGGTCTGTTTGTTTGCGACCTGTCTTTGATTTGAACTCGTCAGTCAGTCGATTATAAAGGTATTTCCCCGCGCGGCCGTTACCGTACCTGTGTCTAGGAGCTAATCTAAAAACAGCTGTTTCAATTGCTGTCACTGTTTCCCATCAGCAACCCCTGTGATTGCCTGTGTTATCCATTACAAAAGCACAGCATCACTGCACATCCAGTAACAGTGTCACACGGGAGACTATAATGAACTCGTGACAGCTTGGAAGGACCATGAGAAAAACTGATATAAACATGGAAAGACAGACCCTGGAGAGAAGGAGGACATTTTTAGAAGATGTTTTCCTTTGGTAAAATGACACTGTAAAGTGGCTGTAAAAGGCAGAGACCTGGGAAAATCAAACTCGTGCTAAATATAGCTCCTCAGATCTGCAATGATGATGCCTGTGTTGCTGTGACAGAGCCTAAGGCCTCTCCGCTTCCATGAACTCTCTTACTGGTCCTAAGACCTATTCCCTCTGCTTCATAAACTTCCTTTAACACACAGATTTGGACACACACAGGAGCTCAGGCTCACAGAGATGCACAATACGGCAAAAACCATGTGATTGTAATGAAGACTTTGTTTATGCAAACACATATATACAAAATACAAATGCACTTCTTTCAATAAAAATGAGTGTATTTTTTATTTTGATTGACAGGACATGCAGGGTCAGGTGAAGTGTTTTATGTTCCGACGACAAAGAGTGTTGCTAGTTTAGTTGCTGGGGTAAATACTCACAAAACAAACAAATATTTAAAGAGGCAATTAGCCCAGAACAGTATGCCCCATAATGTGCAAAGGAGCATAATAACAAATGCCTACACACTCAACCACACAAATAAATAATGCCACAGTAAGAAAATACATTGCAATGTACTTATTATACACTCAGCGACCACTTTATTAGGTACACTGGTGCATTCTGATGCAACCCAGTAAATCAACTCTGCCATTAATTCTACATTTCAATGGTATATTTTCTCTTTTTTCCTTTCAAACTGTCCGATAGGTGATAAATGTGTGAGTTTACTAGGGTGGGCAGTGGATTCACACTGCACTGCGTTACATGAATAGGTGTACCTAATGTTTTGGCAACACTATAAACAAGGTGGCTGACGAGGTTTAACTCAATGAAACCACATTCAGCAGATTTCCGTTACGACAAACAAGCTGTCACCTTTTCGCTGTCTATTCCTCCGACTGAAACGCCGCAGGGATCACGCTGGTGCTCAGTTTCTGCTCTAGTTATATCAAATCCCATCTTTATTATAATTCTCTGCCTCTTCACATTTATCTCTCTCCTCCATCGACTGTATGTTTTGTATTGATTGTGGCATCCTATGTGCAGAAGTGAACACACACTCACACACAGCTTTTAACATGTGGAAAATGTCTGTTTGTACACCACATAGGCTTGCTCAGCTGTAAATCTGCTCTCTCTGCAGGGCAATGCATTACTTTGCATTGCCCTTATTTACTACAGGCTTCATTAGCATATTAGACGATAACTTTGTGACGACTTATAAATATTGAGGCATCCTGAATGATAAAAACATTTGTTTTAAACACATTGCTCATCTTCTTAAAAATATTTTAACTGGGGCTTGGACTGCTCATGGATGTTGGACGCTGCCTTCCATGAAGCACTAAGATTTATTACAGGCTGTAAAACCCTCACGCATCACTGTGCTTTGCATTGTTGGGTAAACTCGTTATTATCTACTTTACTTCTTCATTGAGATAATTTCATTCACAAATTCACTTAATAGTCATAATCTACTCCATCAAGACTTCTTTACCTTCAGTGTTCCCTCTGTACGTACGAATGTAGTTTTCTAAAATGACGTTATCCGTTTCTGCTCCTTCGACATGGAATAGGCAACAGCAGATTCGATTGGTCTTAACCCTAACCCTAAACTAAAGAAAACATCTACAAACTTGTTTTTGATATTTATTGTTTTGCTGAATGTCTGTAACTAAATGTTTGTGTCTAACCGCTCTGAGACTGTCTCACATAGATCACCTGTATAAATAAAGGTTAAAACAAATTAAAAAAATAATACAGCTAATGAATTTAAACATATGTGGATATTGCTGTATAGTTTATTTATGTTATGTAAAGTAAAACTTCATATGCACAATCATTTCCTGTTAATACAACAAGAGGTCTTGGACCTGTCACTTGGTGTTAAAGTGTGATTAAAAAGCTGTAAACAACAAAAAAACACGGTTAACTTGAACAGAGGTTGTTGCAACAAAGGTTCAGTTGAAGGAAACAAGTTTGATCTGGAAAGATGAAATTCATCAGGCAGAAAATTCTACATTCAACTTGAAAATGAAGAGCTTTTAGGGAACAGTAAGAGAGCCTGTGTTTTCCATATTTGCATAAAAACAATCACTAAAAACCTCTGAGTACCACTGTTATGAAATCCCAGTGGACTGTTTTGATGTGTTTCACTGGGCAACATCCAGGTGAAAGATAACTGCTGGCAAACCGAGAAAGTCTCGCCCGTGTGTGACGCACGTGGTATGGGGGACGGGGAGGGTGACTCAGCTGGGAATCGATCCTGCTATCTCTGCATCCCAGCCCTCTGCCTTAACCACTGAGATACCAGGCCAGTTCAGAGAACACAGGTAGTTTTTCACAATCAAGAGGGAAATTGAACAAAAAACAAAGCAATACCATGAAATTGTTTATAACCTCTGGTGGGGACCTTTGTGGTCACATGTGGACATCATATACAGTAAATATACAGGGTGTCTTTCCCGTCGCTCACCTGCAATGCAAACTATTCTCCCTTTCTGTGCTATGGACTGCTGAGAGGCTGTGACAGCCCCTTACTTCAGGGGGGCAATCGGCTAATCAGTTTACAACCTGAGTGACGCCGTTACAGTGTGTGCATGAGCAGCTGCGGTGTAACCCTGTGTGTAACCCTGTGTAACGACGTGTTAACCTTGGAATCTCCCTGTGCAGGCTCTCAGGATGTGACTCCACAAATAACTGCTGCCAAACATTGATCACTGCTCGTGTAAAATGCAGAGCAGAAAGAGGACAGGCCAGAAATAGTTGCTGCACAGTTGACAGTTATAACCCCATCACTCTCTGACTCCCTTTCTCTCTGTGGCCAATGCGCTTTGTTGCAGTTTCCATCACTCGCAGGCATAGCTAATACAATATTGGTTGGCCAGTCAGTTGTACTTTATCGGGCTGTTTCCACACCTCTGTCATAAAGGTATTTGAAAAGTCACATTTGGAATTTCAACAAAATAATATCATGAGGTCTAGAAATCTATTTTTATTTAAGCCAGTTGCTTTTTTCCATTGATGGCGCCTTATTGTGTAAAGAGAGGAGCTAACAGCGTCAACTCTGAGATACAGACATGAACCCTTTGCGGTTCAGCTGACCTCATTAGTGCCCGCGATCTAACCCAAATGTGACCATGTGAAGTCAGATAAACGAGAAGCAACCAAACAACATTGCCCTATCAACTTGACTTATCATGTCCCCTTCCAGCTATCGACCTGCAATCTTAAGATTTGATGGGAGTCAGTGCAGGGTCTCCTCTAATTTTTCTGAAGGCAGGCATGGTGTAAATGGAAAGTGACACTACCTAGCCACTACTCCTCTTTGCTGCAGGGCACCTCTATTGCTGTAGCACTATCTACCCGAGTAAAAGTCAGGTGACCAAAATGTCTGGTTATTTACACAAGAAGCAGTTTGAAAACCAACACACCTGATAAATCTCTTTGGTTTTATGGCAGATCTCCCAGTAACGATAATCATGTAATTGGGATGTGATTAAGATTTCTGTTGAATAATTATATCATATCATTCACAGTTAACGTATGATCGTCCCCCAGAATATCTGATCTGCATCAGTTTTTTTCTCTCAGACACAAAATTTTAAGTGTTTAATGGTCGAGATCAGACGTCACTTCAGTGGGTTAGGGTCAGAGAAAGCTTGTCAGGTGAGCTAATAGGGAACAACAGAGAATGGAACCCACGCATCAGCAAAAATAAATAAATCAGAATATCAATCCTGACTTGATGGAAATGAGAACAAAATGTATTAAACCTGTGGGTGAGGAGATTTCATCCTCACACCCAGAGACAAACATAACCAAAACTGACAGAGAAGGCTCAGAGAGAAAACGGAGAGAGAAGAAATTAATTACGTGAAAGCAGCAGAGAAGAAACAAAACAGAGAACAGAACTGACATAGAAAAAGTCCCAGAAGAAATGATGGAGGGAGGCACAAAGAAATGCAAACCACTGTGTTGAATTGGTCCGATTCTCAACATCTGAGTTTGTGCCCCTCAAGAAGACACACACCCACACACACAAAGGTTTAAACTGCCGATATATTTGAGCTCAACTAGCCCTATGCTTACACTAGGCTGGGGAAGCTGACGACCAACACTTCAGTGTCAATTCAATGAAAATTCAGCTAATAATAGTTATAGTAATAGATTTTTGACAAACTTCTGTGCAAACTTGGCATGCAAAAAAATGTTGATGTGTCAAGCATCATCCACTGTGGTGGTTATTTATTTACAGGCTCTCCAAAGGTTACTGGATCAAAGATGTCCGATTGGATCAGTAATTGCATAATTGTACAGCCAGACCTTTTCCAGTGGTCTTGTGTGGGAAATGCTTTCCATCTCTTCACTGCTCGCTGCTTACGTTGACAGACACAGACACGAGTATCAAAGCAAGATAACGCTAACATTACAAAACTCAAATGTGTAAATTCCAAGCAGTGATGAATCATGCACACCATGTCTAACGTAGGAACCTCCTTTAGCGCTACTACTATTTTTAAAATGTCCCTCGAGGGCAAAAGGAGTGGAATAAAAGAGAGAGGCACTATAGAAATTGCAACAGATGATCTGCCTGAGGCCTGCAGGCTTATATGATATATGATATACGATATTTGATAGAGGAATGCAGGCCACTTTGCACCAGCGGGCACTATCCATCCTATTTGCAAAAGCATACTTCTGCCCTCGAAGCCCCCGGAGGACACGTAGTTGATGCGAACCCGAAGAAAGGGAGGAATGTTTGTGAGTAGAAGAGATTAAGAGAATTAAAAAAGGATGTAGAACACAAGGATGAGCAACGAGATTGAATTGTGGAAGCTTCCCCGTGTTTTCAAGGACAAAGGGAGGTGAGAAATTTAGATTAGATTGATCCTAAAAGCGAATTGTAGACACGTTGCTACTTTTATCAGAAACAAACCTAATTTGCTTTATTCTACACACTGACTCTTTGGCTCTGAAACAAATTGGTCCTGCAGCTAGGCTTTGTGACGACTACATATGCACGTCACATGTCACCTCACAGCAGTTCTCCTCCTTCCTTCATTTCTGAAAAACATTTTCTGTCGTGGTAAAAATGGCGGGTTCATATAAAGTGGGACTTCTACTGAGTACAATTTAAGACTCTCTGTGTTTTTGAAAATGTTACAAAAGCATTTGACTCTCCAAAGTGTATATGACAGTTTACATAAATGGAAACCATTCCTGCCCGCGAAACACAACAGCTATGATTTGACCAACACTTTCAACTGGAAAGAAGGGGGGAAGAAAACAGATGTTGAGCCACACGTTTCCTCTGGTGAACTGTAATACTCAAAGAAAACACTAAGCAGTCCGTAAAAAACACGTTGTCTCAAAAGTTGAGACAAGAGGAGGCTTCACAAATGTCTATGTTATGCACACAACTTCCAATAACGCAGAGGAATTCCCAGAGAAAGAATAAGTACAGCTGCTGCAACAAATCCTCAAACCTAAATAGACATACTGGTTATATACTGAGGTTTTCGTGGATTAGACTGAGACCTCTGCTGCTCTAGGTAACCCTGCATCGTGATCATCACAAATCACAGCTGGCATGTTTTATATTCTGAAGTAATGTCTTACAGAAAGAATGTCCTGGAAGTTTTGTGCAGCGCACCACATACCGCGCTTCCTTCATACATTACACTAATTGGCCATGAGTTCACGTACCGCCTGGGGTTGACTGCTTCACCAAAAAAGCCAGTGGACTCATTATCGAGATAAAGTGTTTCTTAGCTGCTTATAACCTACTTGTATATATTATATATATATATCTATCTGTGATAATGTCAGCTGGGTCCAGTGGATCTCCTCTGTGGTCCCTGGCTGGTGGAACACCTTGCCCTGCCCCATTCGACTGGCTGAGAGCATCACCACCTATGAAAACCACTTAAAAACTCACTTGTTTAAAAAGTACTTCAAGTGAGTCCACATACACACACACAGAGACACTCATATCATTGTCTAGCACTAAACAATTCCTAAGCGTGTTCTTTGTCTTGACGTGTTAGGCCTTATCAGGGTCCTTTGTTCTGGTAATGGTAATTGCTGGTGTAAGTAAATCTATCTATATAGTGTGAGTGTTTTGATATATTTTTTGTTGCTACTTGTTGCATTCATAATGATTAAAACAGAGTGAAAATGAAAGAGACATTGTAATGATAATGTACCTTCTCATGTTATTATATTATACAGTGCAAAATAACATCTTAATAGTTGCAGTTTCACATCCTTATGCCTAAAAAGCTCTGTAGAGAAGGACGTCTGTGTAGATGGTTACTAGGGTTACGTACAACACACTATGTAAGTACATTGGTGAGCACTAAACAAAACGTAGGCAAGAAGAGAAATGGGCTCCTCATGTGTATGTTTTTTAGATCCAAATGGGCCACTGGTGCTCCTGGACAGTTCTGATGGCAGCTGGTTCCAGTGGATTTCTCGTACACACACACACACACACACACACACACACACACTAAAGGCTACTGTAAGTCATATATCAGAAAGCCAAGTGCCTTTGCCTGAAGTCAGCCCACAGACTGACACACACGGTCATGTAATGCTCTCTATAATAATAATTTATAATAATACAGTAAGATATCAAACAAAATGCAGATGTCTTTACTTGCTTTTGTTAATATGGCAAGTTTACTTCTACTATTCTACTAGTCTACTATTTCTAGCTCCTGCATATATTTAAGAGAAGCGTCCTTTATCTCCTCGGCTTTATCTGTCCTATATACAGTGTGTGTCTCTGTGTGAGACTGTGTGCATTGTGTTGCAGAGTCGAGTTTCTGTCTATGTGGAGCAGAGCAAATGTGGCTCATTCGTCATTCCTGATAGCTTTTCAGCTAATGAATGCAACCCTGGTCACACCTTAGGGATAAAAGATGTGATCAGAGGTTGCACCACCCAGATACACAAAACTCTCCGAAGCCACACATGTAGAAACCCACAGTCCTACAGCAGATTACTGGCTCGGACGCCCTAGCTGTGCTCCCTCACACTGTGTTTACACACCGTGAGTCCAGAAGTCCATCTTATTTCATTCAAATTTTGCAATGCAAATTATGCCCCGGGAAGATCCTCAATTTTCCTGCCTCTCCGGTACTGAGCATCTATATGGCCATGCAAGACTTGATGAAGGATACCTATACAAAGTGACATTGAGAAAGCCTATTTTTGTGGATGATCTTGATATAGAGCTACCTCGGTTATTTATACTGGGGTTCATTTGCCTCAGGTGCTGGTTGATCTATGCCTGCTTATCCTGTGCCGAGGTGCAGGAGGATGGAGCCTCTCTCCCCTGACATTAAACACGTGGCTGGATATACCTTGGATGTGATGCCAATCTAACACAAGGCTAAAACACAGACGCCGGCACAATTAGGTCCGGGGTGAAATGGTTGTGCAGGTCTAAAGTACACACTGTGCATACAGAGTACATACAGATGCCTTCAAAACAAAGTCAGTTGCAAGTATTTTTTTAACTGGACACTAATATGTTCAATTAACCTGTGCGTTTAAACTGGATGTGCACTCATGTGCGTCTTCATCAAGTCAGCCGAGCCACTACAATTCCTCACACCATATGCTGCTCAACAAATGGACCTGTCATGTTTCTATTTCCTGATGAATTACTTGGACCATGCCAGGTCTTGCTAACACAAACTCTTTTTGCGAAAACACACTCACTTGGCTTGAGAACAGCATATGCTGCAAAATACACTGTTGTTCAATGTTGTTCAATGATCAGCAGACAGTTTCTTTTTTTATCTTAGTTTATACAAAAGTCCATTACAGAAAAACAGACCACATTGTCTCCTTCTCTCTCTTGACCTACTTCAGCATCTGAGCACCACCACCTCCCACCGAAGACCTCACCAGCATAACAAGATTTGACACATGACAAATTGATCACATGCATTTTTAAATAAAATAGTGTTGAATGCAGTAGTAATACGCTTTTCAGATTCACTGAACCTCTATGATAGATGCCAGTACTACATGCATCATAATTCCCTACACATTAATCGTACCTGGGCGAACTGCATGGGATCTGCATGGAAATGTGCCGTACAACCTCTGTAAGCTTAGACAGGTAACGTAAAGAGGAAGCACGTATGTCAATGATGGGAAATGAGGGTTAAAATCGGCGTTGACATAATGATTTGGGCTTTATTTGAAACTATCGAGTATAAAGCGATGTTAGAGTCACAGTGTTTTGGGTTCTTAGCCTTAAAGATCAGCTGTCTCATCAGCAGGAACAGCATTAGTTCCAGAGCAAAGCCCTGAACATATAAAGAGAGGAGATGACTATATTTTCCACAGAAGAGCCACAGCACCATTCACTTGTCTTGTTTCTTGTTATTTTTTTATGCATCATTAGGTTATTAAAAAGCCCATAAGAGAACCTGCACACTGCTGCACAACAACAGATTAGCAGGGCTATCGACTGCATTCTGTATACTGAGGAGCAAAACAGTTACTCACACGGCACTCCGAGGAAAGGTTCTGGGTTAAAGCATTTTATTTTTGTTGGATCATATTTCCATTGGTGTCAGGGAATAATGGAGCCAGGGCATCAATTAGTAAGTCCAGTAACTTTAAAGTCAGTACGAGACGCTAAGAAGGAAGCATCATTATGTGACGAGGTGGGACATGGGTGGGAACCGAAAGAGAAGAGACGAGAAACTAAGTTAAAAGATGATCCCTTCATCACAAGAAAGTAATGAAGGGGCCTAATGAACCTTTCTCTAAGAGATAGAGAGTCTATACTTCAGATAAAGCAGTGAAAAGACGAGAAAAGAATTTTCTGCTTCCTAATTAAAGGCCCCTAACTATATGCAAATCATTGATGTGTGGACAAAGAGGAAAACCTTTCTGGCCTTTTGCAGATATTATCCTGCCATTAGTCGATCTGGGACCTTAGTGTCACTGGCTTCGGGGTCGAATCGAGGTCTTAATGTGCTTCAGTACCTAAGTATCTATTGGACAAGTAAGTCTTGTTTAGCTTAACGGGATTCAGATTTTGATTGCTGTCATGATCTCTGTTACCTGCTGTTCTTTTCTCTCTCCTCTGTTCAGTAACCCGAACTGGTCGAGGCAAAGCAACATTTAGCAGCTCCGTGTGCATCAGCGTGTTGGGGAATTCATGGGAGACGTGGAATTTGTACTTGTGCAGTGTAACTCAATCTAAAAACGTAATTCCATAGAGAGAAAGACAGCGAGATGGACTAGGACACTTGGAGTGAGATACTACAAAAAGACAGAGAAAGAATCAGTCGGAGAACATCCAGGCGGGGATTTAATTTCCCAGGGGTCCCCTGTTGGGATCTGGTGGTCCCCTAGTGAACCAGTCTGGGCTGAAGAGAGTCAGTCTGACCAAATGAAGCCCAGCGGAAACCCTACTGTATCAGACGGTCCAATTAAGGCTCAAGCTAAACCAGTGGTCTCAGCTGACCTCCGCCAACCACGGCAGATGCTGCAGAACTGGAAGTAAGTGTTTTGTCTCGGTTATTAATCCAATTCCAGAAATTCATTCTTGATTTACCACATTGAACAATGATGTACACAGTGCTACCTCTGAAGCCCTGCTGTCAGTTTCTGAAGCACAGACTCGCTGGAAGACTCACTTGAAGTCTTTAAGCTGTAGTCCACCAGGAAAGGAAAGTTGTAAATAAAGCCCTGAGATCAGTTACAAGCGTCTTATTAATCTGATACACTGAATTGTGTGCAAAGAGTTTGGCTGTGTTTATTAAATCTGAGAGGCAGTCCTCACGGAGAGAGTATGTGAATAATTCTATTCAGCGCCTCAGTAAACTGGATAGATTGGCTCAGAGGCAAACACAGAGCATATAAATTGCCCCAAAGTAGAATCACCGTAAACTGTTCTCTGTTTTATTATCGTAACCATGTTCTGAATGGAGTAATGAATAATAAAACAGTACAGATGCTGTTGCTGTCGTTCTTTAAATAAATAGAAAAATAATTTCAGTGTTTCAGAAAATTCTATTGTGTTTAAAGCATCATTGACTTTCCTTATTTTTTGTTACTATAAAGCTGAGTGGATTTAATTAAGTGAAAACTCTGAGCGATTGAAAACATGGAGCTTTCAACAGAATGATAATTCTGATGTCTTGAAGGTCACCTAACTGAATTTTAGCAATAGTACTTAGTAGCACTAATGTCTGAGTTTTTCACCTTCAGCACACGAATGACGCTTCAGGACAAGAACCATTTAAGTGCTATAATCATTTTATCTGAAGTGGATCCCACAGCGATTTGAGTGCTTGATAGAGCTGCTGTTTGTCATGCACCAAAGCTATGTCAGAATGTGTTTCGTCACTGTAATACGAACTTGATTAAATTAAAGATAACCAGCGTGTAAAATGAAACAATGATCGTATCTCATCTCCTCGGTTCTTTACGGTATTTAAATCAGTGCTAGAGGCACGGTTCTGTCACTCTGGTCCTGGCTCAACTACAGGATGGGCTGGCACCTAATTACACAATTCTGAGGCCTAATGACTGGAGAGGCCCAGACTTTTTCTCAGTGGTGCTATTTGTGTCATTGTGAGTGAAATCTCGCCACAACTGCTGTGTCAGAATGAGCTATGACGCCTTTGATTTTCCCCCGACTGGTCATTCTATCACCATCATCAGGGCTGGATGGATCGGTGGAAAACCACAGGGTGCAGATTTAGAGGTTTAAACAATGAGCAGGAGGCTCATGTCCTACAGCAAGCTTAGCTGTAGACAGGAAAATGTCAAGCATCCATTTAACCACCAGTCTGGTGAGGAGGTGGATGAAAAGTTCTCCGATTATTCACCAATAATAATGTGTGATGCCAGATATAAGAACTCAAGGAGAGCTACCAGGCCAGGGTGATCCCAAATCCACATCTACACACGATGATGGCCTCTTGAGCTGAAGATAGGTCTTTGCACACCAACTAGAAGGTGGCGTTGGTCCATTTAACTCCCATCTAAGGTGATTAAATGGTGCTTAGGGTAGAGTCCTTTTTGCAGATAAAGATAAAGGCAGGATGTAGTTTATGCTGTTTCTTGAGACTGAAAGATTTAAATACCGTAATCTAGATAAATATACTGTATACACCTCCACCGGGCAGTGGGTGTGTTACAAAAGCTGAGAGTGATTCTACTTTATGCATCCCTCATGTTTTAAACTGTTAAAGCTGTGTTCTTGTGAAAACCACAGAAATAATGATAAACTAGAAGTCGTCCCTCACTACGAGCAACCACGGTTGTCATGTTTCCCGTGAGACCTCTGTGTCTGCATTTAGACAATATGGCACGTGTCTGATAAGAAATCTAAAGAGATGATACTGATACCAAAAATGGGAAAACTGTGTGTCAACCTGATTCATCAACACCATTACTCTTAATAATCATTGAACTTCTGAACTGACATCCATGGTAGCATCAGTAGACATTAGTGACTGAAGCTAGTACAGAGAAGATGTCTTGTTATTGTCATCAAATTGTCTAAAGTAAAATGATCATGTCATGGTCTCACACCACAAATAGCAGCAGCAGCAGCACTAAATGTTAAGATTAGTAAAAGATCAACGTCTAGATTTTTTAAAATCATTCTGCATAGATACATTTTTTCTTCTACAACATGCCTTCGATTTTAAGGCAAAAACACCTCGACCCCGGCTTCAGTTTCACTTTCTCTCTCTTTGAAAATGACCAACCAACAAATCCCTGTATTTATTAAATAAATCCCACAGTACGTTGTTATATCTCAGTCAATTCATCAAATGTATTTAATATCAAGAAGAAATAGGGTCATGCAAAAGTTTTAGAAATATGTTTTAAATCAAGTGAAAGACCCAATTTCAACATGCATAAACCTGGAACACCATCTTTCAGTAAGAAATGGGTCATATGATCCGCAGACACATTTTCCTCATGGGTCAGACACACGAGGAATATTTCAACTAGCATACAAAATGCGGACTGATTATAAAAGTGGTTGGTGCCAGTAACAATGCATTTAATAGAATCATTTGGATGTTCGTTGAGAAAAACTAACATTTGTCTGCTTATATTTTGCTCTTAGTTATTTAATTTCACTACTGTTACTCAAACATGTTTCACGTGTATCTAAAAGCTTTTATCTCCTTAATAATTATCATCATTATATGTACTTATAGATTAATTACGGTTCATTGCTGTGGCCTAAAATGCAAGAAATCACAACTCTCCATGTTAAACACTCAGTTGTCGTCATTGCCACGGTCGATAAAACTATTTGAGCTCTTCTGAGAAGACAGTGAAAGTAAACATAATTCAGGTGAATTTCAACTGTTAGATAACCTTGTTCACACCTCGTGTGCTGTGGGAATCGAATCAGGCGCAGCAAGCGCGTCAGCCCACCCCCCCCCCTCCCCCTTTCCAGCTGCAGGCTCCTCTTATCAGTCACAGTTAATCACTTCCACTTAAACAAGGTTCTCCTTTATCTCCATGTCTGGATGCTCTATGAAGCAGGGAGTGACATAAATTAAACTGATGGTTGGACACTTGGTGATTTATTGCAGGATGGCTGATATCTGTGGAGTTTAGTTGTAACATGCACGCCTGACAGATTAAGAACCAATGACAGACTGCAGCAAACAACCAGCGCGATAATAAAGCATTAAGTCATCTACCATTCCTGGTAATGATAAGATTCCACGTTTTCCTTTTCCCAGTGACAGACATTTCACCGTGGAATGGACAACATATGGATTTGACAGGACAAATACTTATAATCCAGGAATATGCACATAAATATGGTCATTTTGATGAGGTCCTCTGAGGCACTTTTTTAAATTCCATTCATTCAGGAAGAAATTATAGTGTGTTGCCGAAGGCAAAGTGCATAAAATCTGTATAGTAATAACTGAGTAAATGACCACTGTGGAAAGAACAACACCCAAACTGTTCATTACCATGGCAAAACGGACAAATGGTATGTTGAGGACAAAGGCTCGGTTGGCAGTAAACCACAAGGCCTCAGCGTGCGGGCAGCTGAAATCTTGGAAGACTAGAGAACACAGAAGCTACAGTATTTGTGGTCAACACCAGAAGCATGGGATAAAGACTTTCAGCCTCATAAAGCATCGCTCAATACAACTGTGTGCAAGAGACTGAAATCAGTTGGCCTCACGAGAAGAAAATGTTACAGGGGTGACAACTTCATTCTGTGGAAAGATAATGAGCCCAAACATTCTCTCTACTGGTGCAAGCATTATATCTCCGGGCTGCTCGCACACTCACCGTGAAGGCTTTGGCCACTCTAATCACCAGATCGGAACCTGCAGAAGGCCGGGGAGGATAAACAGCTGGATATCTGCTGAAACTGTCAGCTGCGTGCCACTGCGTGTCAGGCAGTTGTTGTTTCGCTTCTTTTGTTTCTGATGAACGTAAAAGAGTTTTGTGATACATTTTCAGCCAAAGATTGAGTTAAAGATTTTCAGATTAAAAGATTAATGTCTGACATTTTAAATCGAAGTGTGACAAAGGACAGCCTTAAGCTTGACTGAGTAAGGATTCAGCGCAGGCAGGCAGCTGAGCAGTTCGACTCAACACACAGCATTAGACTGTCTAGACGTGTACCGTAAGTCTCCATCACAGTCTCCGAATGCCAGAATAAGGCGTTATCTTTCAGGACATGGTCATATATCATCCACCACATGTAGCTTCTGTTGAGATTATTTTGCACAGTGACTATTTTCTTCACTTACTGTAAAAAAAACATTCTTTGCCACTGCTGTGTTGTGTATGCAGTGCAAAACAGAAATCTGAGTGGAGGTGCTTTTACTGTGTGCCCAGGTACACACACTGAGTGCTTCCTGAACCTTTTGCAAGATGCCGCAACTTCAAGAGTGAACTTATGACTCAAATACTGGGGTGTTCTGCGTAAAGCAGGAGCACAAGCAGCATCTCAGAGGCGAGGAGGTGGCATACAACAGTCAAAAGTGCCACTGTGCGCAGTTTTAAATTTAAAAAAAGACAAAAATCTGCCATCGGTTGTTCTCTTCTCTTTCTCTCCTCCTTCAATCTGCATCTTTCTCAGTCAGCCTTTTCGTTTGTTCTCCTTTTGATTGTGTCTCTTCTCTGTTCCTCCTTCCTTTTTCATTTTCTTTCTTCTCTCTGTTGAGTGACTCACATTTTCTCGTTGACCGTAGCCAGCCCTCCGCTGCCTGTGCATGGTAAATGAGTCTCTCAGTCTCACATACGCACAGTGCACACAAACAAAGAGACGTGAGATGGGTGACAAACGTCATCCGCATATGTCCTTGTGAGCTTCCGTGACCTTTTAATAACATAAATCGCGCTCGTCGGGTATTATTTATGTCTTTGCAGAGATAGATATTGGCTGGGCACAGGTGGGAACATTCACGCTGGATTCCTGCCCAGCACGTATTTGTCATCTGTCACACTTTCTCTTGCCAGTTTCCCATTTCAAAGTTACCCTTTACCTAGAGTTTGGGCTTCTCCAGACATTTATACGTCTCCCACCATGGATGATGATGTGTTTATGTTTTAATTCCTCTTCCAGATGATTGATCTGTTGACCTGATTTCAGTCTTGCCTTCCTTTTTATGTAACCACAACTATAGGTAAGTAAAAATCCCATCTGCACCGTACTCTCCCCTCTGAGCTGCTGCCTGTCTCCCTCCCTCTCTGTCTCTGTCTCTCCATCAACACAGTGATTAAAGGAACATATTTTAAAGATGATGAAGTCTTTTTGCCTTTTACAGTTGAGTCTGACTGCCAGCAAGTAGTCAAGCAACATCAATATCAAAATATCATAAACAAGGTCTTTATTCTGCTTACTTCCCCTGATTAGACCGGCCAGTCGGCTTCTTGGCTTCTAACATGTCTGAAAAGTTTACTGTACGTGTGTCATGAAATGTGTGTCACTACCAAAAATGTGTTGCGCTGCCTTCAACAACAACAACAGACTGAGAGGAAAGACTTGTTCTTGCTTCCTGTCTGCTTTTAGTCAAGGGGTTAATAGTGTTTTTCTCTGCTGTCAGTTTGCAGCGTCGCGTTGCCTTTTGCTATCTCAACAAACATTTTTTTAAATTCAAACAGCTATCACTCAAATGAAAAATGTTCCTGTCGGTGCAGGTGGAGAAAGTAGGTAAAGCTGCATCTGACAAACTAGCAGTAACAACACAAACATTACAGAATCATTTGTGATGGCGAGATTTGGTTTAAAGAGTAATTGGAAATACCCATTACATCATTATTGCTGTGGAGTTTAAACTATAATACATCTTTAAACAGGACAATGTTGCTTATGGCGACAAATATTGTTTTTATCTAACGTGACTCTTCTCTTCTACAACTGATTAAATACATAAATTAAACAAACTAAACAAATTTAACTCATCATGGAGACACACCTACGGTTGCACAATGCAAACATTTACCCAACATGTAATGCACAGTGACAGAAACAATATGTGAGTCTATGTGCGCGCTACAATGCGCGTGGTGTTGTCAAGGGGAGCGTTGGTCAATAAATAAATTAATTTGAGGGAGTGATAGCGGCTGTGGATTATTAATTCATTCTTAATGTCTTTGTGTTTTCAGCACAGCTGCAGCATGTGTCAAGAGGCTTGAGATTGGATAATTGCATTACAACAAAAAGAAACGGAGACAGGCGAACACACACAAATACACCTTCAGTCTGATTTTTCCTCCTGTGCATTAGCATTCAGCACCCAAATGCTTGTGAATTGAAGCTCAACTTTACAACAGGCAACTCCCACCTCTGCACGGAGAGGTTTAAATGCGAGACATGTTCGGCCACGTCAGTTAATTCAGAGTGAGACTGGCCTCATGACTAATTCAACTAGAAGACACTTCGCCACACATTAATATACAGTGAGATCCTAAGATCTCGACAGAGCACTCTGCAGGAGGTCGTCTAAGCGTGCTCAGGCGGGGAGCCCTGAGAGCTCTGGTAGAAGGTGGAGTCGGTTTAGGAGTGAAGCAGTTTGTGAGATTCACGAGAAGTCCCAACCTCACGTGGTGATGGGATAAGTGAAATCGGACAGAGGTAGTAGGATAAAGAAGGACAGAACAGGCCAGACGGACCCTGCTCAGTATCATCATTGCATATTAGACTTCCAGTATTACTGGCCTCTACTAGATGATGAAAGAACTGTCTGTGTCTTTAGCAGCTAAGAGCTCCTCACTTACTTTGCATATCTTGTGTTTGGTGAAGGACAGCCAGTGGTATAGAGAGCTTAAGCTTTCACTGAACCAAAAAAATACACTAACAGAGTGATTAGAGTGATTTAAGCTTAAATGCAAGTGGCTGTGGCTCGTGGAGTAAGCAGGTCACCGTCCAGTGCGTCAGTAGTTTGTTTTCGCTTTGAATAAAAGGCAGAAAATGAAAGCTGTCTGATGATTCTCTGTGGTTTCCACCCTCCATGTGAGAACCCGCTTTTATGGCCTGTACTCAGTCCAGATATGTCAATGTGTCATGTTCCCATCAGGTTCAAGCCGGGTTACAGACCTACACATTCCCCATGTTGGCAAACATTTGTATCTGGCCTCTGCCCTTTCAACACATTCTACCATGCTTTTCTTCCCTTTGTTTGATTTGGGGAGGTCTCAGGTGTTGACCCACTGTCTCTCTTTGTTTTTCACAATCCCTGCTGACTGTTACAAAACTGAGCGAGAGCTGAGACAAACTGAACTGAAACTGATATCAGCTGCATGACTGTGCACAGTCAGAGCCACTGTATAAAATAGGGGGTTCATATGAGGCACATTAATAAGTTGTGTATATTTATGCAGTACTGTTTATCATCTGCTTCTCGCAGTCTCATTTTGAATATATGATGTTTTGTGCAATATGTTCAGTCATTATATTAGTGGCTTTATTTATGCGTTCGTGAAATGAAATGACATTTGCCTGGTTGTATGGTAATAGTTCACCACTCCAGCAGTAAGTCGCTCGATTTAACTGTGCTATAAAACTAGTTTGCAGTTAAAATATTACACCACAGTTTTTAAATTAAAGCTTATGCTTCAGTTACTTTGTTCGTCATTAAAGTAAAGTTAGGTTTTATATTCATGCAGTGCAGCAGTGAATAAACCAATTGAAGAAAACACACTCTGTGTCACTGTCACACATATTGCAAAAAAAACATTTTTTATTGTCAATGTAATAAACTAATGCAAACATGTAAGGGCCCTAAAAAGCTGCTTTTTGTGGCTCAAGTGTATTTAAAATGTAGTGTTGTACCACTATGATAATAAAGAGAATGTTTCTGGGCAGCTGCCGTTTTTCTATTTTAGACAAATAAATTATTTACATGCTCTCAACTCTTCATATTGTGATAAGTGTTTATGTAGCGCTCCATCATCTTCTGCAGCTTATCCAAACTGCAAAAGAAATACCCCTCACCACCCACAGTTTAGAAGGAGTTCAGGTTTTATGACACGTTTTTCAGTAATAATAATAATTTATACTTTATTAATAAACCTATGGATTGGCTGCCTCCTTACTTTCTTAGTGCTCGTCATCTCGAGGTTAGAAAAAATCCCGACTTGATCCAGTTCTTGATGAGAAAAAGAACACCACACTGGAGAGAGTGAGAGTTACAGAGAGGAACGGAAAAGAGGAAAGGTCAAAAGAAGGATAAAGAACATGGGAAAGGAAGTCCGGGATTTGTTTGGAATGAGAGTGGAGTCGATGTCTCAGCTTTAAACGAAAGCAGAAAACCATGAAATCCTATTTGGTGTGAACCTTTGAAGAAGTTTACAGCAGACCTGAACTAGCAGTTATACATTCTTTCCAAATGATAAATGCAAAACAAAATGCTGAGAAAAAGTTAATTTTATGTTTGATCAGCTCCGTCAAATCAAATTACAGTAAACAAATGGTGACAAACAACAATCAGCCATTTCAAATGAACATGGAGCAAAAAGTGTTTGAACACCTGCACGTAACTTCGAATAAACAGCGACATGACAGGTGTTCATGGGTAAAATGTTTGCAGAGTAAGATTTGCACACTCAGCAGATGCACTTCAAGCCGACTCACTGCTGTTTTCTGAAACAAAATTATTGAAAACTAGGATTGTGATAGTCCCTAAAATAAGGTCAGTCTCAGAGTCTCAGAACTTTTTTCTACAACTTTTGTAGCACTGCAATATTGTCATCTAACCACAGTAGGGCTATGTTCCTCCTTTTTTACCTCTTATTTTTGTTCTTTAAGGAAGCAGAAGCAGAGTCAAGCAGATGCTATAAAAGTGATCAAAACCTCCTGTCTCCCAGTGCTAAACACAAGCACTTGAGTAACGTTGAAAGAAGCTGTCAAAGAGACCTCTGAGAATCAGCTGCTACTGAGGAGAGTTAGAGAACGTGTTCTTTTAAACAGATGCTCCTCTACGCTGAGTTAAATGAAAGCACGCTATAAGTTGAGTGAAGTGAGACCCATGTCCCATGGGCAACAAATGGTAGACCGTTTACAAATGTCACGAGTCTTTAGCATAATCGAGAACAGCAGTCCGGGGACGTCCCTATCTCTGAGGGACTAAAGGGTGAAGGCGTTTCACCCTCAGGACGCTGTGAAACTGATACAGATCATCTCAGATCATTATTCCAACGCTCCAGCAGCACAGTCTTACAGAGTGGAAGCCAAAGTACAGAAACCGGTGCTACTCTGCAGGTATCGGGGATGACATGTTTAAAATGTTATTAACAGCCAAAAACAGAATACCAGCTCTATTAAGACCAAGTTAATGGTCCGTGACCAATAAGCAGGACCACGTGTGCAGTCGAAGCGCTGCAGCAGATAGAAGTGAAGCAGCACTGAAATAATGTCACTGAAAAAGCAGAAAGGAAGGATGCTGCCTACTCGTTGGAACTGAGCAGAAGAGTCGAATGGGTGCTGTGTGAGTGTAGTTACATAAGCACATTACGGCCCAGCGCATGCATGCATGCACACATTCACTTCCTCACACAGACACACACACATGCAGGAAACACGCTGCTGTATTTTGCGGCCTGCAGTCTTTCATTAACCTTGACTGTATTTCCACTGTGACCCCAGCTCTCTCAGGCTGGGTAAGGATAGGTTAAATGTCAATACACAGGGCTGACATGGGATGTGACAGAATGTCAGATGCGCTGGAATTTAAAGGATAAGGTCACAGTTTTTTTCTAATGCTGTCTATATTGTTTCCCAGTATTTGTGCATATGACCTGACTGATCTTTAATGTGAGACATCAGCCTGCTACAGGCTGAAATGGGAAATAATTAGGTCTTCAAACACCACAACAAGTCTTCTTCTAGTCAGACATGTCTCTACATGTTCCACCAATTTAAATGATCACAAACCTACCTTTTAGTGACACAGATTTCATACCTGCAAAGAGTTTTAGGTCATTACCTGTGTACTGTATTGATGGAGGATTCAAGCGACTGAGATTTTAATTTAAGAGCATTTGATAAACTTGTGAAGTGTCTGAGAATAGATTTGGCCAAAGCATGCAAAAACAATTTCATTCCTGTACGAATGCATGTATACAGGAAAGGAACGAACATCAGAAATCTTACGTGTGAAACTCTTTGGGAAACAAAATTAGATGTTTGTTGAAACAGTGATCACAGCTAAAGAGCAGTCAGCCAGAGGGCTGCCGCGGGGTTATTTTTGCATTATATGTACTGTGTATACCAGTTTTTTCACAGTTTACTAATTACAAAGTGCAAATGCTAAAGCAGAGGCATGCTTGTGTAAAATTCTTAATAATAAGCAGTAAACTGATCTGCTTACCACTGACACTTACATCTTTTAATATAGATTGAAACCAGTGCTCTGAGGTATGTCTCAACCATCATACAGTAGAAACCTCTGAGGTCATTTGTCAAGTCCCACTGATTCACATTTATTTTTTACCTGCAGGTTAAAAGTTGATGAAACAAACCAAGCGAGGATAGATCACTGATAATCATGTCAGAAAAATGGCAGGGACCTTATAGCTGTCGGGTAAAATAGGTCTGCAGCACATATTCTACGTGTCAAGGTATTAAGATTTATAAGTTAGATATAAGGAATAAAGCTAAAAATATCTACACGTAGAAATGTAAGTGTTCTATACCAAATATAAGTTAGATACATGCTACTGGGTTTTGGCATTTACTGTGTGTGCTTATCTCCACTTTTAAGTTACCCAATGAAGCAGGGATGAGAGCAGAGGAAGAGGACGTGGCAACCGTCAAGTGGCTGTCAGGTTATGTAAATGCAGGGCGAAGGCAGGAACAAAGCGAGGACACCATGTTTAGGCAGCTGGAAATAAAATTGCGTCACTATTCAAAATCAATCTCCATCGATCTTTTCACACCAACATGATCTTCCGAAAGCCACTCTGTGTCATAGGTGCAGCGCCACTCACTCACGCCGAGACACCTGACTCCAATTTAGTTGAAAGAAACGCAGCGAGCACAGATGTAAAAAAAAAAAAACAATACATACATGTTTATTTTACAAGAAGGACACATTTTTTTTGTACAAACCGTAAACTAAATACCGTAATAACTCTTAGGGTTATAATCTTTGACATCACTTTCATGAATCAACACCAGAAACATGTAAATAAATAAATATATAAATAGTCAGCGGCTGTTGCATCTTATTGTAAATTATAACCCCACACTGGAGAAAACACACAGCATGTAAGTTCTCTACACACATTAAGGATTTTTTAAGATAAAAAGCACTTGTGTTCATCACGACTACATTTTGAACATCATTGTACAATACTATATCCCTGCTTTGCCAACCCTAAATACTGCCATTTTATACGAAGCTCTGTCACTGAAAGAAAGTCGAGGTATGGACTCATCATTCCCAGGCCCTGGTCGTGTTGTTTGGTCCCACGCCTGCTACGTCCCTGGGCCTGGAGAAGGGGGAGGGATTCTGCGCTGTCAGTTTTGCTTAGGTTGTCATACATTATGTAACTACGTTGACTGAGAGACCGTGTACTGAGACTATAGCTTCCCAAAGCAACTTGTAGGACATCCTGGAGGAAACACTCTGGATCAAACAAAGCATTTTGATCGTGGGACTGTTGCCTGACATCGCCCTTGTCTGAAATCAAAGCGGTAGCATCTGGAAAGATGACTCACCGTGTTGATAAGGTGAATGCTGAGAGGGTTTTTTTTTTTTTTTTTGACGTGGAGCCAAAATACATCAAAGATCAATTCAGCTCTCATCTGGAAGTATGCTATAAATGTATACACACAGCATATACAAAAACAACTATCTGGTAAACCTGTAAATGCAAATGAGGTCATGTAAAGTGGCAGATGAATCATCAAATAAATCATTGTGTCGTTAAGAGTATTCCCCCAAATTTCAGCTTATAAAACCCTCGCAAATTCACAGCATAAGATACAGTACAGCCACATTCAGCCAAAAAGAATCATTTTGGCATTAATAATAATAATACGAATGATAATAATCAGCCAGGTGAGCCTCTGATTCTGCATTTTGAGTCAGACTAAACTGAAGAAAGGAAACAGTAGGCCCTGTCTGTTTAATAATAAATTCAATCTGTGTTAACATCCAGAACGCTCATCAAGTCGAAAGAGGCAGCCAAGAGAAAAGAGACAGAAAAAAGGGGGGATAGAGGCAGGGTGAGGCGCGACCAAATCTTCCCTAAGGCAGTTCCCTTCCATGTCCAGTCCTGACAGATTATGTGCAGTTCACATTTTATTGAATGTTTTTGTTGGCTAGTGTTCAGGTAAATAACCGGTGAAGAGTGGAAATGGGGGATTTGACTCGATGTGGTGGAGAACATGGGGCAGAGGGTGAAGGTGAGAGGCTTAATTACACGGGGACGCATTAAATCGCGCTTGAGCTCCTGGAAAATGAGACTAATTCATATTACGAGACAGCTAATCCAATTTCCACTTCATAAATATCAATTTTTAAAATGGTGGAACAGCGAATGGCAGCAGCTGAGGACAGAGAGGCAGCGAGGACAATGAGTTGCTTTTGTGTCACAAGCCGAGCCACATATTGAGCTAAAAGCTCCCCCCCCCCCCCGCTTTGTTGCCATCTAGATAGCATTGGATTTTCCAGAGCAGGAAAATCAAATGCTTCGTTCAAGACCAATTGCTTTCTATTGGATCAGCTTTTCCTTTCTCTCAACAGTTTCACGCCTTCGTGGACACACATAGCACGCAGGGGATGCTCAGCATACAATGTCAGAGAGCGTGCTGCTGAGCTGTTCTCTCCCCAGCAACACTGAAAACAACAGAAAGAATTGTTGTATGGACTTAGCAGAAGCCTAATTATGTCTGACTCTGATAATTATGCCTGCCAAGCACAGGATTTATGGTTTCTTAATCTCTAAAAAAACAATTACAGTTCACTTTAATAGAAAAGAACATTAAATCTGGGAGAATATATTCAGTTTTAAATTATTTAGGTATCAATAACAGGAAGAAGACATTTAGAGGCGTTCTTCTCATGTACACACATCTCTGTCCTTGTGACTACATAATCTTTGAAAGAGGACATGAGAAAATGTTCTGACCATAAAACCCACTGCTGCTCACTTCAGTGCGTTGCTACTGTTGCCCCGCTTGCTCTGGTTTGGACCAGTACTGTGCGGTTCAGCACTGGTACTGCCTCACTGCTGTGACAATTCATCATTCTGACCACCGTGGGAAAAGTTGAACTACAATAATGTTTAACTGTTGTCTTTTGCCAAACTACGACGTCAGTTTAATAAGTAGAACGAGTTGAGCTAAGCCTGCGACGGACTGGCGATCCGTCCAGGGTGTACCCCGCCTCTCGCCCCAAAGACAGCTGGGACAGGCTCCATAATGGAGTGAACGGAGTTGAGCTAAGCACAATCAAGACAATTTGAAAATGTCTATCTGGTCCCTTAAAAATATATTTGTAATAGAACTGCTTCAGGCAGAGGGCGCTTTACAGCAAATGTGTGTTTCATAAGGACTCGCGTACTCAAGCATTGCTTGGGTACAAGAGATACTGACTAACATCAGCCCTGTAAATTGTAATTCTATATTGTATATATGGCTTGTTCTGGACTTCACCCCTGCAAACAGAGCGACTGTCACACTGCACGCCCCACATCGCCACTACAGCACAACATGCCTCACAGCATGAGCAATTCACAAAATCAAATAACTGCAAGTTTGCAAAAGGTCATAGAGTGTCACTGGCTTTCCAGCCAAGCGAACTGCTGCTGCTGCTGCTGCTGTCCAAGCAGAGAAGTTTTAGTTTGAGTTACAGATTGACATTTGCTTTTAATTATGTACTGACTGCATTTGCCAAAAATAGAATCATTAGAGCCACTCTAAGTGGGCAGGGTAAGGACTCGAAACGGGAGGCTGCCAAAGGAGACGGTGAGGAGAAGGCAGGGGAAGAGAAACATAAAAGGGCGACGGTGGCGCAGGTGTAAAGAACTGTGCTGACTGAGGAAACAGTGGGGAGGACAGAGGAGAGGCTGGAAATCAGAGAAATAAGGGCAGCACAAGGGAGGAAGGGACTTTGCTGACAGAGGAAAGGAGAGCTTGGAAATGAAGAGGAAACCAGAGGGCCAGGTCTGCTGAAGGGAAACAACAGAGAGGGGAGAATAAAAGTAGAAAACTTGAGGTGAGCCGGTCTGAAGCCTAAGGAATGTCAACCAGAATGACTTCTTTCTCCTGCTCACACACACACACACACCAGCTGGACGTATCAGGTTTTATGTGACTCTACTAGATAACACTGGGATGAGGGTGTAGAGATTAAGCAGAAGTAGAATACATAACAACTTGGCTTATGCTCTTACAGTCCTTTATCTGATCCTTCAGTTTGGATCACGACATTGTTACTTTGGTGTCTGAGGTAATTGCAACCAAAATAAATTACTACTGCAATATAGGTTTGTCCGTTTTTTCAAGATAAATTATCAAGCAACGAAACTGCAAATGAGTTAATTATACTGCAACAAAGCCAGTTCACCCACGCCGTTCTCTCTTTCTGCAAACACATATAAAGCACCTACCTACAAGACATCTCGCTAATAGTTATTACATCTCGCTTCGTTGTGTATACTGCGCTTATGTTCTCCCAGGACAGTGTCCGTACTGTACAGTATACACATGCAGATGTATACATCTTTGTAAATATGTTGTTTTTAAATGTATACATGTGCCAAAGCCCGTGTTCTGCTTCAATATTCACATTTTCAACATCTATCATCAAATGTGTCAGTTTCGTCAATAAATGCTGAAAGTATTTTGCAGATGGTTATATCCAGGTTAAAGTGCCTTTACTTTAAAACATTCTGGAGGTTTTCCCGTATAAAGTTCTGTGTCTCCCACTCACGACTTTCCTATCAGGCATGTTCTTAGAGATGGCGGTCTCTTTTTGTGGTCCTCTTGAGTATGCTTGTCTTTCTGTCTCGCATACAAACATGCTTTTGTGTACTCCCATCTATTCGCCGCCTCTCAGCACGACACGGCTTTATGCTGTCCGTTCTGCGTTATGGGATTTATCTTTTCCAGTGTGACCTCGTTATCGCTGTCTAAATTCCCAGAGATGGCCGGGGAGAGTATCTCTAGGGTATTGTTTACCATCCCCACCTCGATCTCCCCTCTGCATCCCTCCTTCTTCTGTAACTCCTCCTCCTGCAGGATGCTGTGGGGAATCACATAGTTAGCTGAATGGTTGCCCTCCTTTGGAATGTGACTCTTGGGCTGATACTGACTGTTGGGGTTCGAGGTAGGGGCACCCATGTTGTTGTTAATACTAACGATCTCAATGGCGTTGCTCCCCGGGCAGAGCCGGTGGCAGCCCAGGAGGATGGAGAAGGCCTTGCGGAAATCTGCGTTGAAGGCATAGATGATGGGGTTGAGCGAGGAATTTGCCCAGCCAAACCACACAAACACATCGAAGGTGGTGGAGCTGATGCAGGGGAAGTCCGTGGCACCGTCCTGCTCACAGAACGGAACCATGCAGTTGAGGATGAAGAAGGGCAACCAGCAGCACACAAACACACCCATGATCACTGAGAGGGTCTTTAAGACTTTGGTTTCTCGTTTGAATGACATTTTGAATGAGCTCTCACTGTCCATGTTGGAATTATTCCCCATGCTGCTGTGGCGGTTTTTGGCACTCTCCGCAGCCCGCTCCAGGGCAGATATTCTCCGTATCTGTTTCTGGGCAATGCGGTAGATCCGGGTGTAGGTAACGAACATAATAGCCACGGGGATGTAGAAGCTGATAAGGGAGGAGGAGATGGCATAGGTCCTGTTGAGACTGAAGTCACAGTTGTCGGGGGGAAGGTCTTCGGGGAACGTTCCATTCATCTCTGAGTAGCCGGGGGTCTGAGCTTTGTGCCAGTTAAGCTGAACGGGAATGAAGGAAATGAGGACGGACAAAGTCCACGCCACACTGATCATCAGACACGCCACTTTTGGGGTCATCTTGCGCTCATAACGAAAGGGACTCGAGATGGCCCAGTAACGGTCAACACTGATCACACACAGGTTCAAGATGGAGGCAGTGGAGCACATGATGTCAAACGCCACCCAGACGTTGCAGAACTCACCGAATGGCCAAAACCCCACAATCTCCGTAGCCGCCTTCCATGGCATTACCAAGATGGCCACCAGAAGGTCAGAGATGGCCAGCGAGATGACGAAGAGGTTGGTAACCTTCGATCTCAGGTGCCGAAACTTGGTGACGGCAACACACACAAGTGTGTTGCCTAGCAGCGTGGTGAAGATGAGGAGGGAGAGGAAGCATCCTGTCAGCACACGTTTGGATGAGTCTCTATCTGGGAGCAGCTGCTTGCCATCTCGAACTGTTGAGAAATTCTGATCCATTGTTTACGTTGGTCTACTATTAAAGTGAGACAGGGGGTGGGTGAGGGGGCTGTCAACACTCACCCCATCACATCTCCAGCCTGCAGCAGCTGTGCCTCTCTGGGGAAGTCTTTTAGAGGGACTGTGTAGCTGCTGGAGCGGTTAACTGTCTCGGCACCAGCTCTCCCACAGACTGGGTCATCCGTAGGCTTCTCGTCACAACCACCATCCTTGCACACGATCTGCTACAAATATTTTAAAAAGATCTCTTCCGAAATGTGTCCCCTCAAAATTCCCGGCTCATAAATTCCTGCAGCAGCAGCACAGGCAGCAGACATTCTAGTTTTCAAAGGGAGAAGACTCTTCCAGCTGTTGTTTCACTGCTCACTGTGGTCATGAAATAGTCTGAGGCAGTAGCACAAATGTCCTTGTTCCTTTTGCTCCACTCTCTGGATGCCTCAGCGAAAGTTTCATATCATATCGCAGCCGTTAAATAAACTGAGGCTTGGCCAATCGTTAGGCTTATATACCACCTCATCAATAACCGCTATTGATGGATTTTGCGCTGCGTTTATCTGATTTGTTCAATGATCCTCGAGGCGTGTCTGTGTGATTATATTGGTGCCTGTATTGACGCAGATCCACCCCGGCTGCTGGATGATGCGTTTTATTTTTTTATTTCTTTGAATGCAGTTCCCTTTTAGTAAATGGCACAGTCTCTGACCAAGCTTCCGAGCCAAACAATCAAAACAGCATTGAAAAGTCTCAACAGTCCGTTGTGAAAGCAGCGACGTGCATGTCAGGAAGAAAGATCAGCGATCCCAGCTGTTCCGTGATGCCATGTAGTTATAATCCAGATGCGTGCTCGTCTTTTTTTCTTTTGGTTTAGTTTGCGTGCCGATTTGTGTGAGCACACCAAAAGCTTTCAACAATCTTAAGAGTTATTTTGGCCACCCACCTATGTTCAGACCCCCAAAAATCCACATCTCCTCGGCATACATCCAACTTGTACCTAGATAGCTGATGAAGGAGCTCACCCCCTCTGCGCTCTTCTCCATGGAAAGTCAGCCACTGCGCCCTGTTGCAGCGGTCCTCAGGTGTTGACCAGTCCGTCTGCTATTCTTTTCGGGGCCATCATTTGTTGGGCAACATTTAGTCACCCCGTGATGTGTCTGCGCTCTGGCCGGCCGGGGGAGAGTGATGGGAATGACTACGGTCTATCCAAGTCCGTTTTCATGCGCGCCGCTCTCTCTCCACTCAGCTGCTGCCTGCTGCTGTGCGCCACGGTCTCTGCCACAACTGCTCCATCTACCCAGGGAGGCTGTGAAGGGTAAAGCCACGGTTGGAATTTCGGATTTTCTGGTCATTTTTTTTTTCCTCGTATGATTTAGCGAGATATTATTTTCAAATTGATATGCGCATCGTTTTAACGCGTCCCTGAGAACCAGGAGAACAGTGAACTGTCGCTGCCATTTCTAACAGTCATCTCCACGATTTTGTTTTATAATTCTTTTTTCACCTCCTGGAAAAATCAACGTGGAAGCTCGGTCCATTCATTCACAGCAGTTTTGCATGTGCACATAAAACTCCTAGAAGTTACAGTACGGTGCATATTTCTGCAGCAACTCTCTGATTTTAATTACAATTCGTGGTTTTCTTGCTTTTTATGCTTAATCCTTAAGCCTGAGGTCCCTTGTCTGCTGTAATTTGACCACTGGATAGAATCCATCATATTCATTCTGTAGAGCAAATGAGAATCTATAAAGATCCATATTTAGATGGAAATATATATTTTTTAGTTTCTCTAGTGATATGAATCTTTGCAATCTGAACTGAATTACTTTGTTATTAGCTGCCAAATAAACTTACTGTTTATTTGGCAGCTTGCACTTAAATTTAGACCTGACCTAGACTGACAAAGCCAAGAATAATACCAGCGCTCTGAAGTCACCAAAAATAAAAGTTGAGCTAAAAATGAAAGCGCAGTGATGGCCTGAGATGAACTTTTAGCCAGGAGACGTGCACACCGAGGCACAACGAGGCCATCTACTGGTGGCCTGACTGCAGGAAACCATGCCAGTGTGGGAGCTGGGAGAGCAAGCTGCAGCCCCTTTGCATTAACATCTCCCTAGTAAACACGACCGAGCAACTCTGAATTAGTCCCACGAGAAGGAGATGTTTTGGTCATTCATCTCATACATCTACTAATGAGATTTAAGACTTGGTTTTAGGGTTAAAATAAGGTCAAGGGAAAGGTTGGGTTTCCCTTGAGCATTTATTTATGAAGACGGAGGTTAGGGCACGGGGCTAGGGACTGCATTATTCCAGTGGTGTCCTCACAAAGACAGCACTTTGTGTGTGTTTGTGGAAGGGGGAGAGGGAGAGAGGGAGAGAGAGAGATGTGAATTTCAGTAGCTAATGCTATCATGCTGCTGGCTGCCTGGCAGGCCCTGGCTAGATTGAATATTAACTATGTGAGATGAAATTCTCAATGGACTCGCCCCCACCCTCCCGCGTGTTTGTGTGTGTGTTCGTGTGACTCTCTTCATGCATGTGTGTGTCTGTCTTTGTATATGCACACCCATGACTCTGCATGTCTGTGTGTGTCTGTGTGTGTGTGCGTTTACAGTTTTGTACAGATGAATTTGTGCGACAGTGTGCGTGTGTGTGAGTAATGCATGTAGACAAGCCACGTGTAAGAGGCCTGGCAGACACAACGCCCACATTTCCCTGTAGCACAAAACCAGGGTGTGCGTGCAGTTGACAAAGTTCAAACCAAGACCACATCACACACAAACACACACACACAGAGACTCACTCACTCACTCACACGCACACACAACCAGCCATGCAGGGTAATTTATGTCTGCTCCAAAAAGCAAACAAAATAGAACAGAGCAGAGTAGAACAGGTTCGAATAGAATAGAAAAGAATAGATTAGACTTAAACACGAGTTGTTTCACAGTTGCTTACTCCGCATTTTGCCATTTGATAAAATAGAGAAAAGATTCATTTGTAGCTGCCGCTTGTTAACTTAAAATGAATGTTAAAGTTTGCTATTAAACCATTGATACAAACCTTTGTGTTACTTCTCGTGATGCTCAGAAAGTGTAGCAGCTTGCCTCCTGACAGGACGTTAAGCAACTGACTCCGTCGTTCAGCACAGTTATTCAGTTATTCCTCTTGGCAGTTAATTGAAGGAGACAACTTGAAAAGTCTTTGGAAAGGTTCCACACTGTGTCTGTGCGCTACTGATCTCTGTGGGGGGAAAATATATTATCCTTTAATTTTCAGGGATTCATCCTAATTCCAGTTCAATTTTAAAATATTAACCACAAGCTTCAGACTCAGTCATTCAAGCCCATATGGAAATTCAACATTTCAGGGCTGAAGCCTGCAGGGAATAGCTCAAAGAGGGTTTTTTTGGTCCTCACCAAGTTTCACAATACACCTTAAAATTGAATATAGTTCATAAAGCAGTGGTCCCATGCTCACATGCATTTGAATTGATGTTCCCATAACAGATAACAGATGCCAGGAGGGATGTACAGTGTGAATCTAAGCTGCGTAACTCACCTCACTGGGTGTGAACATTCACACTTAAAAGTTTGTTTAAAACAAATTGACCTAATGTTCATTTGAAATTCTGATAATTCTGTAAATAAATCCGCAGGCTTTAATGTAGAAGCCGTTAAAATGATATCTTTTTAAGACATTAACCGACAGCTCCATTAATTTCTCATTAGCTAGAGTCTGCTATTAGGAAACAACAGAAGATACTTAGCATCCAGTGAAACTGGATCTGTCTGTAACCTATAGTTCAAAAACAGCAGTAATGGTCTTTTTGGATGATGATGATCTTACTTTCAGGTGAAATTGCTTTTTCTCTGTGACATGAGAGATGTTATTTAAACTGTGACAGTGAAAACATTATTTGAAATGGCTGATCGCTGCACAACGATGCCGATTTTCTAGCCTGTCGACAGCATCGGATTATTCTCTGTGAAATGACAGCATCAGAAAACAACATGTCAATCATTACTGAGTCATGTTCAATTATTTTACTGCCACGATGCCACAAAGCCGCGTCCGTGTGTGTTGCAGAGGTGAGATGTGAGAGAGAGAAAGAGAGAGAGCGGGTCAAGACGAGAGACATCAGCTGCAGACCGAGCCTATCTCTTGCTCACACACATGCCACACTCCTACACGTTTTCTCTTGGTCTGTCTATCTGCCCTCTTCCAAAGCCTCTTTGTCAGGGTGACATCCATCAGGCACCAGATTGTTGTTGTGAAGCCTCTGTCTGCTCGACACCCGGCATGGAGGAATGGTTGTGCGTTAATCCCACCACTGAGGCTCATTACACACAACAGCTTCCATGACATTCAGCAGTATCAACATCATTATTCTCCTAATCTGAGCTAACGTGGTGACAACGTGTGATCTGTGTGCGTCGTCACTGCAGGTTTTACAAAATATAAAATATAGATTTAGGAACATTTGATGTATTTTGAACAGTTTCTTTATTTCAGTGGAAATACTCGATTATATAAAATGGTATGAACCATATGTGCAAATTGTGCTAAATCACTGCACATATTGCAGACAATTTCCAGTTATGCACACACATGCTGCCAGGCACCCCTGTATTTATCTCCATTTTCTTCTCCCTTGTCTCTTTCTTTGTATCTGAGGATAAAAGCTTCAGCACAGTTGATGATATTTGGACCATCTGTCTGCAGTTTCATTTGATAAAGTAGGTTTATAGAAAAGATGGAGGCATCAGTCACGCAAAAGGTTAATCTCTAAACATATAAACATGAACATTCGCTCATGCATTCACACACACACACACACGCACACACACACACATGCACACGCACACACACACACACACACACTATGTATCTATATTACATGTTGATTTTACTTTATTTATCCAACCAAATCAAAAATCCAGTTTAAGAAAAACACTTGTTCCCAGTTTTGCAGACTTTATGATTTATTCACTTTACAGTGGAGTTTATCATGTTATACCCGCAGTGTGTTCTGGAGTTCTCATTGTTTCTTCTGGCATTATTTAGTTATTAAATTATAAAGTCACACAGACCCGCTGAACTTTTAAAGTCAAGTTTTAAAATAAAGGTCAGCAAAACCTGACAAGTTTTACATTGATGTATGTGAATTTCTTTATACTTTGACCTAAATCTGAGCCTACTTTGGCTCCAAAGTGCAACAGTATATTAATTTAACTTGGTTTCTGCATCTTTAGAGCCTTTCGTGAGTCGGTTTGTCTCAGAGACACCCTAAAGTGTATTGCGTGGTAGATTTCAAAGGTTCAGAGAACTAAGACAAGCTTTTGATGTCTCAGTCTTGCTGTGCTGGCTTGCAGGACACTGGGGCCTGTTCTGAGATAGTTTGAAAGTTTCATGTTTTTTTGTGAATTTCAAACAGTAAAGGGAATTGATTAATTTGTGTTTGACATATTTTCACAGTTCCTCTTTGTCTGACAGTCACACACTCACCGTCCTTTATTTAGGAAGGCTTTGCAGCTCTGCTTAAGTGCACACAGCCTTAAGTCCAAGCCGCTGCAGCTTACAAACATTTAACCTCACTTAACTCCCAGCTACAGACCACACATTTAGGATCACGTGATGTGATGTGATGGCAGTGGCGTGAACCAAGACATAATGACAATTGATAGAGTATCTTTTCGCCCTCTTGTGCTGAAACCTTTCCAGCTAGAGAAGGGTAACGGGTCAGTTTCTAACAAGGCTGCACATATAACATATTTACCATCTCTGCCTTTAGGGTAGCTGGCGGAGACGAAGCTCCAGGGTATAATCAGCTGTGAAGGGTCAGTCACTTTGTGAAATAAATGAAAATAAAAATGGCACAGAATGATAAGTGTGCCTGGGCTGGACGTTGGATAAGCAATTTAAACTCAGATCAAAGTGCGATCATTTTGTTTATTAACTCGTGTCAGTCACATACAGTTGCAACAAATACAGATTCAGAACAACCACAGAGAAACTGACCCCAACACACACACACACACACACAATAATCGTCATTTCTACCTGTCTAATTTACTCTCTGAACTGCAAATTTACCTTGGCTGATTTAGTGCACCAGCTCATTCTACATCCTAAAAGTCCCTTCGAAGTGGGAAATCCAACTTACTGCTGGGATAGGATGACGAGAACAAACACAATGGTTGGAAATTTCCACAATGAGCCTGGGAGCATGTGCTCAGTATGTCTGCATCACATGAAGCGGAGCCCATTTTGACAATACAGTGAAAGGAACAGAGGCCGGCAGCTGTCAGTCAATGAGAATGTTTTATAAAATGGTTTGTAGAAGCATGTATTCAGATTTCTTCATGTTCTCCGCTTTTCTGTTTTCTCTCTCGTTCCCCATCTTTTAATTTGTTGCACTGGTCCTTTTGCTCACTGTTCAGCCGTCAATGTTATGCATCCCCTGGCAGCTCTACACTTGTGTAAGGTTATTTATCTCCCATTACCAGGTCCAGCACATTCCCCGCCCCCTCTCACTGGTTTTGTGCGATTGCGTCTGCCTCATCCACTCTACAGTATCTCTCTCTGCAATAGTCTCGCTCCCCATTCCTGCTGTGGGAGATCACCTTCATAACTTCTATCCAATTTCAAAATGGTAATTTATTTTTTGATAATAGATCCCTGCACCATTACTATTTTCCACTTATATGTTACCACAGTTACAGTTTGTTTCTATGCTGAAGATACACACTTATTGACCAGCTTCTTCCACGTTGTCACATTAGGGGTGACTGTGAATTAGGTTGTAGGGCAGTAGTCCACCAATTTCCAGGGTATCCGGCTCAATTCCTGGCTCCCCTGATTCCTGTCCACACGTTTAAGTCCAGTACAAACCTTAAAATAGATAGATCTATCAATATCATTATTAATATAATCAATATTATTATTATTTGTCATTTAAACAACTATTGTCTGGTCATTGAAACTCAACCTTCTCTACTATTGCAGCCTTTTCACATATCTTTAACTTTAGTGTGTATAGTAAGTGGTCATAAAACAACAAGGAGTAGAAGTTAAGTCCAGTAATTTGCAATCAATTGTCTTAAAAGACTGAAAAGAAATATAAAACAACATAACGACAGTTACACTGCTGCAAATCACACGATTTGCCATGAAATGTGTATTTTCACTCTATCTCAGACTCAGACATCACTTAAACACACCCTCAGATCAATGAGTTCTTCTTCTTCTTTCACATCAACTCTCTCTGTCAAGCTGCTTTCCAACAAGTGGGTGGCACCAAAGACAATTTGCCAGCCGAACAGAAACTACGAGAAAAACAACAAAACATATTGATGATAAATCAGACAGTTCAGTAAAACATATGTCTGTCAGTTCAGTTTCATTGTTTCTAAATAATGACTACGGTCATTTATTTTAGAGAACAAACATTGTTTTTTTCTTGCTGCAATATTTTCTGTCACTATTCTCCCACCACATTTGGTTTGTTAGTGTGATATAACCAGCTGGTTCCCCGTTAGTATCTAAGTGGACCGATTCCATTAGCCTATGGAAGAGTGTGACCGTGTGACTGTGGACATGTGGGATTAGGTTTTCACACTTAGACACATGCACATTAAAACACACATATAAACTCCAACACAAGATACAAGGTCATGGCATTTTCATGTCAGCACAGGATGAAAATAGAAAGAGGGCCGCGAGCAGAACAGACTGAGGCACAATGAGTCAGTAGGCTGATAACACAGACAGACTGAATCAGTGGGCTGAGAGCAGAAGGCGGTTTGTGGGAGTGAGTGTGTGTGTGTGTGTGTGTGTGTGTGTGTGTGTGTGTTCTCTTTTAAGTGGAGGTGAACAGAGAGAAACTGGCGAACACTAGTCCTGCAGGTCCCTGTGGACAAATGTAAACTGTTTTTCAACCCCAGACACATGCTCTGCCCCTTTATTGCAGTTACAGTACATTCATAATCTTCCCTCGTGTGTCATACAAACACAGTTCCTCTTGTTTTCTTCATGTATTATGTTACTCACACCAATCGCTTTGCTTTACAGTTGGAATGTAAAAAGAGAGACTAAATAAATAACAAATAAATGTTCTCATTCTTCCAGCAAATTGTGCTACAATGGATTTTTTTTATTTGGGCTTGCAGGCTATTGTAATGTATTATATTAACCATAGAAATCATAAACACATTCTGCTGACTGCTGAATTAAACAGAATGGAAGAGTCTCGAATAAATCTAACAACTGGACAACAACCACAATGGTAAGAAACAGGTTTGAAGATTTTTTCGCAGGGAAACACTGCCCCCTTGTGGTAAATGTTGGGAGACGGCAATTCCAAAGAAGTGAATGATGAGAATGTTTTCCAATGAAGATTAGTTCTAGATTCTGGTAACATTATGCTTCATTTCCATTTTCTAAACAGATGGACCCAGATTTATTACAGACACAGCGCCAGCTTGCTGTGTGTCATTTAAAACTCGAAAAGATAAAAAGAAAAAAGAAAAAAAGTGATCATGGGAAAACAGTTTAACTGAAAGGTTCTGCGTCCCTCAATAAGATTGAATATTGTTCCCTATTTTTCACAGGGACAACAATAATTACCGCTCTATCTCTTCCTATTCTACGTCCACGCTCCCTTCACCGGAAGTCTTAGTACGTCACTGACGTGACATTCCCACAGCGCGAAAACTGTCAGGAACTAGTTTGATTCTTCAAGTCTAAGCCCCGCAACAATAACAGCAACGTGCGGTGAGTTCAACGCGTGTCCACGCACGCCTGTTCACGGCCGCTGTTCACGAAAGTCGTTGTTGTGTTCGCGTTGGTGGCTGAACTTTGCGTAGCTGCGTGAGTTGTTAGCTAGCCTGCCTGCAGCCAAACCGCCTCAACGTTCAACAGCTTCACTGTACGTTTCAGATATCTACAAATGAAGTTAGCTGGTTAAAGGTGTAATCTAAGAATTTAACTGTATATATATGAAATTAGAGTTTTGACTAGTCAAAATGTAGGTATAAATATCTGCAATTCACATTACGGATAGTCAAAATGACGTAGGTGTCTTAAAGTAGTTTCCCATTGAAGTCAATGAGACATTCTGACTGGTCAAGATGTCGTAGCAGATATCTTTAATTCGACCTTCAAATAGTGAAAATGACGTTGCAGATATCCCAAATTACACTTGACTAGCCGGAAAGACATTGTAGATATTCTAATCGCACATCCTGTCTACCTGTTAAATGTTAACAAGGCTTGTGTAGCATTAGCCTCCCAGGTAAAGTCCACGCAAGAAATTCGAGACATAAACTAGCTTGAGTCATCGCTGCATCGGGGTTGTTGGCTTGCAAGTGGTGCTCATACAAACCAAAAAAAGTTTTCGCCACTGCTGATTAATTCAGTAATATAATTGCTTTCTCCTTTGCATTTGTTCCTTTTTTCAGAAATCGAAAATGTCGAAGATCGACAAGATGAGCATTCTTGGGGTGAGAAGCTTTGGGATTGAGGATAAAGACAAACAAGTCATCTCTTTCTTCCCTCTTCTGACTGTACTAGTTGGACCCAATGGAGCAGGAAAAACGGTATGAAAACATCTGACAAGAGAAAATAGTTTGTACGGTTTGAGATGACACGTGGGCCTCGGCACTTGGTTTGCCTCAGCAAGTAGCCACAGAATAAAGTAAATTATATATATAATTCTTATATATAATACTGTGTGCGACTCTGACTTTTAAATTCTTGCATCATTTGACCCTAATGTGTTTTGTCTTAGACTATTATTGAGTGCCTTAAGTATGCAACATCAGGAGAACTGCCCCCTGGATCTAAAGGCAGTGCTTTTGTTCACGATCCCAAGGTGATCTCACTCTCTTTTACTGTTTTCAGAAACTGACTTTTTCTTCAGTTTATCTTAATACTGTGCAGTGATCTTGTAGTTTCCACCAGTAGATAGTTCCCCATTTATAAAGCATGCACTTAAACTCTAAAATAAATGTACCAGTTTCTACTTCAGGCCACTCTCAGGTGGTTAAAGTAAATTTTTGCTGTTTGGATGGCAGGATGCTCACGAGACAGATGTGCGAGCGCAGATTCGACTCTTATTCACAGATGTCAATGGAGAGAAAGTCGCCATCCACCGCTCAATGTCCTGCACTCAAAAGGCGAAAAACTATTCCTTCAAAAGCTTAGAGCAAGTCATCACTAGAGTAAAGTAGGCCACAACTAATTGTAGATTCATTTATATTTTTACATTGAAAAAATGATTTCTTGTAAACTGATGAATAAAATATTACGAACCCCATTTTTCCAGAGATGGCGAGAAGGTGAGTTTGTCGTCCAAGTGTGGTGAGCTGGATCGGGAGATGATTTCTTCACTGGGTGTGTCAAAACCTGTGCTGAATCATGTCATCTTCTGTCACCAAGAAGAGTCCAACTGGCCACTTAGTGAGGGCAAAGCACTCAAAGACAAGTTTGACTCCATCTTCGCTGCAACCAAGTAAAGCCAAAAGATTCCTGCACATTTGTGTATTTTACTATATTTGTTTGTTGGTAAATTAAGAAGTGTTAAATTACCTGCAGTTAACATGTTCCTAAGTCAAAACATTAACCCACATACATCAATCACATGCCTTTATGTCTTCCTTCAAGGTATATCAAAGCTCTGGATACGATGCGACAGCTGCGTCTCTCACAGAGCCAGTCGGTCAAAGAGTGTCAGGTAGAGCTGCGTTACCTGAAGCAGAACAAAGAAAAGGCCCAACAGATAAGAGAAACCGTTTCAACAAAAGAGGCCCAGTTGATGGACTCGAGAAACAAAGTGCAGCAAATAGAGAGTCAGATTGAGCCACTCGAGGTGGGTTGATGATGCGTGTGTCTGTGTAGATGCTGGATCTTAAAATGTCCTTTGGGTTTATTGAATTATATGTCCGTCTACACGCTGTGCACAAAAGTAAAGGGGGCTTGCAATTGTTTTTCAATTCCCGCTTATTGTCATAGTAGGAAACAGAAATGTAATATTTGGCGTGACCAATCTTTGCATAAATGTTATCTGTCCGTGAGGCGGTTCTTGCTACAGACATTTTCACTCATTTGTAATGTAGGCAGTTTGGATTAATAGGACTTTTTTGTTTTCTATCAAATAGGATGATGGACGAACTGATAAATCAACACACATGTTATGTTTGTCTAATAGTTTCACTGCCAGTACATTTTTAGATATTTGACTACATCATTTGTTTTTTAAATTCACTTTTTACAAGGCATGAATAAAATCCTGGAACCACTATATAGTACTATACAGTTCTTACTATACAGTTCTATTATTTCAGAATCGACTGATGGACATTGACACAAAACTTGGCAAGGTGATGAAACTGGACAATGACATTAAAGCTTTAGAGAGCAGGAAGAAACAGATGGAGGAAGACAACAGGGAGCTGGAGGAAACAATGGAACAGGTAACAGACTAAGATGGAATATAGTACCAGATAAACAGAAACTGTTATTTGTCCTTTGGAAATAAACTGTACCTAATGAGCTTCAGAGTCACCAAGCCAGTGTATGCTGTAGGTTTTTCAGGGTTCAGATGAGCAGCTGCAGGAGATTTACCAGAACCACCAGCGGACGGTGAGGGAGAAGGAGCGGAGGCTGACAGAATGTCAGAAGGAGCTGGAGAGAGCTGGTTGGGAGTGTCAGAGACTGAACAGAGTCAAGGCTGATCTCCTGGTAGAACAAGGTACAGGCAGCTGCTCTTAATTCTTTCTTATAGATTATCTGTGTGTCTTTGGTCATTCTGATGTTTTTGAAGCTTTTAAAATGCAAGTAAAACATGCAGGTGGACAAACTTATGTTATAGAAACCAAATGAATCGGCTGATAAACTGGATTTTTTTACTAATGAAGTAGGGAGATATATGGACTAGACTAAATTATTATTATTTCCAGGTCGTCTTCAGCTGGAGTCTGACCGCCACACTCAAAACATCAAGAACCGTGACACTCAGGTGAGAGTCTATGCTCTTGAACTGCAGCACTCTGCACACTGCTGGCTTAAGTTTCTAATATTTGGGTGGCTGTGGCTCAGGAGGTCGAGCAGTCGCCTTTCAATCAGAAGATCGGTGGTTCAATTCCCCGCCTCCTTCAGTCATATGTCGAAATGTGTCCTTGGGCAAGACACTGAACCCCAAGTTGCTTCTGGTGTGTCAGGTCAGCTGCTTAGCAGCTCTGCCATCAGTGTGTGTGTGTGTGTGTGTGTGTGTGTGAGTGAGTGAATGGGTGATTGAGAAGCATTGTAAACGCTTTGAGTGCCACTCTGGATGGAAAAGCGCTCTATAATAAACATTTACCATTTAATAGCGTCTTGCTCTTGTTCCCACGAAAGTTGAGTGCAGTTATTGTAAATTGCTGTGGGTAAAGTGAAAATTAATACATTAAATAAAACCTACATTAATGCAATAAAAGACTGGGGTCTAACTATACTAACTACTAAATGCTGTTTAATATACAGAGTTTTTAAACAATGTATTGTCATAATGAACTTGATTTTGTGCATGCTCCCTATAATATGTTTTATATTAATTCTTTTGTTTGTCTTACTCAGGTTCGCTCTTTGTCGTCTTTTCTGGAGATGGAGGGTTACGACCGACCACCCTTCACCAACAATCAGCTTGACAGTTTTCATCGTCTCGTTACTCAGAGGCTTCAGCAGGAGAAAGAGACAGTCAGTCAGGTTTTGGTAAGAGACTTTATCGTACAAAAAGTCACAAATTCTCCTCATTCTGTATATAATACTTTATTCAACAGACTTAAACTGCATCAGGACTGATTCAGTTCGTATTCAACGACATCTGTGTTCAATTAAACTAGGGGTCAAAGATCAAATAACAATCTAGATTGTGATTTTTCTTTTTTTCCTTTGCATCCATGATTTATTCTCTTGTTTTTCTGTCCAAACAGGCAGACCTGCACAAAAAAGAGCAGCAGAAGCAACAATCTATTGATGAAATGAGGGACAAAAAGACTGGCCTGGAAAGAACAGTGGAGCTGAAGAGAGATCTCCAGGGAAAGAAGCAGCAAGAACTGAGGAATCTCAGAGCAGAGCTGCAGCGACTGGAGGGTTCGTCCAGTCGACTGCAGGAGCTGGAGAATGAACTGGCTGACAAGGTGGGTACGGCGGACATCAGTTAGTAAATGTCTCCACTTACTTTTGAGAATATTAAAGCAGGATCATTTATAAAAATTTGAACGGCTCCACTTTGTTTGTGTACATGGCATTTTCCTCGTCAGGAGCGGGAGCTTCAGAGCGCAGTGCAAGACTCCAATGTGGAGGAGTTAAAGTCTGAAGTTGTGGAGCTTCAGAAAGAGAAGGCTGAACTTGACCGTGCACAGAGGCAGCTCGACCAAGAGATGGAGATGCTCAACACGCACACCACTGCACGCACACAGATGGAAATGCTGAAAAAAGACAAGGTGTATATTCATCCCCTACCCGTTGTCACACGGGTCAAGAATCAGAAACACAAACTACTACTGTAGTGTTCTTCTTAAGTAATCTGAGTGACCTTTGGTGGTAATTTAGCCTTGTTCGTTCATCTCTTTCTCCTAACATCTCTACTATTTCCTTACTGGTTCCTTTCTTCTCCCTGTTATTTGTTTCATCTCTCATTTCTCCAGACAGAGAAGGAAGAGCAGGTACGTAAGATCAAGTCTCGTCACAGTGAGGATCTTGTGTCACTGCTGGGACACTTTCCCAACAAGAGAGAGCTGGAGGACTGGATCTATGCCAAGTCTAAAGAAATAAACAATACCAGGGACAGGCTTGCCAAACTGAAGTTAGTGAAACCTATCACACACACATGTGTGAAATAAAAGATATTTAAAAACTTGTGTTTTGTGGCACTTGACAGTATTGGGGTTTTTTTTCTCAGTAAGAACCTGGCATCGAGTGAGCAGAATAAAAGCCATGTTGCTGCCGAGCTGCGGAAGAAGGAGCAGCAATTATCCAGTGACGAGGAGCGGTTCTTCAATGTGTGTGGCAGTCAAGATCTGGAGCAGGATTTGGGCAAACTGCAGGACGATCTGGAGAAGATATCCAAACAAAGAGGTAGAGTTGGTAACCAGTAATCAGTAACCTAAATCCCAGAGTGTGACAAGGAATCTCTTTCTGTTTCCACTCATCACATACTCTCTACGAAGGTCTCTGATAACACGATGTACCTAACATAACTAAATGTACTGTAACAAATAAAATCCCTCCACAAGAAATAATCTGTTGCTGACACAGTAGCCACAGAATAAGCAGCAGTGTCTTGCTCAGGGACACACCTGGTATGGGGGAAATGCTGGGAGTCTGGGCTGGGATCCCATTGAGCTACCAGGCCGCTTTTATAATGATTCTTTTTTTTATCCGTGTTGTGTAGCCATGCTCGCTGGAGCCACAGCTGTGTATACCCAGTTCATCAGCCAGCTGACAGAGGAGAGAGAACCTTGCTGCCCTGTGTGTCAGCGGACCTTCCCTTCCGAGTCTGATCTGCAGGAAGTTATCAGCGACATGCAGTCCAAACTTCGCCTGGTGCCGGACAAGCTGAAAAACACTGAGCAGGACCTCAAAAAGAAGGAGAGGAAGAGAGATGACATGATGGCGCTCAGACCTGTCAGGTATAATAGTAGTGGGGAATAAAACACATTTGCATGACGTTTGCATTGTGACACATCAAAATGTGCTTTGCTTCTTAACAGCTTGTCAGATGATTGACATAAGAGTGAACAAAGCGTGTTATTACGTTGTATTTTAAGTCCTGAGTAAATGTCAAGGTACAGTAACAGGTGAGCACACTCTTTAGTACGATGGACAGGTCAGCTGAGTTCAGGATGGATTGGAACTGCATCTTTATGGTCTTGCACTAAGGTTATTTAGTATTATCCATGTTTAATACTCCATGTTAATAATCCATGTTAAAAAAAAGAGCTGTAAAAGAACACTGGGCAGGTTTTTGGCATTCATGACACCAGGGGGAGCTAGATTCTCATACAAGTGGGACTATGCCTAAGTACTAACCTGGTTTCATGACCTGAGTATAACCTCAGAATATGTGGCATGGAAGACCACGTATAGTATGCAATATTCTCTGCTCATTGTATTTTATTTTTCCCTTTCCTCTCTCCTAGGCAGTCAATTGTACAGGTTCAAGAAAAAGATTTGCCCGAGTTGAAAAACCGTCTACAGACAGTGAACAGAGAAATTGAGAGGCTGAAGGAAGACGTGGAGGAGCAGGAAACACTGCTTGGTACCTTCATGTCAGAGGAGGAAACGGCCAAGGCCTGTCTCCAGGACATATCTCTCATGGACAGATACTTGGTAATGTCCCAATCTTTCTGCCCACCTCGGTTTAATCAGTTCCGTTGTGATTTACAACTATTACTCTCAAGACGCTGCAGAGTCCTGGAAACGGACAAGCATTCCTTTCTTTATTCACCTTGCTGTGTTTCTTTTCCTTCAGATGGACCTTAAAGAGGTGGAGAGAAAAATAGCTCAGCAGTCAGCGAAACTCCAGGGAGTAGACCTGACCAGAACCATTCAGCAAGTCAGTCAGGAGAAACAAGAAACTCAACACAAGCTAGACACCAGTAAGATGTCGTCACTCAGAGGGAATTTCCTTTTTAATCGTACTTGCTAGTTCTGTTACCTCTGCTATTTTACTGAGATACAGAGCTCACGTGGCAGTTAAACCAAAACTGCAGTTGGTGAAGCAACACAAAAAGGTTAAAGATAATCACTTTAACAGAATATTATAACGACTAAATTGGAAGTAAGATAGAAGGTGAACACAACCTTCGGACCAAAATATCCATCAAAACAGTTTCTCAAGGTCTAAAACCTTTGCAACTAGCTGTTTCTAATTTTAATACATGCCTTAAGAAAAAATGTTTTATTATTATTCTTAGTCTCCTAGATACATAGAAACTGTGTCCTGCCAGGATAAACTCTCTGAGTCGAGATGTACAATAAAAAATGATCACAGAAGAGTTTACTAAGTTTAATTGTATTAAAGAAATGAGAGTGTCTGAGAATTAGGCAGACATCAAGTTCAGAAATGAAAGCATGCAGATCTGAAGAAGCTTTTATTAGAACGGGGAATTAATTAAACAAGTTTAAAAACACTAAATGAGGACTTTCTGTCTCTTTTAATGCATCACTGTTGGTCGTTGACCTCTTCACTACACAACCATGATTTGGATACAAGTTCAATTTAAGCAGAAGTAACTCATCTTTTCTTCTTTGTTTTTGTCTTTTTGTGTAGCCTCCAGCAAGATAGAGTTGAAACGTAAGCTGGTCCAGGACCAACAGGATCAGATTCAGGTGCTGAAAAGTGCTGTGAATGAAACCAGGGCAGAAAAGCTCCAGCTGAGCAGTGATATGCAAAAACGGCAGCAACTGGAGGAGCAATGTGTTGAGTTCACCACTGAAATACAGGCTCTAACCAGGGACATCAAGGTAATTTCTTTCATTTGTTTATGTGAGCCTAAGACAGTAATGGAAGAGATAGGAAGTCTGGGACTTCAGGAATCCTGCTTCCCAGCCCTCTGCCCTAACCAGGCAGCCTGGTAGCAGAGTGCTAGCTCCCTGAGTCTCCTTCTCTGCTACCAGGCCGCCAAAAATAAGCTATATATAAGCTACTATTGATCCCCGAAACAATAAATGATTATAAAGACCAAGACCGCAAGATGTATGTTTTTATGACAGTAGTGAGGGAAAAAAACCTTTACAACAGCTGACCAGATCAAGAGCAGCCTTCCGCAGGTAGTTGAGTGATCTTTGTCAAAGTTAAGAATCAAGAGGGTTTACCACAAGGTGTACACCGGTGGTAAACCTCAAGAACACAGTAGAAGTCTTCCCAATCCTGAATCAACCATATATGGACAGATGAGACAACCTTGCGCCAGAATGACATCGAGAGAAAAGTCTTGGGAAGGGAAGAAACAACTCATGATCCAAAGCTGTGGTGGAGTTAATGTTATGGTGTTAACAGCAAAATAAACTGCAGGAGGGATTCTCGGGTGCTTAGGGCTACACTGTGTGTTCATGCCTTGTGCTTTAAAAGCGAAGAATAAGTGGACTCATGCAGATGTACAATAACTAGAATAACTAATAATTTACGATACCGATGCAGAGTCCCCCCTCCATTTAAAAATAGAAAAACTAAATCATTTACTACTTATGCTTAAGCTTTAAACATTCTTGCAGGGTGTGCCAACAAGAAAATATATAGTATGTGCCTCGTATGAAAACGTTGTGTCATGAAGAGTATAAACCGATATTAGACATCCCTGACAATAAACCAAAATATACCGTGAAAGCAACTCAAGGTAAATAAGTATTTCACAGTTCAGAGACGAGGTAAATTTGACAGCCAAACAATATTTAATAACATGCAGAGAAAATACTTAAACATCTTAAATTGTTCAGGTATTATTTTTTTAATTTTAATAATATTGATTAACTATGTGTAAAAAATACTTCTACTATGTTAAACTTGTTTGTCATGTTATAAATGTAATTTCTGTGTACAGCAACAAAACAATAGCTGTTCCCTTTAAATGTGTTCATCCTCTCTCCTCACTGTGCACAACCAGGAAGCAAAGGAACAGCTTTTCCCGTTGTCTGCTACTCTGGAGAAGCTGCAGCAGGAGAAGCAGGAGTTGGTGGAGCGCATAAGGCTGAAGCAGGAAGAAGGCCAGGAGAAGGTGGACGCATTCTCCCTTTTCTCTTATACAGTACTTGAAACTGCACATATTTAGCACAAGGGTGTACTACAAGCAGTTTTAAACACAACTTTTTTTTAGACGTCTACTTATCTTAATCTAGTTTCAAACTTTTTGCCACCGATAGCTCAATGCCATTAAAGAGCAAGTGAAGGTGATCGACGCGTTGGAAAGCAACATCAACAAATACACTGCAGAGGGCAAAGACAAATACAAAGAGGTAATACGTTTGATTCTGTGGAATAAAATTCATCGGTTTGTCCTCCATGTGACATTTTGTGATTGTCATTATATACACGTGGTTGAAAGATAAAAGTATGCTGCTTTAATTTACATTGAAAGCACAGCTTAGCTCATGTTTTTTTTTTTTTTTATTAGTACACACTACTGACGTTCTGTTTCCGTTGCAGCAAAAAGAGGTTGAGCTTCAAGAAACAAACACCCAACTACATGAAGCTGAGAAACATAAGGAGAAGATAAACAAGGAGATGGGAAACATTCGTCAGGACATAGACACGCAAAAGGCATGACCTCCTTGTAATGTTTCTGAAACGGAGATAAAGATTCTGACACAAATGCATTACAGTGGTTAATAGATTTTTCTTAGGTCCAGGAACGTTGGTTACAGGACAACCTGACATTGAGGAAGCGTGTTGAGGAATTGAAGGAGGTTGTGACTAAGCGTGAGGCTCTTCTGAAAGAAATGGGCAACATGCAAGTTATGCAGCTACGCCAGTAAGAATACTACATAATCAATCACAACTTCCTACTTAGCACCGTGACACAGTTGGATTTACATCTTGGCATGGTCAGGTGTCCAGTGTCACGGGTGATTTGCAATATTCTTAGCTCATCTGCTTGTGCGGTTGTCCAGTGAACGACGTGAAGCAGACCGCAGGTTGGAGGACTTGAAGAAGAATCGTAGTATTGCACTGGGTCGTCAGAAAGGCTTTGAGGAGGAGATACTTCATCATAGGTGTGTTGTTGTGTTTCCACGGTGCAATTAATGGGAGGTGTTACTGTTAGACTTGTATAGTATCTTCTCAATTATTCTTAATCATCATTTTCAAAAATTATATCGCATAAACTTGCTCTTTCAATTAATTTCTTGCAGAAAAGAGCTGCGAGAAGATCAGTATGACAAAGCTGATGAACGCTACAAAAATAAGATGATCATAATGAGGACCACAGAGCTCGTCATTAAGGATCTGGATCTCTACTACAAGGCTCTTGATCAGTAAGTTGCACACAAATATCCTTACAGTAGGTATTAACCGAGAAAAATCATCTTCAAGTTGAACAAATCAGCTGTTCTGATAGATCAGACGATTAGGAATCATAATGAAATTGTTTATCTGCAGTAACCCGCTAATGCAAACTTAACTGAGGTTAAGTGGGTGCATTTACTCAGCCTGGGAAAAAATATTTGTACATGCACAGTGATGCATATTGAGATAGATCTCTGCAGGTCATACTGCTGACACATGTCTAATATTTTTACAGAGCTGTGCTTTACAGTGTGACAAAATGATTTCAAAATAGCACAGAAAACTTGACAATATACTGTAAAAATTGGCACTATTGGTTTCGTAACTACAGTATTACATAATAATGCGAAAAGAAAAATGTTTGAGTGATTTAAGGTATTGAAGTGTTATTTCAGTAATGTTATACGCATAAGGTGTGTGTCTCTTAATACATTTATAGAGTTCCTCAGTTATTTCTAATGTTGTAAAAATGATAAATGACAATGCAAAAATGCCAAATATACACTGAACAAAAATATAAACGCAACACTTGTTTTTGCTTCCATTTTTAATGAGCTGCACATCTGAAAATGTTACTACATACACAAAAGACCCATGACTCTCAAATATTGTTCTCAAATTTGTCTTCAAATTTATTTATATAGTGCCAGTTCACAACAAAAGTTATCTCAAGGCACTTTACAGTGTGAGGTTTAAGACCTTACACATTAAATAGATGTATACAGAGAAAACTCAACAGTCCCACTTGAGCAACACTGAAGAGGAAAAACTCCCTTTAAGAGGAAGAAACCTCCAGCAGAACCAGGCTCAGGGTGGGCGGCCATCTGCCTCGACCGGTTGGGGTTAGTGGACAGAGGAGAGAAAAAAAAAACAGCAGATAACATAGATCATAACACCAACAAGGTCAAGAGGGCCATAAAAACTGCTAAACAGAGGTATAAAGCCACTGTTGAAAAGAAATATACCACAGGCTCAACCTGGCAGGACCTCAAAACCATGGCCTCTGTGAATAATGTGGTCACCACCCACAGACCCATAAAGGTGGAGGGCAGCAACCCCTCCTCCCTACCCGACAACCTCAACACTTTCTACACCAGGTTTGAGACTAGCAATACCATCCTGCTCGTCACTCATCTTCAAGACTGAGTACGTGGTGAGAGCCCTCAGGTGAGGACCAGGACCAGGGAGAGGAGCTCACCCAGCCCTGACCTGACAACATCAGCAGTCAAGTTCTGAGGCACTGTTCAGGGCAACTAGGAAGTGTGTTCCGGACTCTCTTTCAGCACTCAATTGACTGCCACACTGTCCCCCAGCTGTGGAAACACTTCGCACTCATCCCCATCCCCAAAAGAAACAACCCAAAGGCTCTGAATCATTATCGTCCTGTGGCCCTCACCTCCCTGGCGATGAAGGCCATGGAAAATATCATAAAACAACACATCATAAAAGCAACTGACCCCCTAATGGATCCACTCCAGTTTGCTAATCGAGCCTGCAGGGGTGTCGATGATGCCAAAATCTTCATCCTAGACTCCATCCACAAACATCTGGAGCTCCCTGACTCTTCTGCCAGACTCCTCATTATTTTTGAAGGTTCTCATCCATGACATGGTTATTTAAAAAAGGTTTTATCCAAAGCAATGGAACATTAGCATTAAACACTCTGCAGCCTCATATCCTGGCCACCAAACTTTCCTACGGCCATCATGATGACCTTCTACTACACATTCCTGGAACGCAACATGACCTTCTCCATCACCTCCGGGATCCACTCCCTCAGCCTTCTGAACAAGAACAGACATCAGTGTGCTCTTTTGCACAGGTTTACGACCAACAGCCACTAGACAGGCAGCCAAAATCATCACTGACCCCTCCCACATTTATCACCATGCATTTTAATGGCTCCCCTCTGGACGACGCCTCCGCTGTATCTCCTGTAGGACTGAGACGAGGAAACCACCGTTGTCCCCAAAGCCACTCTGCTTTCTAATTCGAGCCTATAAGACCATTTCCTACACCATAAACATAAGCTACATTCTTTATTACACTGCCGACACCCTATTTATTTAATTCACCTACACTCTGTCACTTCAATCTCAAATTGTGTATTTTCTGTATATTCTGTGTATTTTTCTCTTGCATCTCATTCTTATTGCCCGTTTGTCCTGTTTTATCTTAAACGCCACGCTGCTCTGTTGCATTTGCATTTTAATTGCCCCTAGGGGATAAATAAAGTCTTCTGATTCTGATTCTCATGAAAAATGGGAGCAAAAACCAAAGTGTTGCATTTATATTTCTATAACTCTTTATACACAGTTACACATCTCCAATTTCCACAAAACACAATGTAGGCAAGAAACGTCATCAACTATTGAAGCAATATATGTAAATAAAGGATAAGAAAGGGAAACGGGTTTGAAATAAGCCTTTTTTTGTCCCCCCATATCAGACTTATTGAAGTTAGGTCATCAAACATCTGCAACGTTTGTACATTGTTACACGGCGTCGTGGTGGGGAAATTCAGCTTGTACAGTGATGTCAGTTCTGTTCCTGGCAATGACACTAGATATTTATCTAGCCAAAGGTTAAACACAGCATGATGGTTCCCCGTATCTGGTTCGGACCTTTTGGCGTACACATTCTCATTGTTTATAACTTGTCGTCTGAAAACTCTCTATACTTTTGGCTTTTTGAATTTGGGACGGTGAAGCAGCTCGTCATTCTGAGGGGAGTGGATTCATTTGAGTCTCGTGCTAGCTTTAGCTGAAGTTGCATATTGTAGCTTTAATGATTAAATAATAATAAAAATGATAGCGATAATAATAATGGTGGTGGTAGTATAATTAAATACAGTGGTTTTTTATAGAGGAATGTGAAAGCTGTGCAGTGTAATACACATACACCTAAACAAACAGGTTACTTGTCCGAGTAGTTCGGGTTTTCTTGCACTTAAGGAACTGTTACTGGAAATCTGTGTATACGTTAAAATGTAAAAAAATATACTGACGTTATCAAACTAGTGCTTAGTTTCAGTGTGTCAAAGTCGTTTTAGTGCAGCTATTTCATACGGAGAGTTGATAAAATAATAAACGGATTAAACTGATGGTTCTGTTTGGTTTGAAGATAAAATGAGCTCCTCCCAGCCTCCACCTACAGAGAAAACATGTGCACAGTGTGCGTAGTGAAACCAATCATTGAAAGCAGGAAAAGATGTGAAGACATTTGTGGTAAAGCTATTACATATTTGAGCAATAACTAAATAACCTTTGTGTAGTTGTAAAATGATCTAGACGTGGTAAATTTCTCTTTTGTCGTCTTAGTGTGCGCTCAATACACTTACATGATTTGTTGGAATATAGATTATGGACTGGGTGTGGATCTTTTTTGGTTCTGGTTCTTTTCTGTCCAAGTGAGTCTCGGGGTCTAATAAAGTTTTCTTACTTTTGAATGATGGGGACGCATAATGTAGACTGTATGACTAAACACATTCTCTGCACATTCTGCGTAACTGTCCGAGCAGTAGTAATGCATTTTAGGTAAAATTATTATTTTTAGCATAAAATAATCTGAAAATAATTTGATCATTAATGAATTTAACACTAATATGAAAAATAAACCACCTAATATTTGTCGTCTTACATATATCGGGCCATAAAACCTGGCTATTACTTCCTTTTGAATCATCACGGATTGAATTGAAAATCATAGTGTCAGACTGTTGCTATCTGAGAGACAAATAATTGAAGATGAAAGCCGTAAATTCGCCTCAGTGGGAAAGTGTGAACTCACTGTCACAGATACCATCTGAGAAGACAGCACAAGCATCATTTACCCACATATGTGGGTTGGTTTTATCATGATTAAAATCAGACGTGAGCAGCCTTACAGCACACTAGACATCCAGGTCACAGTTTCTGTTTGAATGCATCGGCGTTTGTTTCACAGTAAGATTTTTTTGATTTGGGAGTCGGAAAAAAAGAAACCCTTCATCATGCACTCTGCAATGCATGGCTATGTTTGCATGATTGGTCATTGCTGAGACAATGGTGCGATTGTCACATACTTTTGATAAAGAACCTTTTTTTAAATTTAAAATCTGTGAATTGTGTGTGGCTGCTGTCGTATAACATCAAACAAAGAACACACCAAACTATAACTACTGAATAAAAAGAAAACACAACTAATACTTAAAACTAAAATCCATACTTTTACCTTCAATTTGTTGCCTTTTGTTTAGAAAACCGGATATTCACCTGTCCATGTTTTTATTTACAACTGGAAAGAGTATCTGAACTGAACGTATTTGTAAGAAGGCTACCAGGTTATTGGGTCACAGATACAGACCGATCACTGTAGGTGTGTGAACTAAATGTGATTTCCGGTATCTTCATAACAACTATAATTTCTATACTACATTTACCATGGCCACAAAAATAGCAATAGCAACAGAGTTTACAGTCTTTGTTTTGTTTTGAGGGAACAAAATTAAAAAAAAAATGTTTTGCAGTTACATGTGCATGTTTGAAGTATTGTAAAGCAGCATACGTTTTACTTTCAGTAATGAAACAAATTTTTATTGCATTAATTGTCTTTTTATTTATTATTTTATGAATCCATACATAAATATAAACAACAATACAATACCTTCACATTGCATTGAGGAATTTCAGCCCACTCCGTCTGTTTAATGTCATGACACAGTGTCTCAATCAGTCAGGACTTTGACTAGACCACTCCAAAATCTTAATTTGACATTTTTACAGCCTTTTCCCTTAAATAATGAAATCATCGTATTAAAACTGCCTGTTATCTACCTGCCGTGCCAAAACGTCTTTGCATTGGGGTTGGAATTGCATGGAGTTTCCATCAAGATGCACTGACACTAGAATGTGGTTCTTGGTTCCCTGAGTGTGATTGGAGCAACCGACTCTACGCAGCTATATTTGTTTAGACAAGTAAAAAGTGTTTTTGCTGTTATTAATTCAAGGAAGTAAAGGAAACGCCACCGCACACACTGATACTAAATGTGTGGTTTCATTGACTAACAACAATTATATGAAATAGTTTTTAAAACAGTGCCTTTGTCAGCAACGTTTCGCAGGGACTATGTCTTCACATCATCAAATATATCAGTCATTAAAACAATTATTTTTCGAGCCTTTGCTTGGTTCAACTTGATTTTTTTTTTTTTTCATTTTCGAGAACATACTGTGAAGGGTTAAAATTTTGTTGTATCGAGTCAAAAAGGGCCCCCAAAATCTTCCACAGGGCCCCTATGGAGCCCCGTTAGGCATTGATTTGATATTGCGTTGTATTTATCTGCAGGTACTGCAGGAATACAGCATTCACATTTTTAAGTAATTACTAGAAATATACACTTGGTGATTGGGTTTGCAGCTCTGACTGACTTCATTTAAATCCAGTGTTTGTTCTTTATTTGTTTTTCATACAAAACTGACAGAAGTCTAAATAAATGAGGAATGAGTGTTTGCAATAAAATGCTTAGTATAAATATTGCGATGGTGGCTATGATTGTAGAATTTATATAGCATAAACTTGTCCCTGAAAGGGTCCACAATATAACACGCCTGATAGAGGAGACACGGGGGCAACTGCTGCTGCACCTTCAAGAGTTCTTGTCTTTTGACTAGCTTCATGATTTATATGCACTGTATGGTCTGAACCTAAATATGACATGTAAAGCCCAGGGGATTATATTTCTGACCGTAGGCCGTAGTTTAATATGCTGTTTTTCAAATACAAAATCACTTCTGATCGTGTCACGTGACATTTCTCGTTCCCTCCCTTTACTTCCTTCCGTTGAATCAGCAGTTATTTAACTATGATGCAGTATGTAAGATGGATGGATAAGGACTCCTCTGCTCCCTCATACATGACTTCAGATGAAACACTGTTGCATTGTTATCGTTCTGGTGTTTTCAAACCACATTAGTTTCTCGTCAGTTTCTTAGATTTTAGACAAAAATAGTTCTTGGTATACAGGAAAACATTGATGTATAGATATGAAATCTATGTCATGTATCAATATTAAATAGATTTCTTTCTTTTTTTTAAACTGCTGTTGCAAACATTTTGTAACCACATTATTGGAAGAAGTCAGTCAGGTCATAATGCTGTTCAGCAAAAAAAAAAAACCTGTTCAACCAGCAGAATGTTTTATGATATCCGTCTAAATATGTTGTTTAAGTTGAGTTATTAATGTTTCTTTCGTGCACGGTATGCATCGCCTTACTGAGAACCAACATAGAAGTTAATTACCACAGGTACTCTTGCACCATATCTCATTAAATGACTTTGACAATAAATTATTTTATTACGTTCTACTCAGTGCCATCTATTTGAAGCTGGTATATCCGGCAAATAATGGCAGGTATATAAACATCATATACAGACAAGAAATGCGTGTTTGTCATTTTATGTCTGCTGTGGTGTAACATTTTTGCACCACAACATTTTATGCCAGTTGATTTACGATTTGAACCATCACGATTCAATAAAGGATCCTCTTTTCTTATCATTCCAAAGAGGGTGTTTAGTCCAGCTCTTTGTCTCCTTTCTGTTTTCCCTAGAACGATCATGAAGTTCCACAGCATGAAGATGGATGAGATCAACAAGATTATCAGAGACCTGTGGCGTAGCACCTACAGGGGTCAAGGTACATTTTGTGTGTTGGAACTTGTTTGTATGTAGTATTCGTCGTACAAAGAGCGGCGCTTCCTTCTGTCGGTGCTGCTTCATCACTCGCCTCTCGCCTGCTTTTCAGATATTGAGTATGTGGAGATTAGGTCTGATGTCGATGAAAATGCATCTGCTGGAGTGAGGCGGAGAGTTTACAACTACAGAGTAGTGATGGTGAAAGGAGACACAGCTTTGGATATGAGAGGACGCTGCAGCGCCGGTCAGAAGGTACCAGCGCAGTACTTTATGTATTAGCTAAAACATTTGTAGTAAATCTTGATGTGAGCCAGTGCTATGAAGATTTCATTCTTTGATATCTTTTGTGTCTAGGTGTTGGCGTCTTTGATCATCCGTCTAGCTCTGGCAGAGACCTTTTGTCTGAACTGTGGGATTCTGGCCCTTGACGAGCCCACCACTAACCTGGACCGGGAGAACATAGAGTCATTGGCACATGCACTTGTAGAGTCAGTATACACAATGTTAACTTCTTTACTTGTAAGCACACTCACTGGCTTGTTGCAATACGCAACCCCAACAAAGGAGGCAGACCTCCCAAAGCACAGGAACACACACGGGCTGTGCAACGTGCTTGTTCTTTATTATGGGTCTCCCCACGTTAAGCTCCCACCTCACTTGACTTTAAAGCCATTGTTACACTGATAAAGGTCCTGGACCATCAAAATGCTGCTGCTTTCCTCTATGCAATTCTGCATTTTAGCATTTTTAAAGGAGCCTAAACAGTATCACTGAAATGTATTAGAATAATAATAATAATGAATATTTTATTGATCCCCTTGGGGAAATTATTGTTTGGACAGCTGCTAGACTCGTGTCTGCGCTACTACAGGGTATCGGTGTCTTGTCCAAGGACTGGGAATCAAACTCGCTCACCCTTGGGTTTGAAGACGACTGCCCCAACACCTCTCATTTATTGCAAGAACAGATAATGAGATAAAGTACACCTTTATAATAAGATGAAACATAAAATAGATTAATTACTATCTACAATTTGAGATCATTTAAGATTCAAAGAACTTCTCTAATTTTAGGGGAAAATTACTTTGCTTTGTTACGTGTGCTCTGTACTCAAAAATAAAGGAAAAATAAAACTTATGAACATTAAAAGAATAAAACATTCATAAGGCTGCTCAAAAAAACCGTCATTGTAGTTGAATTAAAACAATTCTGCAAAGATGTGAAAGACTCATTGCCAGTTGCCAGTCCGGGGGAAAGGGGCAGGGTGGGATGAGAAGGACAGCGTTGTCCTGAGCCCATTAATGACTGTCGGCGTGCCTTCCATCAGTTATTAAGTTAAATTCAATTCTCTTAATTTATATATCACCAAATCACTATTGATCAATCATTAGGTTGAGAGAATGAATACTTAAAATATCAACCCTGTTTTTATTTAAGTAATCACAGATCAGAAGTACTTTGTATTTGGTATAGACCCCCAGCCCTGCTTCGTGAGCCGGGGGCTCCAGTCTAAGTACTGGGTGGTACACAGCGCAGTTAATGTTTCACATTCAATATTCAGTATTTCTAGAAGTTTGACAGTCGAAATGTGTCTCCCCTAACCCTAGCATATGATCATATGAGTTTTATTTACTCCCCCCCCCCCAGGATCATTAAGAGTCGCTCCCGCCAGCGTAACTTCCAGCTGCTGATCATCACCCATGACGAGGACTTTGTGGAGCTGCTGGGGCGGTCCAGCTACATAGAACACTTCTACCGCATCCGTAAGAACCAGGATCAGAACTCTGAAATCACAAAGTGCAGCATCAGTTCCCTCTCATCCTATCTCCACTGAGCAGACACATGACTTCAGGGTTACCACACAGTGACGGATACTTTCATTTAGCTTTGGCAAACTCCGTGTTCAGTTTGTTGCATCAGACTTTCAGGTCACTTCCGTTGTCTGGCTGGGAAGCAACTAACATTTCTCCATCGAGCTGGAGAAAGTCCTCGAAACCGTACTACGTTTATAATGTTACTTTATAGTTTAGTAAGCTAAACACAGTTTGTTACGTTTACGGTTTCCTAAACTCTACTCTTGTGTGATGTCACACATCCAAAACGTTTAAAGATGACCTGATGTTGTTATTGTCCTTAAACATAGCGCGACCAGCTTTGATTTAAACAACAGCCTTAAGTCAGTGAGCCAAAGTTAACTCATGTACGTGTGATTCTGTTGTAAAAGCATTGTCTTTTTTGTTATTGCAACAACAGCGGCTCATTCAATCATATTTAATGCAATATTTTGGATAATTGTACATGGTCTTTATAGATTGACAGCATCTGTTGAACAGCAGAAGACCCACTTCTGCTTTAAACTTCAGGGCAGCGTTGAAAGTTCCTAATGTTCTGTCATTAAACTTCTCGTGGTTGACCTAAGCATTCTCTTTCTTTTCTTAAACACATTGCTTGCTAGAAAGTGTCTATTTTTTGTTTGTGATTTTTTACAGGTGTGGCTCTAGATCCGGTTCAGAGAAATGTAGCTCAGTTTGACGAAGTAGCTCCACAACCACTAAATCTTATCTGACGGAATCTGTTTTTTGTTTTATATGTGGTTAAACGTAGCACAAGTGGGGCGTGGGTAAATCAAATATAAATCCTCCTTTCTCAGCCAAGATTTCAGAATTGGCTGCAAGCTGAGAATTGAGTGATCAGTTTACTAACAGCTAACAAGCCAGGGTCATGAAGATGGCAATGCTCCTGCTGGTATCTGCCCTGACTGTGGTAGTCATTTTAGCTGTTCCTAGTCCTGCTCATCACAGGCCTGAAACCAGCTTGAACCTTATAATTGATCTGGCTGAGAAATACAACGAGTCCGTCGCTAAGGTAAGACGTCTAACAAGCAACATTAACTGTTACATTCCTGTTACCGATAAATGTTTAGAGCCAGTGATCTCACTTTGTGCTGTGTGTTACAGGAATTCTTTGTGGAGGATGTGCGTCCTCTGGTGGAGGCTGGCTGTGAGGTAAAGCTCTGTTGTGCATTCTGTGTTGCTTGTACGTCATTTATGTGGAGTATGAATGTACATCATGTTTGTGCCTGGTTCATTTTTTTTTCATATGTTGCACAGGACAAGTTCTTCTGCAAAGTGTATGAGATCGTGCATCAACGTCAAGAACACAACAAGAAACTTGAGCACAACTTGAAGTTATATATTGATCACAAAAATGTAAGAATTCTTGGACATCACACTTTCCAAATCAGAGTCCATGTCAGGTCTTACAGCGATTGAAAGTATTACGCAGAACAGATTAAAACGCAGCGCACTCGGTCATCGTGATTTCTTGTCTTTCAGGTGAACTGTTCGGAGTTACTAAAGAATGTGAACGCAACGGAAGTGACCATTCAGTTACCCGAACTGATGAAACACCTCATCACTTGTATCCAGCGGAGAAACTTCGAGGGTAAAAAAAGTAATCCCTGAAATCTTCCTAAACCCGAGAGCACGCTGTTCAACAGTGGATCAACTGACTCTTTCAGCATTTTTTTTCTCCTAGAGATGTCTTAATTCAAATGTTTCATATTTTCTCAGATAATGACAAATCACTGAAGGATCTGCTATGATTTTGTGTCCTTGATACTAAGAGTGTTTTTTTTATTATTATTTTTCAGTAGGTTGTTTGTGTGGAGTTATCTTCAGAATTGTTCACATATGCAGACCAACACAGTTAGTTAGATGATGGTCACTGTAGCTACCTGATCGAGGAAAACATGTAAAACGACCCGTGTCCCATATTTTAGCCTATTTATTTTTTTCACAGTATGTAATATAAGTTATGGCTGTTTTATATATTTGAATTGCATATTTATTCTACTCATCTCAGCAGTGTTGCCAGAAAATACAAATGTTGATGCCCACAAGTGTAGCATGTGATGTTCTAAAACCTGGTCCTTCAGTTATCTCTGTCCTGGCCACTACTGGATGGATCAGGTGTGTTTCGTGAATCTGAGGCTGGAGGATAAGAGTTTACTCAACCCCCAGCTTTGGTTTGACTGAACACACCTGATCCAGGTAACCTGCAACAGGTAGGGCAGGAATAGCTGGAAAACAAGCAGAGCAATGGACCTTGAGGACCAGGTTGGAGAATCCTTGATCTGTCATACGTGTTTGATAACAGGCCTTACTCAGTTGTATTAAACATTTTATTTGTGTGTATTGAAGATTGACATGTATTTTCCACTTTTGATTTTGTAAGTACATGTTTTTGTTGAATTGATCTCACTGTATGTTAAGTTGTGTTAAATATACTTTGATAAGTTTGACTTGGTGAATCAAGATTCCTGGAAAAAATAAAATGTCCAAGTGACTCTGAATGTACATCTCATTGACTAACTTGGTTAATCCATATGATCGGTGAAGTCCAAGTGCTTCTAGACTATTGGGGATGTTTTGTTTTCATTCAAACCTTCCACTAGGTGGGCGTTAGGAAAAGTTGTTAATAGTGGTGAAACATTTTTTGTCATCTCTTGGCTAGATTATAGTGGAAAGTTTCTTAGTTTTCAAGTAGGCAACACTATCAGCTTCACTGCTGTCCACTGCTCAAAGACATTAACCCTCTATTGTCTCAGTATTGTTTTGCATGTGGTGTTTATAGAGGTAAAGAGGTCTCTCATTATCGTGGCCAGAGGAGGGATACCTTAGAAATGTTGCACAGAACTCCACGTCAAAGCCAACTATGACGTGGAGTTCTGTGCTATAAGGTGGGGGTAAAGTTCTTATGCTGATATAGTGGGCACTGGCTCCTCCTGGTACAGGACAGTGCACTGTCTCTCTTGGATGACAAATGCATTAATAACTGAGGCGATTCACCGACCTAGATTCAACTGAGCAACTATGAGACATTATGTGTCTGTGCATCTGACACAAAAAATGAGACTTTTTGAGAACTCGGCGATGTGCTGATCCTGGTCTAGGAAAGATACCACAGGGCACCGTCCATTACAGGACATTTCGTTGCTGTGATGAAAGTCATGAAATTGACAGTCACACGAATGAACCTGCTCTTGAGAAAGAGACATTAAACAAGTCCAGTTGCTTTGGGAAAAACCTTGTTGAGATAACTATGACCTGGACGACTGAGAACCTTCACAGATAACCTGCTCTTATCTGTGAAAAGTGCTGGAGCTGCTAATTCTGGTGGGCAGTCTAGCTCTTAAGCTTATTTCCTTGCAAAGAAAGGCAGACAGTCGTGCAGAGTGCCGAAGCACTCAGAGTAAAAAAAAAAAAGCCACATAGATATGGTGAGACAAACATTTCTAGTCCTGCATACAAACATAGGAAAGGACAAAGCATATGGATAACTTTTCTTCTAATAATTGAGAAAGAAAAATTCTTCACCGAACTTCAAGGTTTCCATCATACTTATAGTGTCTAAATAATACATTTCCATCACATGAGCATAGGGCCCACTTAAGGAAGTTTCTAATGGTTTGGTCAGAAACATTCCCGCCAGTAGCCCTGGAGGTAACTTTGTAGGACTCTGGCAGTACTCATGCAGTTCGTCCTTGCACAAAGGAGCAGATACTGGTCCTGCTGATGAGTTAAGGACCTTCAACAGTCCTGTCCAGATCTCCTAGGGCAACTGTCTGTCTCCTGGAGTCTCCTCCATGCTCTTGAGACTGTGCTGTTTGAACAACCCCCTCTGCTACGTAACTGACCACATCAATATTACAGACATTTAACTGACATGATACTATGATTAAGAAGTGTTCCTGTACTTTTTCTAAGCGTTGTTCTACAGATCACCTCACAGGCCTCACAGAAATAGACTTGCTCTTTGGTCTCAGCTCACTGTCCATCTGCTTAACCCAAGTGCACCTGGTTCATGGTTACACCGGTTATGTCCAGTAACCCAGGTCCTGAAGCTGCAAAGCAGCAACAGGCCGTCACACTTCCACTACTGTGTTTGAGTCCCGTAGTTCTGCTTCTTCTTCTTTGTCCCCCTCTCTCTGTACCTCTGTGAAGTACTTACAATGTAAAGTCCCTCAAATTGACTTCTGTGATTTGGGGCTATATAGATAAACCTGAATTTAATTGACTGTTAGTAGGTGTCTTCTCCTTGTAAGTCGCTTTGGATAAAAGCTTCTGCCAAGTTAAGTAAAGTATGTTAGCTTTATGCCAGATGTAACAGGATGTACACCTTCAACTTTTGCCCAAAGACTATTTGCCCCAAAAGTTTTGGGGATAATTAAAATGTTACTTAAAATACCTCGACCTCTTCTGAGATCTGTGGGATACAGTGATATTTTGCTCAATAACATGAAAACAAAATGTAGTTTTAATATCAAAGACCGACTATCATATATTATTTTTAATTTAATTCAAAGTAGCAACACATAGTGTTAAAAACTAGCATGCACATATGTTATGTGTAAAGCAGCTTTTCTCCTCCAACACAAATATGTGTAATCCATATAATTTAATCAACGGGGCCCTCCAGTGGCTTAATCCTGCTATTAGTGGCAAAAATGAGGCTGTACATCTGAAATAATGTGCTTTATGTGGAGGTTAGTTCATTGCATTCTTTCACTCTTGGTGTTTCCAATACTTTATACTACAAAACACATTCTAAGGCTTAATTTCTCAGCTAGAAATATGATGATGCTGATTTATTTGATATAAATACTCATAAATATCTCATTTTTAACACAAAACACAAATACTGATCATTTATGATACAGTGACTTTCCACAGTTTACTATCCAGAAATGACTGAATCTTTGTTGACAGACAGAATGTGATGTCTCTACATCAGAAAAAGAAAGAAGAACAATTTCAGCATCTGATGATATTTTCTGTCATATCTATATGCAGTTAAGTCAATTAATTTCTGCTTTTAAAACACCAACCAGCATTTCTGCTTTAAATCCAAAGATGGAAATAGGAACTTGGAAAAAAGACAGGAAATACTATAGGATGTTTGTCACAAAATAATTTTCCAGTTTGTCAAAAATGCCACCTTCTTAGTAAGCTCGAACCCTTTCGTCAATATATTACTCATGTAACACCCAGGCTATGATGCTGTATGTCAGTAAGTTAGTGGTTTTAGTCTGAGTATGGCCACCGTCTCACAGATTGAGTTCAAAGAAAAGTAGCTTATCAACCACATCTTAAAACAACCTCTGAATTATCTTCATCATAGCTGGAACGGCGATGCTGTGCATAAATACTCTGTTCTCAGTCAAGACCTCACAAGACGTTGAAGAATTGATTCGAGGACTTCTCGAAACAACTTTAGTACCGTCAAAATGAGGATGCTGGTTTTGGTATGCGCTGTGGCGCTGATGGTCCAACCAGCTGTTGTCACTTGTAATCCTCACAGGAAGGCTGCTCAGATCAACCTAAACATTTTATTTGACGTAGCTAAACACTGCCAAAAATCTGCTACTGAGGTAAGCTCATTTTTAATTTTAATAACGTTGATGTTAAATATTTATTGATTGTATTGTATTTCTTTTTTTATTTCTAATTCAAGTCATCCTTTTAATATGTGCTACAGGGATTCTTTGTGCAAGATGTATCAAGTCTGTCTCGAGGTGTAAACAAATGTGAGGTGAGCAGAGTGTTGTGGATTTTAGAACTTACTGGCAACCCAACTAAACACTTAAACAACTAAAAATAGGAACATTTATTGAATTTCTCTAGTTTTGCTCTATCCTTTGCTGTAAATGTGCTTTTTAAAATCTCTCATCTGCCATTAAGAATACACACTTATATTAAAATGTATGTAGTTTGTATTTTAGTTTTATACAAAAAATAGTATATATTTTATGAGTATGACTTTTTTGTGACCTATAGACAAAGCAGTGTGTAGCTATAAGTCATCATTTATTATTACTACATTTTTTTAATAAGCAGCTAAAGAGGTAATTTACAGTTTTAGCAGTTAACACATTAAAATATTAGTCAGCTGCTTTATTTCCCGCTTCCAATGACGTATCCTAACCAATGCTTATTGTTGTGAATTGTGCTGATAATATAAAATGACTAAAATATGAAAACAAGTAACACGTTCAACCGAGCCTGCCGGAGAGTCACGTGCCTACAGCTAAGTTCACCAATTCGTTTTCTGTTCATATGGTCACAGTTTATATAAACGACAAGTCGCAAATGCATACGTAACATATTTATGACAATAACGCATCTTTGTCCGCAACATTCAGATATGTGAATGCAGCCTGAGTAAAGTGCAGCGCGTCCTGCGCGTCCTGTGCGCTCTGCGCGCTCTGCGCTCTGCGCGTCGCGCGTCGCTGCCCAAATGTAGGTCTTCACTTATTTAGGCGACTGCGTTTGACCGCAACGGGCTCATTGCGTTCGTCACAAAGACGCAATCGCTGTTGCACTTCAGATGCAAGGGAAGGTCATTTTTAGGAGACATGACTGCATTGTTGCTTATGTTCCCCACAGGACAAGTTCTTCTGCAAAGTGGAGGAGATTGTGACCACCCCGAAACACTTCTGTGAAAGAAGTGCCAGTGAAGGTCTTGTGGGATACCTGAAGATGTATAATCAGCAGAGAAATGTAAGAACATGACTGAGCTTTTCTTACACATGTGGCAGTGACGTGTCATAACGTGATTGACAGTGGGGAAACTTTCATGAAAGACTGAGCCCGATTTCTTGTCTTTCAGGTAAACTGCACGCAAGAGCTGCAGGGGGTCTCAGCAGGTGATGAGACTGTAGTGTTCACACTGCTGGAGGAGCTCATACACTGCATCAGGCTCAGGAACTTCAGAGGGACTTAAACATGTGGCAAACCCGAACCTGTGATGTGAGAAAGCGAGGGGAGAAATGCAGCCTGCAAACTGATATGATACATAACCTGTGATCTGCAAAAATCAGATATGTTTATTACTTTTCTAGAGCATTTATGAGTGTTTATGCATTATATGTTTCATCAATGGAATACTGTGAGGAGTTAAATTAAATTGTTCATGAATGGAACACGTAGATGTTATTTTTAATAACTTTGTCACTAATATAACGTGTAACACTGATGTGTTACGTATATGATGAAATGAATGAAGTAAGGGTCACTGAAAAAATGTGCGAGTACTTGTTGCTCATTAACATTTAAGTAAATAGAAGCACTGCCGGCTCTAAAGGTTAAAAGGTCGCTGAAACGTTAGTGTTTGTGTGAGTCGTTCAGCCCATAAAGAACGTCTGAAGAGCCCTGTTTTCATGGAGCGCACTCAGCCAGCGGGGGGGCCCCCCGTGTGCACATTTTTGTGGACGCTTTCTGTCTGGCAGCGGCGAGCTGGCTCCCTGACTGACTGAGGAGCTCTCTGAGAGGAACATGTTTCACCACTCTTTTCCCCCTTGCCTTGGACAATGTACCCGTCAGTCAGTGACATGATGCAATGTGAGAGCTGTGTGGTGGTTGGCTGCGTCTCTCGCTGACGCTCAGCTGTGTGTACGTGCGCTACTGAAGCGTGGCTCCCTCATTACTAAATAAAGAGAATCACTCTCTTTTATAATAGAGCTTTTAATAGAACTGTTGGAATATTCCCAGTGCTTTGTGTACCCCCCCCCCCCTTGTTTCTGATGAAGGACTTCAAAGGACAAATAAACTCTCAGATCAATGAAGCCACTTTCGCGTTGTGTAATGAGAAGGATTAGACAAACCTTGTGTTTGCAGGTCACGGCTCTGTGTGGTGGTTTGTTGTAGTCTCCCGATCCTTCACTAACATTGTGTGCGATACATGATTGAGCTTCTTGAAGCCGGATGCTCGGCTCCGTCGGTCTCCATATGGGTTCAGTGCTCCTGGTTCTTGGTTTCAAGTTGCGGTTTTTTGCATTTGCTGATTTGTTTCGTGATGATTATTCTGTTCCAGCATGAAGCCTTCTCTGGGAAAAAAGCAAACCAGAGAGCACAGCATATCTTAAACCGCTAGAACTACTGGATACCTCTTACTTGACTTGTCTTCTGACATATACAACCACATATATACGTTACACGTTTTAAGTGAGATGTGGCTGCGGGAAGAAGAAGTGAAATTCACTATAGACTTGTTTAATTAGTATTACTTTGGGGTTTTAACATGGCTACAGTCCAACCCCATGTGGGAATTTGTGCCAGGATGGAAAGGGGCTTAAATCACCCCAAGGCAAAATAACCTGCTCTGTTTTTATCACACCAGCTTTGTTCTGATGGTGAGATCTAGCAGGTATTGTGCCGAATAGAACCACATTTAAAGCTTGGCAGCAAGAGCTCCCACGTTGACCAACATCAAGTAAATGTAAATCTCTTTGGATCATTACTTGTGTTCGGAGCTGCTTGACGAAAGTCATTTAGTTACGTCCTTCCCCTTGATCTCCACACACACAGACGTACTTACTCAGCTACGGCTGACTCTGCTGCTGCTTTATTGTATTCCTGGTCGAGTAGCCTCGGGCCTGTCTTCGGGGCCTGGGGCCGCTGGGAACAGGCGAAGGGGGAGAGCGGGTGGCTGCGTCTGCTAGGGGACCTCCTCCAGGGGCTCCGTAGTGGCCTGGCTCCATTTTCATGCCTGTCTTCAAAGGCGCAGCCTTGTGGAGGGAGAGAAAGAAGGGAAGAGAGTTCACCATCAGTGACACTGCCATTGTTTTTTTTCCAGTATCTAGGGTGATGGAGTATGTCAACACGAGCTGCTTTTCATGTTCCTCCTTCATGTTCTCACCCTTAAGGCGATAAGATATGCAGAATATACACATTCACTCCAGTGCTATGATATTTACAGCTTTCATTATCGTTTTACTGTGTGTGTTTGAATTGATTTTAAACCAACGCCAACATGCTTGATGGCAGGATGATAATTAATAAACCTACATTATTCCGTTTGGTTTAATATTAACCACTTAGATTTTAAGCTGAGACGCCTGCAGAATCTAAACTGTTGCTGAAAGGGTCTCAGAAACGTAATGTAATAAAACATATCTGTAAATGTTTCGTCACATAATTATTTTATATGTTGCCTGAGCGCTGTGGTGCAGCTGAGACATGTAATAGCTGTTGACAGCAACACGCCAATGTTGAGTGTTCCTAATAATAATAATAATAATAATACATCTCTACTCTCCAATCATTTATTTGTGTACTTTCAGAGAAAGGTAAACACTGCGGTACCTGGTAAATATATCCTATCTTATTGTGGTTGGTTAATTGACATCACTTTTGATTCGACAGTGTCCCGTCTGCGCTGGACGGGACATTGTCTCCTCTCGGCTGTGGGTCCTCTGGGTGCTCCTACTGTCACAGGACTTTAGTGTCAGACTGTTCAGACCAGCCGGGACGCACTCACCTTGACATGATCAAGTTGGAAATGAAAAGGACTGAATCCAGACTGTCGGGATGACAGACATGTCAGCCGTTAAAGATTCTTTCCTTCTGATTTTTTTACGCGGGTTATTTCTTCTGTCCATCCCTCTGTGTCCCTTCCTTTGTTGTTGTCCTTCCTTCTCGTCCTCTTTCTCACTATACTACATCTACATTTTCTTAGAGAGGATTATTATGTTCAGCTGAGTGTACGGTGATTATATGTTTATATACTCTAATCTGAGTCTGGGTGCAGACCTGCACCTGACCAGCTAAGTGCTTCGTAGAAAAAAAAATCACGCCACAGTGAGTTATTTCTGGCTCGGTTAGTCTTATTTCTCTGGGCACTTTGATAATGGAGAGGATTTGAATAATGAATGGGGCGTATAATACTTCTACTTCAGACCTGCTGAATGAGTTTAGCAAGTGGCTGTAAGTGAGTTTCTGAGTATTTCCTTAATAACGTGTGATGTGCTCCTTCTCTATTCTTCCATTTCCATTCTCTTCTTTTGTATTTTCACAATTAGAGAACAGTACAGTAGGAAGACCAGTAGCAGTGTTCGCTGATAGACCAGAAGTTAACTTCTCCTCTCCTTAGGGAGACGTCTCTTCATGTGCACACATCTCGCTAGGCTTTGCATAATGCATGTTGTGTTATGCAGCAGACGGTTTGACCTCACGCAGCACGAGTATGAGGCTTAATGGAGTGTTGATATTTCCCAATGAAGTGCCTTTTAAATTCAGCAATCATTAGTTGGGTTTGTTTATCTGTAAGTGCAAGAGAAGCTGCCGCTGTCGCGTTGCTTTGAATATATTTGACAATGAGATTATTATTTTTAGTAAATGATTCATGGTTTTGCTTGAAAAGTTAGGTTCCTACACGCCCTCGCTGTGCCTGACCAGCAGCTCTAAACCTCAGAACATCCCATTTAAAAAGACCTAATGCAGAGAACAGCGCTCACGGATTCATTTTGGTTTGGCAGATTGTTGATTAGTCATTTCTGCCTGTTGTGTCATTGCTCTGTGAGAAGTATTTGTTTCCTATTTCCCCGTGTTACCCCAGCGTGGTTTCAGGCTGCAGTGTCACATAAAGTCAATTCCCACTTGTTACATACCAAAGCTAAAGGTTCCCTTATCCGCCACAACATTAACACCACCTTTTGGACCATCCTCCCAGATGGAGCTTGCTGTGCTGTGTCACCTGTTGTCATGATTTTCATTTGTCCGTTTGTTTTTCCAGCAGGCAGCATTATGGAGATGTTGGCATGTTTGTTGTATGTTTTGCACCATCTTCAGGATCCGCTACACCTCTGCCCTGTTCGGGAGTAACTTCACTGTTATATAAATAGTCATCAGAAACATTATTAGATTCATAGTGATCATATATCACTGATTCATTAGATAAGCAGCATTAAATGTAGCTGATCATTTGTTTTAAAACAATGCTTTGTATTAGTGGCATATGCTCATTATAGGCTTTTAAGATTTTTTCAATGGGATAGGTGTGTCCACCTTAAATATTGTGCAGTAGAAATATAATGTTGGCCAATTTTGAACACTAGAGTGAACAGAAACACAAACACACTGGATTCTCACAGCAAAGTTAAAGAAGTGAGAAGGGAACTGGAGACGGACGGATTTCCTTCTATAACTTCTAAAGATATCTGTCACCTGAATGTCCTCAGGTTTCCAGACAGTAACACAATCTCACTGAGTGAGTGTGTGTGTCCACGTGTGTAGAATCCAGCAGTGTGTCGGTCCTGAGCTGGTCTGGCTTCTGATGATAATAGAAGGTGACTAATAGAGAGCACAGAGGTAGCTGTCTTCCTTCGCCCTGGTCACATTCTCATTTGTTGCTACTGGCATCAGATGAATTATTGAGTTCGTGGTGTCTTGGCTCTCACCCCTCCCCTCAAATTCCCTCACTCTGCTCCCATGGATGACAGGCAGCCCATATATATGTGTGTGCGCATACATTCTTAAGCAATTAAACACTGCTTTCATCCCCATTCTGTCAAAAATGGTCTGCGTAAAAACATCTCAAGCAAGCAAACAGACGCAGTTTCTCTGGCATCTGCATGTTTCCCCTCCACCTGTTTCTGTATTTGTCATTGCTTAGGGTTTAATTCAAAGTTAGCCTTTATATTACAGACACAGGCATGTACCTGCGCACCTGCCTTATTGCATAAGAAAATGTAATTTACCTTTCAGCTGCTGCTGAATAATTGAGGCGGCTTCAGTGGCCACATGCTGCAAACGCTCACCAGCCCTGAGCTCAGCTTACCACAGAGCCAGCACGTTATGATATCAATACGGGCATTAAAAAGATCAATTATTCACGCGACGAACTTCGTTTCCTAACCTCACGTTGACGTCACAAATTCAGACACGAACCGCGCGATTTCTTCCCATTTCTGTTCTTAATGTCGACGCTGAAAACAACGTGAGACATGTTAACGTTTGCGTTTCAAATACCGCCGCGGATTGGCTGTTTAGACGCAGAAAAATCACCGCTCAGCATCAAAGAGAATATTAATAATCCAACCCGCGCGACTGCAGAGAAACGGAGCCTCCGGCTGCACGAGGCGCCGGGAACGTCGCGACCGCGGGTCACGTTGACTTCTGTCTTTATTAACTCATTACTGTTAGAATTATAGGTATTTAAATTCTTATTTCGTTTTCTCTAGATTTAATTTACGTTAGAGCAGAGAATAAATAATTGGGAGGACATTCCCTTTAGAGAATAATAATTTCGCTATAATAATATTCGCTTCAATAATAATAACACTGATTCATTTCAAGGCAAAGAAGTAATAAAATAACTGCGTTTAAATAAAATAACAATCTAATAATACGATGTAATAACAAGGTGAGAATAATACTTACTTTGTCAAACAAAAAGATTTCCCTCTTTCCACCTGTTGTATCCGGTTCTTCTCTCCCTAGAGTCAGCGCGGACTTCTGCTCCCAACTCTCCCACATTACCTCGTTTTATACCAATATATAATTAATATTGCATCGTCATTACTTAATAATTTCAATCCCCGTGGCCGACAAACCCCGGTGACATGAAGGCATCCATAATTAAGAGAGCACTAATTAGAGGAAGGGGCCATTAGCAGGAACACTTGACGCTCCGCGGTGTGAAAGCGGAGGCCCTGTAGATCACACACATTCAGTCCCAGCACAGGGTCATAAGAAAGAAAGATTTCTCTGCGTGTCCTGAAATGTTAAGTGAAAAATACAGTGAAGCACAAAAACAACAAAGTCGCTGCTTCAGAGGAATTTTACAAAATAATCCATAATTTATTAAGTTTTAACTTCACACGTTGCAAGTGAAATAAAGAGTGAGGAAAATAAATAAATACTCAAATGAACTGTTGTAAATCTCTACTGTAGCCCGGATACCCGGGCTGCAACCTGCATGTTCACACCCAAATAATAAAATATAGCAGCCACACGGACGTGCCTCATAGATCACGGTGTCATTTTCATTTCTAAATAATTAAAGATCAACAGATTCAGTGCGTCATACAGTGGTTACTCATTTTGTGTCACACGGTTCACGAAAACGATTCGACTCTTTGATTAAGATGTGACTAGAAAGGTGGAACTCACATCCCTCTAAAGTATTTTCCTTGAAAGAAACAAACAAAAGAATCCACCACAGAGCTGATAGTGCAGTTATATGTGAGCCAGTGACGTGGAGGACCAACCCTGATTTCAACCAGCAAAACTAACAATGAAGCTTTTCACAAAATCACAGTTTTTTCAAGGTCGTCTTCACTAGTTAAATCTAACACCACCGATAATTAAACAGCCCATCGTTTTATTTGTGGGCTTAGAAAGGTGAGTACAAATCCCTGAATGTGGAGCAGCTGTCAGGGTGCCTTCACTGAAAAGTCATACCTGGTGTGTGCAAGACGAACAACATTAAAATCAGCCGCGTCAGTAAGCAAATAAAAAAGAGTGAGTGACGCGGCATGAACAAGTCTTTTGGAGGAAAATCCCAGATGAGACGTGAAGAGCTGTTAATAAATCCCTCTTAGTTGGGCTACTTAGGCTATTATTAATCACTCGATCAAAAATGTAGTGCGCTATTTTATTCATGATGTGTGAAACTCAGTGCACCGCAGAGTATTTCATTCGTTTCTGTTTTTGTCGCTGGTTGCAAAACCACACTCGAACCACATTCTTTTTCAGGTCCAGTTTTTCGGCAATTGCCGCAATTTTTTCCGATGAGGGTCGAGGCTGGATGGCAAAGTACGCCTCCAGAGAGCGCTTCTCCGGCGCGGCGATCGACGTGCGCTTTCGTTTCCTCTCGTTCCCGTTGAAAAGGTCCGGCTTGCTGCTTTTCTCCCGGTACGCAGCCTCGGCTTCCTCGAGCCAGGCCTGGAGGACCGGTTTCAGCGCTATCATGTTGTTGTGGGACAGCGTGAGGGACTCGAACCTGCAGATGGTGCTCTGGCTCAAAGACCCCACTCCGGGGATCTTGAGGTTAGCCAGCGCTGACCCGACGTCCGCCTGGGTCACCCCGAGTTTGATCCTCCTCTGCTTGAAGCGCTCTGCAAAGGCTTCCAGCTCCCTGGGATCCGACTCCACGTCGCTGACGCATGCCATGCCGCCGTGCACCGACAGGGAGTGGGAATGAGCCATGGTGGCCATCGCCTGGTGCAGCTGCCCCATGGTCTGCAGGTGGTGGTGAGGGTGCTGGTGGTGGTGCGCCGGTGTGGTCATCCCTGGAGGCTCCGGAGCACCCATCCCGGTTACTGCCAGGCTGGTGGAGAGGTGGTCCAGCAGATCCCCGGCCTCCAGGGTCTGTCCCAGATGGTGATGGTGGTGAGAGGCGATGGTGGAAGGGACGTGGGAGATGGGCACGGTGGTGGAGGAAGAAGAGGAGGCTGAGGTGCAGGGGACACTGCTCATGGTATGGTAAGTCACGTCTGGTTTGAACGGGTGACTCTTGCCGTGAGAGACAATGCTGTCAGCAGCCGCCAGAGCCTCTGCCCGTGCCAGCAGGCTCTCATCAAAGCCTCCGAATATATTGCCCTGCAGCTGCAAGCAAGAGTGCGCATACTGGAGTCAGTGGGGAATTCTGTCAGGCTGCTCTCAGGATCTAAAAAACATTTTCCAAAGGCAAGCAGCGCCGAGGAGAGGAGAGAACCCTCCTCAAAGCGCAGGTCATAAAAATTTATATGAAAGCAAGAGCATTGCTTGAATAGACAGGGGGGTGGGGGGGGTGGAAGGAGGAGAGGGGGAGCACAGACAGAAGAGAGATAGCGGATAGAACAAAGTCCTGTCAAATCAACTTTACAGACATTTCCACTGTGATACTTTCCACCTCCTCTCCCCAAGCATCCTCTACAGCCATTCTCCCCCGTTGTGAACGTACCTGCGGGGCGGGCAGACAGACTCTGCGCATGCCCTCCGAGCCTGAGTGCAGGCCGGGATACTTGGGCTCGTGCAGAGCCGGATGCATGGAGAAATGCTGCTTGCCGTTCATGGTCATCATCCTCCTCCCTGCAAGCACCTCACAAGCGGTGTGGCCCCTGACATGAAAGCCGGGGTGCGGACAGCCACGGGACTCCTCTGCGCTCCTTCACCAGACTGAGCCGTTGACATCGGCGGCGCCTCCCGGCATCCCTCTCTCCCTCTTCCTCCCCTCCTCCTCCTCCTCCTCTTTCAGTCTCCCCCCTCCCCCTCCCACCTGCTCCTCTGCTCAACTTACAAGTCGCAAAATGTTGGCCCGTGTGCGCAAGCATCGCGCAAACCGCAACCAAGTCACCATTACGTTCTGAAAAAACCTTTTCATTGAGATTCTGATTTTATTTAAATGCCATCACATCCAGGACACATGCAAAAACCAACCAGGGTTACGACAGGTATCTCACACACTGTCCGTGGCCCTGGAGCCTTTCGGCGCTGCGCGCGTCCCACTTACGCCTGTTGCGGACCAGTTAACCAGGAGGGCCTTGACCCGGTTGCCTCACATTTGAACGCGCAACCTCGGGTCTGTTTTACAGGCTTCTCATGTGGCCGTGATGTGAAGACGCACAAAGCCCGAAAAAGGAGCCAGGCGGGCAGAGGCGGACTGACACAGCGGGTCCATCCGATCCGGCCGGCCGCCTCTCTGGTTGCCCAGACTCTGAATAATTTAGCCACGTAGTGGCAGGCATCCATTACCGTGTTGGCGTCTTTTCATTCATTACACAAATTAAAAGAGCCAAGGTCTTCTCTCACCATGCGAACCTGTTGCAGGCTGGGGAGCCATGCTTGGAGAGCTGCGTGTGCGGTTCATCGGGATTTGAGAGAGAGAAATAAACTTAACTCCAACTTATGCCGTTTCTATTCGCGTAGCCCAACACAGATTTGTTAACCTTCTAAAGTTTGCTTGAGATGTTTAATCACAAACTTATGGATCCCACAGAATTTATAAGAGTAGTCTGAATAAAGCATAAAGTCCATTTCTCCGCCTCCCTCTCTTTTCTTAATAGCTGTGGACATTTATAATTGAATGGCCTTTGTTTACAACTCTGTGCTTCCACGTCCTGTAGACTGCATCTGACATGTTTTATGAAGAGACCTGTCATATTTGTGACTAAATGTAACAGCGGCCTTTCTTTTCTCACCCCCATCTGGCCTGAATACAGATGCAGCTCCACTAACTACGGTCACGGGACTCATTTCCTTCCACACAAGCATGAGTGATTTCAGTAACACAAAGTTGGCTTAGTTTTCCAGATTTTTACTGCAGCCTCCTTTAGTTATTGCTTATTTTGGGGCTCTAACCTCCTCTTCAGCAGGTGACATGCGTGTTTAATCTGCATGTGTTAAAACTGATGAGGTTCTATGTTTGGTTGGAAGCAGGTTATGGATCACTGATGATTATTATATGGATGTTGAAGAGATTCCTAACTCTTGCACACAGGTCCTTTCCTTTTTGGTAGAGGTTATTGTTGCTCTCATCAGTCCATTAAACAGTGATGCAGAGTTTTTGGTTCAAAAGTTCATCTCTGTAATTAGCTTTTAGAATATCAGAGCTTATGAGATGTTTACATATTTTCACAGGGCCTCTGGATTACTGCTCATAAACGTATTCCTAATAACTTGACTGCCTCTGTTGTCACCTGTTCGTTGGCTTTCCTTTTTGTCCTCCTTAATTAAATTCGTAATGCTTTACTTTCCTCCCACGGACAGCTTACAGATTTCTGGTTTATACCACAAATGTAGTCAGATAACCCAAACAAACCTAGGTGGCTGACCGAGGGCAGGAAGACCTCAAAGGACCTCAGCGGACGGAGGACAGGAGGAAACCGCAAAGGACCCTTGCGAACCTCAGTCGCCCACCTGGAACAAACTGTACAGGACCACCGCTGCTCTCACCCGAAGCACCCCCCCCCCCCCGAACACTGACAA
>JAUMTR010000006.1:14738925-14754872 GCA_032270685.1 Microctenopoma stevenorrisi
ACCAAGTCACTTTACTACATATTGTTGCATTCCACTTAGACACATACTGTTAATTTGGCAAATAGACATCTTGTTACGTAGACATTCTATCATTCTATTGTTCTCTGTTTTGACTTGTGTTCTTTATTACTGTGTACCTCTTCCTTGCTTAGATTTCTTTACATTCCAGAGGTCGCTGTCTGTCGTACAAGCATTTTCCTGCATATTGTACTGTGTATGATTGTGCACGTGACAAATAAAATCTGAATCTGAACCTGAACAAACCAAAAGAACATCTCACAGCACATACCTGGGTAAAAAGAAACATCTGATAAATGTTCCAGTTCTCTTGCTTAATTAAAATTTGAGTAATCTATAACTAATAGTTCTACACTTTGTTATTTAATGTATCAAGGTATTAATACTATAAATTAAAAACTCATTAATATTTTCATCATCAAAATAGTGGTGTAGTTTATTCATTTGATCATGGACACGGGATTATTTAGATTACAGCCTCCAATGTGTAAAATTCAATCAAATGTCATTGCATTTTATGTTCATAATATCTATACTGCACAGAGTCCATTTCTACCAGTATTTTTTCTTCTCCTCTTGGTCACTAGGTGGCCACGGCAAAGCCTGGAACTGTGAGCTCTTCGGGGCCCCAGTTTGAAATCTCATCCCCTGGGAACAGACAAAAGTTCTTGCATTAAACTAAACAGACTCTGAGTGCTTTCACTTCACTTCCTCAAGTAGGAAACTGCAATGCATTATTCAGTGATATTTTAATATGTCGTAGTTGCTGGGTGGTGTAATTAAAATGAGCTGCAGAGGTCATGGACTTCACTCTGATGTGGTGGGATTTGTTTGGAGGGAATGGGTGTCAAAATCTGCACACTGGCTTATTTCTGGCTTATTTCTGGCACACTGGCTTATTTCACATATATATATATATATACACATATATATATATATATACACATATATATATATATATATATATATATATACACATATATATATACACATATACACATATATACACATATACACATATATACACATATACATATATATATATATAAACATATAGTATTTTGTAGGCCTTCAGAGGTATCCTCAAAAAGTTAAATAGCCTTAGAATTACACCAGCATAACAGTAGGACTATAGGCTTTTGCCACTTGACATAAATTTTAAATTAAAAAAATATTGAACATTAGGTTCAACATCTGAGAGTTACAATACAATATATTTCCTGCATACATGTAATAATTTAAGAGACCTAAATACGCATGCATATCTCTATTATCCGGTATAACAGAATTCTCCATAACAAATACATCCCATCAACAACCAGACACATTTACTCATGCCCAAAAAGGAAAACTAAGATATTATAAATGACACAACCAGGAGCCTATTCAAGTCAATCCGTCGTCTAGACGCGTCACTACACAGGTTTACCAAATATGAACGTCAGAGCCATCTAAATGTCGTTTAAACCAGCAGTAACTATCTAAATCAGGACAAATTAATAGCTGGTAAGTCAGATGAACATCTATTAAACTCACCAAAGCTGCTTTGAAGACAAAGTCCATCTTCCTTTTGAGTTTAAGTAAAAATCCATTCACGTTCCACACTAGCTAGCTTAACTTCAACGGTTAGCTTAACATCGGTTAACGCCACATAGCTTAACTTCAGATATCGTCAGGTAGCTTAAATTTAGCTACGTTAACGTCATTTAGCTTAACTCCAGTAATGCTGACACCAGGTAGCTGAACTTCAGATTGCTTATTGTCAAGTAGTAGTAGCTTAGCTGTAGTTACGTTAACGTTGAACTCCTAACTTGGTTTTGCTCCAGTAATGTTGACGCCTGGTAGCTTAACTTCAGTTAGTTTATCGTTCGTTAGCTTCATTTCCTCACGAAGAAAACTCGTGACGTGAGCAACAAGGCCACCCAGAAGGCCTCACGGGTCAATAAACACGCCCAACACGGCAAACTCGACATTTCATTGGTTAAAATCACAACAGCAGCTTAATGGAATATTTGTTAAAATTACACGAATTAAAATAAATGTATATAAAATTATAAAGATTGAAGAATTTCTGATTGACTACCTCTAGGCCAGCTGAGAGGGCCTTGCTGGCCCACCACAGAATAAAATAAATGCTCATGTCTAAATGCTAAATGGCAGTACTATATGCACCTCTTTAGCAAAGCAACATGCACAATAAAGGAGACCACACAAGAGTTTAAGGTTATATTTTCTGGAATGCTTTTGCTTATTTTTTTCCCGCTTGCCACTATTCACTCTTTTTTTTTAACTTAAAATGTTTTTTCCCCTTCCAATTCAATTGAAACTGTTTTTTTCTTTTCTTTGATCATCTGACAAGCACCCCATTCAGTCTTTATTCGCAAAAGCACACATGCTAGTAAATTAGAAATCCATTTTTACAAACAAAATACATGAAGAAAATACATCCACGTCCTGCAAATACAAACAGTAACAAATCCAAAAACTATCCAATAAACATTTTACATTTTTACACTATGTTGTGATAGTAGCATACAGAAGATACAGTAGATAGTACAAAAAGTGAGAGAAAGACCATCTATGAATCTTTACACAAGAAACCTGCCAGTGACATTATATTAAAAAAACAAACACATGAGCAAATCATAAAGCGCCAAAGGAAAAGTCTTCGCTTTCCATCACACACCTGAACGTCATGTGTCTGATAGCCTTAGTGGAGACAAAAGACAAGAATTCAAAGGTTTTAATGAGGCAATGAGATCGCAGACAGGATGCTTCTGTTTTCAGTCAGCAGCGAAACACTGCTGATAGTATCGTTGTAGATAGTTTACATGGCTGTGTAAATGAGTGACACTGCTACAGTTAATATTCCTATTTTTTTTGACAAGTCATGTTACAGGATATGATCCGACTCCATCAAACAAGACTCCATTACGCTTGCATGTAAACATAGGTATTCGTTTCGGGGAAGGAACAAACTTTTTTTACATGTCAGAAAGGTACTATTTTGCACCAAACACATTTTCTCATTCTAAAGCGTAAATAAACCCTTATTCTACCAATCATGGTGATTTCTAAAGACAGAATAAGTAAATAATGCAGGTCAGACAATATACAGAGGCATGCTAAGCTGCACAAGTAATATTGTGGGGTGCACGAATCTTTCAACAGTGTTTCCGCTGCTCTGAATATCAGTTTTTGTTAAAGAGAAATTTAATGAAATGACAGCTGGTTTAACAGAAATGCTAAATTCTTATAAGCAGAGACACTTTGCACTCTTGCTAGACCGTTTCTACCTGACATAACTTGCCGTTAATTTAAAATGACAGAAAAAAAAAGAACAGTAATTCTCCTTTCACGCATTTACAAAATTTACAAAAGTAAATCACAAATCTTGTAAAAATTCAGCAATCTGCTGATTGTATAAGTAAGGCAAATTATATATATATATTAAAATCAATTGTTCAGTACTACATTCAAATACCTGTCTATGAATCTCACATTTTGGAAATTGGTGATCTGACGCTCGTCAGACTCTATGGATGACCAGGAGAAAGAATAAAACAAGTGAAAAATGTTACGCACTCTTAGAAAATGTAGAACACCTGCACTGGTTTTTGTATTTACACAGAGTGGCACTGGACATTGTGTGGACAATAAAATATAAGCAGGAAAGACGTGAACATTTAGTACAAGACTGTATCTAATGCAGATGGAGATGGATTTTGTAAACATTAGTTTTTTCTATTGCACTAGTATCCTTTTGTACCTGAACTCTGGCTCTAATGTGGTCATGGTACAGTGTTAGCACATTTAGGTGCTGGGCATGTGTGGCTTTGCTTATTTAGAAATACAACTTGCACAAACTAGCGTGTATTCACAAAGCCACTGTCAAAAATATCTGAATCCTCAAGTATTTTGGGCTTAGCAAAGTGAAATGAAAAACCATACCATACTGTGCCAATACAGGTATGACACAGCGCAAATATGCCGTGGAAATATAAATAAATATCTCTGTAGTCGTAACGGAGAACGTTCTCTGCTTGTGATGGAATGGCTTTCCCCGAACAGAAGAAAAGACTTCTCAAAGACTAGTGAGAAAAGAGCCTAAATACAGTATATATAAAAATACCTATTCACAGTCACACACGTTGTGCATTACTGATATTAATCATCTGGTAAGCACACTGAAACTTACATAGGTTTTTCTATCTATAAGACCTAATAGTTTTCTTTCTCAGCAAAAGTGAGATTTTTTAAATAACTCTTCAGGCGAGGGCTACAAAAACGTTTTGCCCTCTAAACCTCTTGATGTACATTAAAGTAAAGACCTTTTTACATAGATTAGAGTCTAAAATTACTTAGTCTGAAAATACTGTAAAGGAAAAAAAAAAAAGCTTCCATTGCATCGATTTTATCTGCATGTGAGGGCAAAAAAATAACCACCGATTTTGCTGGAGAGCAACTGATGATGAATCGCAATGCCTTCACCGCCTCCAAGATCGGCTTTCATATTCGTCGTCTTCGTCATCGTCCTCCTCCTCCTCCTCCTCCGGCAAATAAGAGCCACTTTCCTTCTGTTTAAATGAAAGAACACAAATCTAGCATTTAGCATTGTCTTTTCGACATCAGAATAATTCCTGATGAATCAATACAATGTTTTTTGTGTATTGTGATATTTTATCAAACAAATTCTAACCTTCAGTACTATCACACATGCACACATAGAATAATTATAAAATGCACATTTAAGTGACCCAAAGGTCAAAAAGCCTTTTTGCAGACAAACTGAAGCACAACTTCAAAAATGAAACTCAAAGCATGAAAATACTGAATGAGGACTTCACCTGACAGTAATGCAGTTTTACTCAAAGGGTTTAGATGCTCTTAGTACTGAGAGGCGTGCCCTGATTTTCCTCTGGGAGCAGCAGTAAAAAATTTAGAAGCACTTCAAGAAGTAGAAGTAAAATATGTGAATATAATAATGCTGTCAAAATTAGCGCGTTAACTTAAATTAATTAATGTGAAACGTTTAATGCGTTAAAAAAACTTAACGTAATTAATGCAGTTTTTTTGCTTCCTGTAATCCAAGACCTTAAACTCGTGAGCAGCTCTGAAGGGGGGCAGCATTGTGCAATGCTGGTGTTTGGCCTGCCGTAAATGATTAGCCAAGAAAAAGACGAAGGAGTGATACTACTTTGGCTAACAGACGCAAGCATGGACAAGGACGGACTTTTGCGTGAAATGTTTTACTTTAAGAAGTTGCCTTGCGGCTTCAGTTACTACAGAAGCAATACGTCTCTGGTGTATCATAAAAACACCAAGCTGAATCCACCTGCACCTGCCAGGCTATCGATAAGGAAATTGCGATTAATCACAACTAATTACAGAAAACTTTGCGATTAATTAGTTAATTTATTTTAATCGTTTGACAGCCTTAGAATAACTAAAACTTCAAAAAGTTTCCACGCTGCTCAGTTAAAGGACTTCCTCTCTGGGTTTATATGTGGCTATATCTTAGTGAAAACAAATGTTTTAGTTCAAATCAAGCACTTCGGTTTGTGTAGGATGTGTCTTACCGTATTGTCGTCGTCTTTAGCCTCTTCCTCCTCTGGCTCTGTTGTAACAGAGGGTGTCTTGGGTTTGTACCAGGAAATCTGCAGCACGCGACCTTTGAACTTGGCTCCCTGGTTAGCGGCCTAGAAAGGAAAACAGGATGGTCATACTTAGAAGCTTTAACTGATTTTATATAGAGATAATCAAAAAAATTATTTTACCATTTTAGAAATTAGAGAGGAGGAAAGAAGAAAGTACAGAAAGAGGCAGAGAGTCATCGGACTTACATTCTCTGCTTCACTTCGCGTTTTAAATGTCATGATGACACTGTTGGCATCTTGATCACGGAGCTCCTCTATCTCTCCAAATTTCTAAGATTAAAAAGAAGAGAGATCATTATGAATTGCAGTGTAATTGGGTATTATACCTTAAATTTCTATAGGACAAAAATGCAAAGCCCTCACCATAAAGTGCGGCATTAGCTCCTCCTTCTCCTCCTGAGTGACCCCAAGAATTGCCAGGGCTCTGGGTCTGTGGTCAACCACCATGCGACTGATGGCCCCGCCACGAGGCATCGCCTCATGACTTCGGCCTCTTCCCCGGCCAGCATGCCCTGAACTGGGATCCAGAGCAATCTTCCCTCTGCCCCGTCCTCTACCTCCCGGAGGTCGAATCAGGCCCAAACGTGTCGCCTGAAAAAGAGTAGATCAAAAGGTTTAATGTTGTAAAGCAACTGACTGAATTATTATTCAAGAACTCTGTGAACTACGAAAAAAAATGGCCTTGCTAAATATTTTTCCCTACTCCCTATAACACATGACTGGTCTCCACCACTGTCGCATTCTGCTTTTAACCATTAGTTGTCACTCGTCCATTTTTAAAGCGACAGTTTCTTGCTTCCTAACCACTTCACAACCTCATGACCACTTTTCTCCATTTGTCCTTCCCTCACTTCTCCCACTAATTGTCATCCGTCGATTTTCGTACAAGGACCAGTGGCTCAAACTTTAATGAGATGAGGCTCCATCAGTGTAGGACCTGTGTCTGATTTGGCTTCCTTAGTGGTGGTTCCTCTGGGCATGCTTAAGTGGCTGCAGTTTAATGTGCAGGAGGCTCGGGTATGGCTGGATGGAGGGGATATGCATTTTTAACAACTAGCTAATTCAGGACCCAGGGGGGTAGAGGGGAAAACATGCTAGGCAGGGTGTTGCTCACAAAAGCTATGTTCTTGTATCAAAGCACACCATGTCTGTGTTTGTATGGCGGCTAGTTTACAGGGGACCAGAGATGTGGGCCAAGTCTGAGCCGATGAAGAACTTTGACTCGAGCCGAGCAAATATTTATTTTCATTGGAAAACAAATGCATTATGTTTTTTCACTGATGAGCCACATCAATAAACTTACCCCTCTTAGACGTTTATGTACTTTGAGATATCAGTTGCTACATATTCAGTGACACAATACACTCGTAAACGTCACGTCGAAATCTGTATGTTGCCTTTCTGGGTTAAACGGAAGCAACTACTAGTATGAATCTACGAGATTTCTCCATGTGTGGCAATGCTTTTCATACTGCCGCCTTAAAATGTTATCTAGTGCATGGTAGTTTTTCTACAGTGTTGCGCGTCATGTAATTACCATCTTGTCTGTTGACTTGGCATTTCCTGTTATCAGAACATCAACTTCATACTCGAGGAAAAAGCTGATAATGCACATCTGACGCTGTACTAGCTATCTGTGGTCGTGCACTTTGTTTGTTTGTGTGTCAGTTTGTGTGTTATTACCTCCACCTGCAGCTGACCCAGTTTTCTCTTGAGGTCTGTCGTGTCCTCTCCAGAACTCATTTTCTTGAGAAAGTCCAGCTCTGCATCCAGCAATTCCTTCTGGGCCTGGTCACATAACATGGAAATCAACCAATCATTTCTTTTGTTCACTAAATATGTAGAGGTAGTGGTTGCAAAATAAGCCAGTGCAAAGAAGAAGATGTTTGACTGTCTATTTAAATAATAAAGTGTTGCTCCTCATTATGTTACTGATACAGGGCCCAAAACTTACATCAGTTTTAGTCTTGGGCTGGCTGTGGTTTGATTTAGTGCTGCAAACCTGGGAGGCGATGTTCATTTCATTCTGCAGCTGGGTGATTTTGTCTGCAAGTTCCTTCAGGGTCTTCATGATGTTGGCTCTCTCCTCGGGTTTCATTCCTCGATTCTTCTCCAGGTGGTTTATCAAGGCCTGAAGGTGGAGGAACAAATGATGAGAGAAGAAACACAGTCAATATGCTAATATTCTGTAAACAGACCAGAGAAACGGGACTAAGAAGAAATGACAAGAAGTTAAAGAGAAACAGAGAGCAGGGGGGGGGTCAGGCTTTCCTACCTTCTGACACTCAATCTGTGTCTTCAACATCTCTTGCTTCTTCTTTCTCATGTCCTGCTGGAGTTTTAATGTCTCCTAAAAGAAAGAAAATTACATAGAATATTTTTTTAATGTGGATGGCCATTTTATTTCTTAGTGGTAGCCTGGTGGTAACAAAAAATGCAAATCTATGCTCTGCTATTCTTGCAAAAGTCAAGACATTTATTTAAAAAACTTAAGGTACATGCCTGTTTCTTCTTGAGGACTTCCTGTGCTTCTAGTGTTTTTCCCATTTTGCCAAGGCTCTTTGAGGACGGCTTATGGGCTGTTGAAGTGTAAGGGCCCTTCGGGGTGTTTGGCAATGCAGGTGCAGCCTAAGAAACACACAGTAACAAGGCAACAGAATTAAGTCATTAGAATGAAATTACACAGCACTGGGATCAGATAAACAAGAATGCATTAAAGGCACAAATACAATATTTCAAATTCTACTATTTTGTTTTCTGATTGTACACGTTCATGCTACACTTGCATCGTTTCCTTCTTTCTGCAATAGCTTTGGGAAATTTCAGACTAATAAATAGTGTCATTATGCAGTAATTTGGTTAACAATAAAAATACAAATGACATGTTAGCAGAGATGCTAACAGTTCTATAGTGTTGCTACGGTTACCAGATGTGGCATTAAGTCTGTAACGTACAGTGACAGAATCTGTGTTTGAAGTCAGACTGTCTGTCTTGGTTGTAGCTGTGGTTCCAGCTGTTGCCGGGGGACGATGTTTGGGTAAAGTCTTGTTCAACACATAGGCAGCTGGATTGTGCTGCTTGATCCCCTGCATATGAAAGAAAATAAATGACAAATGGTTCCAGAAACACAGTGAGGTGTTAATTTAATGCATCTGCATGAAAAAAGTACAGATTCCAATGTGTTTCCTGATATTCAGAATAACCTTATGCAGGCTGCTGTGCTGTGGCCCCTGGCTCAGCGCTGATCCAGCTGCCTGGCTTCCTGTGCTCTGCTCCTGCTGCTGAAGGCCTGTGGTGTTGGTGCTGGGCTCACGGTGCCAGTACACATGGATGAAGCGGTTGTTGAGAACTGCCTCAATGCTGGATATGGCCCGTCTGGCTTCTTCATTCTTTGTGTACTGAATCAATGCAGCCTCTGGGTCTCCACCAAACACAACCTGCATTGAGAGTAGAGCCTGCAAGTTAGGCATGTAACCATATGTGCAGAAGGGAACTTGGTCAAGTAAATGGCCACATTCACTGTATTCTAGTTTTCCTATTTGATGTGGCTCTGTATTAGTCTTCACTTAATAGCTTTCACCCTTTGATGTATTTTTTTAACGGTCTTAAAATATGCTAAATAAAATGTCACCTTAACCTGCAGCTGTAAATGAAAGCTTGGTGCTCTCAGGTTTGCTTAGTGCAGAAAACCAATGATGGCTCTTACCTGAATATTAACAATGGTTCCAAACTTGCTGAAGTGCTCGTTGAGTTTTGTGATATTGTTGAGCTCGCGTGGGATCTTGCGCACTTCCAGCTTGGTGTTAACATAATGATTCCTCTTTGGGAAACTGCCCTTATGTTGGTTGTTAAAGTTTTGCCTAAACAGAGGGGAAAACAGAGAAAAGGTTTTTTTTTACAATAAAAAAATTAAGGAAAAAGAAGAAAACCTAAAATCACATAAGATGATATGGATGTTTGTGTGTCTGTCGTCTTAGTTGCCCCAGCTTGAAACAAAGCTCCCTTAGCAGCAACAGCAAATAGATTGACGCAACAATTTGTTAGACCGAATTTCAACCAACCAGCTAGTTTTTTTCAAAAGAACTGGTTTGGTAAAGGGGTTAAGTGTCTATAACCACCTGGAGGACTCATCACAAATCATTTAGCTACTGCTAAAACATCCAGAACTAATTTCAAAGCATTAAATGTCATTTAAAATTAAATAAACTGCCTTTATATATAGTGCTTTATTGCAACTAAGAACTTACTGTGCAATCAGTATGATAGCTTCTTGTTGCAATAGCAGAAATGTCATCGTATTCTTAGGGAAATTCTATCACTTTTAATCCTTACTTGTCCATCCAGGGTTTTTTAACTGCAGGCCCCTCAGCTGTATTGGGTGCTATGGTTCTCTTCCTGTTGTCCTGCTCTGTGTTGAAACGGGACACATTCACACAACTTCCAGGGGTGCTAGCCACAGTGGCAGGCTCCGTCTGGATCACGATGTTGGCAGCTGAAAAATGCACACACAGACACAAAAGAATCATTCTTAGGTGATCTAAGTCAATACCATAGTAAAAATGTAATGGACTGAATTAGACAGACACAGGTTTTCCTGGGAAAATCAGTAAAAAGCACTAAGACAGGAAATGCATCCTACCTCTAGATCCTTGCCCTTCATTAGAGGTGAGGCCGATGAGGTTGGAGCGCTGAGTCTGCACCCGCGGAATGAACTGACGATACGAGTTACGACCTGCTGCAGTCAGTCCTGGGGATTCAGGGTTATAACCCTCTGGGTCGTAGTTATCTAATGTCCAAAAAAAAAGACACACCGCCTGTTAGCAGTGTTGTTAAAACAGCAAAAACTAAACATAATGCAAAAAATAAATAAATAAACTAGTTTCTGGTTATTATTATTAAACAAAGTAGTACATGTTAAGGATTAAAAAAATCTACCATACTAAAAACAGCTCTGGTTGTAATTAAAATCACACTTTCACACTAAAACTTAAGTTTAGAAACCACTCCACTCCTACCAAGCTTTAGCTTTTCTAAATAACATGACATGAGTGGTATTTAATAGTGGTATGTAAAAAGCACTTTTCAACACAGTAGGATTCAGCAAAGCTGGCGATTGCTCTGAGCTACTTTGTCTCCTCAGTTAACAGTGCTTCCCTGTGGTGAACTGCTGTTACTGCAACCTGAAGAAACACGGACATCACAGACAACATGCACTACAATGTCGCTCACAAGCAAACTCAGAAAGTACAGCAAAAAGAGAAACAAAAAGTCCACTCCGTCATTATAGTTCAGCTTTATAAAAACACATGCACTGTAACTGACTCATCGAAAATGAAATGAGCACAATTAACAGTAACAAAAAACGATCAAGTGAAAAGCCACAGCAGTGTTGCCTCTGAAAACAAGGGACCGATCTGAATAGGAAAAGCATCGCTGCTTACATTCAGACTGGACATATTGGGGACGAAGAGACACAGATGAGGATGAGGAAGGAGGAGGAGGAGGAGGAAGATTAGGCGGCAGCCCCACGCCAGGTGGTCCAATAGGAGGAGAAGAAGTGATTGCAGATTGGTGGTTGGAGGTATCAATCCCACTGGTTGCTATCAGTGGGGGTCCTGAGGGAGACACAAGCTAATGCCTCAGGTTCATCGCAGGTATGAATCTTTATTCTAAGCTTAGAAATGTTTTTAAAGTCAAACACATCTGGCATCTACTTTAATATGACAGGGAAGGTGGCATGAAGCAGAAACATCTAGTAAAGGGCAAATGATTTCATAGAAAGTTATACATTATTTGACTTATAGGAACACCACAGTCAGATCTGTCAACCATTATAAGCAAAGCACAATTATAAGACTACAGTGTGTTTAATTACAAAAGTTTCGTTTACTTATGCGGCAACAACTAAACGATGGTATCGTAGTGCTACTACTGTATCCGAAACGTGTACAAACTGATGTTTCAGCATAAAGTGCTTCAAAATGAATAAAATACACATCTGAAAAGTTAAACTTTGCAGCTACATATTGTTTTTTTTAAACCAACAGTTCTAATTATGGAGGTTAAAAATAAGTGCTCTGTGAATTATAAGATGAAAAATGTGTAGAACTGATTATGGTTGTGTGAAAGCATATGAAGCATTCTCATCAAAGTAATCTGATAAATACCGTTAGGCTTGGTTTTTAATATAACAACTTCTACAAACAAATAAATGAAAAAAAAGGTTTAATAGCACTAACATGAACCGTTTAGTTCCATCTCTGTACTTCGTAGAAAGAAATTTAATCCGTACCACAGCAGTCATAACACTACAGTGTGTTCGTTGGTAAATGAAGACGACTCAAAGTGACATGATGTGTGCTTCTCTAAATACAGCAAAATGTTTGCAGAAAAGTACCTGATGAGGGATAAATGAAAGAAAATATTTATGTCTGTATCACTGAGCAACCAAAAATGAACCATTTATGCACAAACTGCTCTCACAACCAAACCTTCCACTGGAAACATTATTACCAACATCCAAAGGCAAAACTTCAACAATTTCAGGAAGTGGAAACTGTACAAAACAATGTGGCAATACTACTTACCATTCATGGGGAATATGCCTGGGGGTGGTGGCTGGCCATAGGGTGGCATCGAAGGCATCCTGAGGGTGGGGGGTGGCTCAGTGATAGGCGGCATGGCCAGGCCAGCAGGGGGCATAACAGGTGGGGGTGGGAATGGAATTATACTTGGCAGATTGACATCATCCACGATAAGAGGATTGTTGCCATGGTCAAATGGACAAAGGTCGCCACGGACACAGAAACCTTTTTCTGTATGACAGAGAGAAAAAGTCACGTAGGAGCAACAGGCGGATAAACAATCCGAACACACACAGTGAACTGGCAGCCTCATTAAGTAAGTGGGTCCCTAGTTGCTTTGTTTGAGCACTGTGCTTAGCAGGGCACTTCAGGGACAGAATCCAAATCCTCTTCCCTTTCTTTCACAAGAGAAGGTGTGTGCTAAACACTGGTCATTAACAGAGTCACTAAACAAGGCAACACTCACGGGGGAATCTGAAGCTAGAATTCACATACAAGCCAGAGCAAACTCCAAATTACTCATGGCCGTGTGCCTGTGCAGTGAAAATAGCTATTGGACCATTATGGACAAAGAGCTATGAACTGAGAGAAGGTGTGTTATTAAAGATAGAAAAAGGGGGTTCACTGTGTTCCTACCATCATAATCCCTGCAGCGCTGTTTGAGTGAAACGCTTTTGTGGTTGAACGGCTTTCCAACACCATCTTGCCTCTGGGTGCCATAGTAGCCCGTCCAGCTGTCTGTAGTGCTGTCAGGCAGGTGAGCTGGTGTAGCTATGGGAACACCTCCGACTCCCGAGACTCCGGTGGATGACGAGGAAGAGGAGGAAAAAGGGTGCGGAGGGGTGGGAAGAGGCAGGAGAGGCGACGGGTGCTGCTGCTGGGAGCTGGATGTAGTGGAGGAGTTGTAGGCATCTGTGTCCTTTCTCTCCACCTCAAACTTCGACTTAAAGTCTGTTAAAAACAAGGAGAGACAGTCATTATAACAAAACACAAATATGTACGTTAGACACGGCTAAAACAACACAGAGGTTTAGATGAACCTTGTGGATAACAAGGCCAGTTCCATCCCGAGTTGTTGAATCCCCACTGATGCGATCGCAAAGTCCACATCGTTCCTTTATGACGATAACAACTCCGAGCAACACTGACCAACAAATCTGACAGAAGACAATACAATCTGCTACATCCACAAACCCATTTACTCGTAAGGACCTCACACCCAGGATGTTTCCTGCAGCACTTCTGCATCACTAATGTACAGTTGAGCTGGCAAGATTTTCTAAGCTCCTGCATTTGGTCCCCTGTGCTGTTGTTATTGGTTGTGGGGGTGGGAACTTTCTCACCTCTGGCTCCTCTGTGCTCCCTGTCTCTGCTTTTTCCTCGGCTGCCGCTTCTGCTCCGGCTACGGCTGTAGCTCCTCCCACGGGGGCTGCCTCTGCGCCGCTCGTGGCGCTCTCGCTCACGGTGGCAGTCGCTGACGCCTTTCCCATGCCGATCGAAGTCGCGGCGCTTGCGCTCATCTCGCCTCCTGTCATCACGGCTCCTGTGCGGTTGATAAGTAGGAGGGAATACTTTCATTACTACCTTTATGTCTGTTTAAGTGCAGGAGTCAGATAAGATGCAAGTAGTGGCCGTTATTTATGTGTAAAGAGAGAGAACTAGACACGCTTTAGTAAACAAGTAGCTATTAGTAGTGTTAGTGTTAGAAGCTCCCCTTCTTTCTGATCTGCTGCAATGTACTCTGTTAAAGTGCGGTTAATAAAACCTGAATTCTTTTCTCAAACTATTTTGAGTTAAAGCTGTTCCAACATTTCTTGGGATACAACCCCTTTTTCTTCTTCTAAAGGGCTGTCCGCAGAAAATCCACAGAAAGTGAAGAATGTCAAATAACACTATTTCCTATACAGAAAAAGTGCTTTGCATCGTCTAAATGCTGTAAAAATAAAGCCTACATTACTTTGAACCAGAGCACTGTATTGTCCTTGCTGTTGATGAAGTGGATGCTACACACAGGGGACGTGACACTGGACACCAGGGCCTTCATCAAACTAAGAGCATGGCTCAGGGGATTTTAATATAACCATGCAAATACATCCTCATCTTACCATCTCTACACAACTAGACCATGCAAAATCATGGGTTACTTTAATCACCAGTAAGAAAATAAGTTCACATGAACTGGAAACTTCAGCCAGGGACTATGTCTTCTCACATGATAGAAAAATATTTGCATGACTGTGACTCATCCTTGGTTATTAAGCTGAGCTGAAACTAGAGCCATACCTGGACTCGCTGAAGTCAGAGCGGCTTCGCAGTGGACTTCTCCTCCTTCTGTTTTCTCTCTCCTCTTCTGGAGTTTCAGCCTTGAGAGAATAACATTAAAATTTAAACTTTCATCTCTTTTGTTTTGAAAACAGAAAATAGGGATAAAATGGAAGAAACGACACAGTGAGATATTTATCGCATACTTTGATAAAAAGCTCTATTTGGGAGAAGCAGGCCAGTCCAAACTTAACTTTTTCTCACCAGTTTTCTTACCTCTACAACATCAGATTTCACTGCAGCTGGCTTGACGTCCTCTTTAGGAGATTCCTTGGCAGAAGGATTTCCCAGGTAGTTCTTGGTTGTCAGACATTCAAACAGTTTGTCAACAAATCCCATTGTCTCTGCAAAGACAATGACAACATGGAAAATGCTCAGTTGCGACGTTCATTCAGTGGCATAACAAAGGAAATACATTTTTTAAAATACAGTGATGTACACAAGGAAGTATGAGAAAATTCCTCATTTGATAGAAGTCAAAAATGCAATAGTACCAGTACTTTACTTTGCTTGGTAGATGCTTTTATCCAAAGCGACTTACAGAGAGCTAGTGCTGGGTGTCTTGCTCAAGAACACACCTGGTAGGGGATGGATTAGGAGTCAGACAGGTTTCGAACCTGCTACCTTCTGCATCCCAGTCTGACGCTTATCCCATTAAGCTTCCAGGCCAGTAATATCAATACTATGCTAAAGAAGCTCTTTTAATGATGTGACACACCCTCTGCTGGGCATATTAGGGACCAACAACTTGTAGATCATGTACAATTGATTATAAATAAATAAAAACACAAACATACATACATATACAGACACACACATAGAGGGCCACACATAATAATAAAGTTTATTTTAAATAATAAAGTTTATTTATAGAGCACTTTTCAAAACTTAAATGACACAGTGCTATACATTTAGAGATAAACAAACAAATAAACAATGTATATGTGCAGCAACACAAGATTCCTTGCCTTAGACTTAATTTGATCTGTTAAAAAAACCATTCTGATTATTACAGGGAGGGAGGTATTGTAGCGATTGCTGGGAACCAATGACAATAATCTCAGTTTGTTTTGATTAAGCTGCAGATAATTTTGAGCCATCCAGTTATTAATATCTTGTAGGCATTCGTGTATAGCGTTCACTGGAGCCAAGTTTAAAACTCTAATGGGCAGATACAGCTGGGTGTCATCAGCGTAACAATGGTAAGAAACGCCATGCTTACGAATAATCTGTCCAAGAGGGAGCATGTATAAGGAAAATAAAAATCGGCCCTAAAACTGATCCTTGGGGCACACCATACTTTACATGCGAGATTGAGGATAAATAGTTATTAATGGAGACATAGTATTTCCTGTCCGTCAGGTA
>JAUMTR010000006.1:14754972-14799507 GCA_032270685.1 Microctenopoma stevenorrisi
GGTTGGAGGTCCAATAGTGTCTGGCGGTCATACCTCAGCAGAGACTTTGTTTCGCGGATGACACAAGTCAGAATTACCAAAAACAGAAGCAAACTTGACAGAGACAGACGAGCAGCCACACACACCAGCGCCATCTTGTCAGTTACACCTGTCTGTCCTTCAGGTAAGTTGCAGAGACAGCAGCTTCGTGAACTCAGCAGGACTGGTCTTCCGTTCTCACTCAACCCTCGCTCCCACTTTCTCTGTTTCCTGGAGACCCATGTTACAGTTAATCTACTATAGTGAAAAACTCAGGGTGACTGTAAGACCTTACAATGGTACAGTGGGCCCTCAATTTCTCCTGGTGCAAGACAATGCACATGGAAACAGTGCATATGTATTTTGTGGATGATGAAGGCACTGATCCACTCACTGGCTGTTATGTTTCCTTGACCCACGTCCAATTAAGCACCTATACTATACATGCCACACCAGCAATTACCACTACAGACTGTCTGGGAGCTCAGTGATGCCCTGATCATGGTCACGGAGGAGATCCTCCAGGACACCATCCACTGACTAATCTGGAGAATGCCCAGATGTTGACTGGATTGCATACAGACACTTCTGGGTCACATTATGCCTGCCACAATGAAATTCACACAACACGGATAGGTTTGTCATTGCAAAAAAAGTTAGGATCAAAATTAGATCTTACCTTTTTGTAAGAAGACATCAAGCTGATCAGCACAAAGGGCTCTCAGCTCCTTCTCAGTTTTGTCCTTCTTTACAAGAGCCACCACGTAGTTGGCCAACGCAGAGGGGTCAGCATCGCATCTGCAGGAAAAAAATAAATTGCTTTTCAAAATAATAACAAAACCTAGTAAAAGAAAGACATTTTCAAAAAAGCTCACGTTAGAAGTCAATGGTGAGGTGACATACAACACAAAGCTGCAAAAAACATGTCTGACCACTGCAAAGCAATATATGCTAACTACATAACCATCAGCTCTTGCACTACATTTATTTGCACTTGTACAAAATTAATGACAAACAAATACACAAACCAGTCAAACTCAAAAAATTGCTACTGAACCAAGAGGCACTGAAAGTGGCTTTAATAAATTGTTTAAACTCAATTAACCAAACAAACAAACAAAGGTCAGCAACCAGATAGAATTGCCATATTTTTGTGATAGGTGATATTGTATTGACACAAAATATTTATATTCTGTATACCCCCCAAAAAATCAAACTTTTAAGTGTTCAAAATAATTTAAGTTGCACAGTAGTCCACATATTTGCATTCAGTTAAGTTGGAAAAACTGTAATACAGGCAGTAATGAGCAATAAAATGATTAAAGTGAAAGACTGAGGTCTTATTATTAGATTAAAGCTATTTTGATAAATTTATGGACATATTTTTGTAGTTGAAGAAAAAACATGATAATCACAATATATTGTATCACAGAACATTTAAAATTGCAATAATATCATATCCTGAGTTAAGTTTTGCAATAATGTTGTTTCGTGGGTGAATTCAACCTATAATGATTACTAGAATCAATAGTCTTAAAAATATGTAAAACTTGCTCATACACTTGACTCTGAAATAAACTAACTTCAATCTTGATATGTTTAATGAAAGACAGTCAAACATGAACAAGAGTGACAACTTCCACTGCATTGTGAGCTATGATTTCAACAATCAAGTACAGTATAAAATAGCCCTAGCTAATTTCATTTAATCCCAACATCTAAGGGCACAACATCCATGGGACACGTGTAACTCTTTTCTACTCTACAACCTACACTTTATTACATACTTAAATCTATGACTGTGTTTATGGGGTTTCTCTGGCAACACCTGCGCCCATTAGTAGATGGATCATTTGATGTTTTTCCATTTAAAAGAGAGTTCTAGTGTCAAAAAGTGTAACTATGGTAACACTACGAATTATTGCTTTATACACAGCCCACAGAAGCTATAAGCCTGTAAAGCAAATCAACCTTTAGTTATTTAAACCCCAAGTAACAGCATTCAAGGGACAGTACAGCGGGGAGATTTACTGCAGAGCTGAGATAAAGTTACATTATCGTGAGCCAACTACGGGCCAAACTAGCGTACCGAAAAAAACAAAGCAACCACATGGTGCACAAAGCACACATTTATTTGAGTTATCCAACCCAAACCCCTATAATCAATCTTCACTGCACAAGGCCAGCTAGCGGCAAAGGTGCTTTGCTAACTCGTGTAAGTATTTGCAATCACATTCTTGCAAGCCCCCATTGATGCCAGGCTAACCCACAAGCTAGTCAACTAACGTAGCAAAGCAGCACGCAAGCTAAATGTCATTTCAATTCAACACTCACATTGGCTCCAGGAGTTTTGCTAGCCATGACTTCAAGGCTTCCACATTCTCTATGATCATCGTGAAAAAGACTACAACACTGTCTATAAAATGAAAGTGCGTTTTGATAACCCAACTTTCATCGTCTATAAATTTATAAGCTTTAAGGCCTTCTGTCTCTCTTGACTAGCAGGTCGGACGAAACGTTTTACGGCATGGCAGTACAAGTCGAAATGTCGTAAAGCGGGCCCGATGACAGACGACGTCCGTTATAATCACATCGTGTCATTATTTATCCGTGATTCATACAGTTTGCACCAATGGAAGTAATGACTTGTCCGTTAAAATATGTGACACAAATAATATACTGTACTACTTTATTAAGTGACATAGTTTGCTAGATATCTAACAATACCGTTCTAAAAATGTCTTTGGACAACATTTCCCAGAAAGCCACACGGCTCCTAATTTTGGGTGTCATCATCTAGATACCGGTGGCGTGGGTTCTCAACTGGAAACTACTTCTTCTCTTTCTTCTATTTAAACAACGGAATATTAAATAGGCTGCAATTAGGTTAAAATGACGGTATGTATCATGCTCTAAATAGCTGCAGTTTGATATAGTTAATGTCTGTTTAGCCGAGGTTAGCACGTTATATCTTGCTCATTGTAGCTATTAGCTAAGTTAGCTAACATAATGCTAACCTTAGTTAGTTGCCCACCCAGGTTCAGAAAGACTTTTAAGAAATCAACCACAGTTAGATTAGATAGTAAAACAATTTTTAAATTAAAGACATGTTTTTTTCTATTTATTGTCCTGTTGTGTTGAATGACGGGAATCTAACATAACTAAACCGTTTCCTTTTTTTTGTTTAAAATCTGTCAATGCCACTTGTTACCACTGTATTTTCTCTGATGAATTATCACTTTGCTCTTCGTTTTGTGCCAGGAGCGAAAAGGAACAGCAAAGTTGGACTTCTTGAGGAAGATTGAACAAGAGATCCAGGAGAAATGGGAGCGGGAGAAGACCTTTGAGCAGGATGCTCCAACAACAATTGGGGAAAGCACAAAGTAAGTATTAATGAAGGACCTAATGCTATGAACCTGAGCATAGGATGCTTGCTCTTTCACACACTTGCATGCGTATAGGTTAATATTCAGTTGTAAGATCATTTTTAATGTTACATCTCTCATGCATGGTTATGCTCAGACAAAGCAATGCCAGTAGTTTTATAATGTTGGCTTGAATACATGTTTTCACTAACTGTTTTTTTTTATCTGTCTTCCAGTAAAAACAAATACTTTGTCACTTTTCCCTACCCTTACATGAATGGTCGATTGCACCTTGGCCATACTTTCAGCTTGTCAAAGTGTGAGGTAAGTTTCAGTACAAAGGCAGACAGGGATGTACACGTAGTAATGAATTTAACCCTGTTTCAGAGGGTTGAGATCACTTCTAATCACTTGTTTCTGAATTGCTGCTTCTCATTCCTTTCATGCAGTTTGCTGTTGGTTACCAGTCTTTGAAAGGGAAAAAATGCCTCTTCCCATTTGGGCTGCACTGCACAGGAATGCCAATCAAAGTAAGTGTTTGTTTTAATCTTTTTTTTTAGTCCATTGCATGTGGTACTGTGTGAGTTTAGGGACTTATCCTCCACTTACTGCTGCATAACTTTATATCACATTCACCAGGCCTGCGCAGACAAGCTGAAGAGGGAGATGGAGCTCTATGGAAACCCTCCACAGTTTCCAGATGAGGAGGAAGACGAGAAGGAGAAGCCAAATCAATTGGATGAAATCATCATCAAGGACAAAGCAAAGGGAAAAAAGGTCAGGATCTGAGGGACCAGATTTTCTTTACTTGTGTTCATTCACGCTATACAGGTCACTTTGTATTTAAGTAGTAATGACCCATGATGATCTTTTTAACCACTTCAGCCGACCTTTGCTTTTGTTTTTATAGAAATCAGTGTTTGACCAACAAGCTTGTTAATAGTTAGGATTGGAGATAGAGATGGTCTATTGTTTTTACACGAAAACCAACTTCAATTCCTTAAGATTAATTTAAATATGTCAGTTAGAATTCAGCATTTTCAGTGTGTATTATGAGTGCATGCTTAACCACATACTATTCGGTTCAGCTTTCGTGATCATTCATGAACATTCTATTTACAATATTAACACAACTCTTCCTTGCTCTTTGTTTAGAGTAAAGCAGTAGCTAAATCTGGATCTGCAACTTTCCAGTGGGACATTATGAGGTCTTTGGGCCTGAATGACAAGGAAATTTCAAAATTTGCCAGTGCTGATCACTGGCTAGAGTACTTTCCTCCTTTGGCTGTCAAAGACCTCAAACAAATGGGAGTCAAGGTAACTAATTATTATGAGGTAGTTTCATCAGCTAGATCTGATATGTGCACTTTTGTTTCTGTACACGATTTATGAATTGCATTATTTATTAAAATAAAAGAAGCCGGTGAACCTTCTATTTTTTTGGGCTAAATTATTTAAATATCCACGTTAATATCCACATCTATATTAGACAAGTCGTTTTTATGTGCCTAAATCTTATTGTTGCGCTGTCATTTCAGGTTGATTGGAGGCGTTCATTTATCACCACAGATGTGAACCCCTTCTACGACTCATTTGTCAGGTGGCAGTTTCTAACTCTAAAGGACAGAAAGAAGATCAATTTTGGAAAAAGGTAAAATGGTTTAGAGGTTTTTGTGATTTTCTTTTTTCTGTAATTTTTGCCAGGAGTAGCACTCTCCAGAATTACAGTATGGGAACAAAGGCCCGAGCCTGTCTGATTTATTAATGAGGAAAAAACTGCGTGTCCAGAACACGCTTCCTGGAAAAAACCAGGAAGTGTGTAAATACGTTTTTAAAGCACCTCTTTTCTCTGCAGATATACCATCTACTCCCCCAAGGATGGACAGCCATGCATGGACCATGACAGGCAGACAGGAGAGGTACTTGTTTATTTCAGTAAAGTACTATATTATTTTTGAACAAAAAATGTATTTAGTGAAGATTGACGGAGGCTGTGTTCTCACACGTTTCCCACTGCTTTGACATCAGGGACTGAATATCTGAAACTATTGTACTGCACATTTCTTCCACCTTTCATTACCTTTAAATAAACAAAACTAAATCCTCTAAAGTGGTCTTTTACTTTTAATCAAGCCGTCTGATAACTGTGTTAAGTTCTTTCCCTTCTAACTAATATTTTTATTTTAACTCTAGGGAGTTGGACCTCAGGAGTACACTCTGATAAAGATGAAGATAGTTGAACCGTACACGGCAAAATTCAAGTCCAAAGTCTTTTATAGCAGGTAACACATTAAAAACATGATTTACAACCAACAACTCTGACTTATTCCCAAAGTGATGAAAACAAAATGACAATTTTTTTACATCTAAGACAGTAGTAATCTGTTGATGCCAATTTCCCCACAGCGGCATTAAAGGCAAAAACATCTTTCTGGTGGCTGCCACTCTGAGACCAGAGACCATGTTTGGACAAACCAACTGCTGGGTGAGGCCTGACATGAAGTACATTGCCTTTGAGACGACCAACAGCGACATTTACATATGCACCAGCAGATCTGCGAGGAACATGTCGTACCAGGGCTTCACCAAAGACAATGGAGTGGTGCCAGTGATCATGGAAATACTAGGACAGGTATACTTTAATAATGTCTTGCATCACCAAATAAATTGACTTTTTTTTCATGTTATTCATGCTAGAGTTACAATAGAAACACTGTGTGTATTGAAACTAGTCCGCCAGTTTGCATTAACAGCATTGGTCCCATTCCTCTCAGGATCAGGTTTGGTGACTGTGTTAATCAAATTTTTGTCTCTTTCTAGGATATTCTTGGCTGTGCCCTGAGTGCTCCTTTGACCTCCTATAAAATCATCTATGCTCTGCCCATGCTCACCATCAAGGAGGATAAAGGTAGGATTCAGATGAGTGGGTCAGCTTTTCTAGAGAGGCTACATTTATGTAAAGTGAGACAGTTCTGCCTCATAAGAAAGAAGTCCGGTTGCCGGATATTTTTTACATAAAGTGCCATGATGTTTAAATGAATCTTTGCCAGTGTTGCACAAAGCAGCGATACCTTTTAGGTGGGGGCGTTCAGGATTCCTTTAAAGCTACTTGGAATACGTCAGAGAAACAGGGGGAACGGGGAATGGTTGCATTTTTGCCGTGTAGGACAACATATTAAATTCATCTTTTTAAATGGGCTGTTTCAAACACAAGAATTTCAGTTAGTACAAATCTCACGTGTCATTCAAGGGTTATGCTCTCCATGTTGTCTGTATTTTCCTCAGGTACTGGGGTAGTGACCAGTGTACCTTCTGATGCCCCTGATGACATTGCTGCTCTAAGAGACATTAAGAAGAAACAGGTGAGGTTATAGATCTTGGTAAGTAGTTGCAACTCCAGGTCCCTTTACGCTAAAAGTTTGATCTTAGAGAAGCAAAACAGAACCTACGTGAAGCCTCAAATGAAGTTTAGAAAGGAAAATAATTATTAGTCGGCTGTGTTTTCTTGTGTGTGGTTGAGATGAATCTCTGTTTCTTTGATGGATCACCATTTACTTTGTTTAGGTTTTGCATTTTATCAATGCTACTTTTATTTCCTACACTTTCAAAAGGCTCTACGAGAGAAATATGGAATCGAGGATAAGATGGTGTTGCCCTTCGAGCCGGTAAGTTGATCTGCAAAGTTCAGCATGTTTTCTGACATGAAATCCACAAAGAAAATCCACAACTGTTGAAACAAAACGAGTCTAAAGTTGACAAATGTATCTTTTTGGGTGTTTATGTACATGTCAGGTCCCTATCATTGACATCCCAGGCTATGGGAACCTATCTGCTCCCCTGGTGTGTGATGAGCTGAAGATCCAGAGCCAGAATGACAAGGAGAAACTGGCTGAGGCCAAGGAGAAAGTCTACCTCAAAGGCTTTTATGAAGGGGTTAGTCACCTTAGTGCCTAAGGAAGAAAATACAGCTACGTAGGTCTGAGGTCTCAGTATGAACAGTCTCAGTATGATGCATCAGTATGAACACTATGCTTTCTGTGAATGAATTTTTATCTTAGATTATGCTGGTTGATGGGTACAAGGGGCAGAAGGTCCAGGATGTCAAGAAGCCAATTCAGAAGATGATGGTGGAGCGGGTAAGGCCTTGTCTGCTATTTAGTATGTCAGTATAACATGTGGTGGAGCAAGTTTGAAGCCAAACTTTATCCTTGATTGTGTTTGATGTTTGCATGGTGTTAACCTATCACAGGGTGAAGCCTTGATCTACATGGAGCCAGAAAAACAGGTCATGTCGCGTTCAGCTGATGAGTGTGTGGTGGCTCTTTGCGACCAGTGGTAAGTTCCATCTAATTTATTTTCTTCATTCTGGGCACAAAACCTCTAGAAGAACAAGACGAGTTGTCTGGAGCCATCATGGTTGAAGTTAGGCTGTATTTCCATGCACAGAATGAAATCCTGGTGGCATTTGCCTTCTATGTGTCTTCCAGGTATTTGGACTATGGGGATGCTGAGTGGAAGAAGCAGACCAACGAAGCCCTCAAGTCTTTGGAAACGTAAGATAGTAACAGGATGCGCTCACTCCCATCCCTGTCGTTTGTTACTTTATGTTTAAGTATTGAATCTGTTATGTAGTATAGACATAAAAAGGAAATACTTTACAGTGTGTTGTTGAAAACGACACCGCCTCTTGTGTCTTTATAAACCTTTTTTCTTTGCACACCAAAGATTTTGTGATGAGACCCGGAGAAACTTCGAGGCAACTTTGGACTGGCTGCAGGAGCACGCCTGTTCTCGTACCTATGGACTTGGTGAGTGTTTGCTGTGACGGGACTATAATAAAGGTTTCTTTGGGTGACTTTAGTTTTTTTTTACAGTCTCCTCTCTTATCTTCATCCTCTTCAAATTAATATTATTTGACCACACAGCCATAGATGAAAAGGAGAAGAGGAACTTGTGCGCAGCTTATGTTTTTAGTCTATAGATGGAGACAGAGCACTGACAAAGTATCATGCAACATTCTGCCTTCCTCTTCACACAGGGAAAAATCCTGACGGTAGGCAGGCTGGCTAGCCAACCTTACTACAGTACAGACCAGTCCACCATGGACTAGGCCTGATGTAAAAATCTCCCCACCTTTTTGAGAATGTGAAGAACAGAGTCTTTCCCAGTAGCATGACAGATCCTTAATCTATAAGTCAAACTAAACTAAGTAGCATGTGTAAACCTACTGAGTCTCAAACTTATATATGGATATTAAATTAATAATGAACAATCTATACAAAATCTCAGATAACCCAAAAAACATGGTATGATGGAAGCTGCTTGGATAGTAGTATGCACATAACAGTTTCCCTCTTGTCTTTGCCCTTGAGGTGCAATAAAGCTTGTTGACTGAGTTTTACACTTAGTCTAATGTTTCTTCACGAGTAACGTTTTTCTTCTTTACAAGGCAGCAGATGAAGCCAAAGTTTGCTTGTTTTTTATGTTATTCCCCTTTCTCTGTCATGGTTCTGTACGTGTCGTCGTCTGAATCATTTTACATGTGCACGCCTCCTGGTTACCATAGGAACGCGGCTCCCTTGGGACGAGCAGTGGCTGATTGAGTCACTATCGGACTCCACCATCTACATGGCTTACTACACGGTAGCCCACCTCCTCCAGGGAGGCGTGCTCAGCGGACAGGGAGCCTCACCTCTGGGCATTAGGTATGTGCACAGTACACACACCTGAATAAACAATAATCCACTGACTGATGTGTTCTTCATCTTTTTGGCTTCCTCTGCAGGAAAAAAGTTGTTTTTTTTATGCTTGGTATTTATCAATATTATAAAATTAGATCCACTCAATCTCAAATGCTGAATTTTAAAGCACATTTTACATTTAAGGATCTTCAAGAGTGAGACAGAACAACATTACTCAAAAACTCAGTCACACCAAACAATTGCTTCTTTTCATCTGACTTTAGGCTAAAAAGGGGAAATGTTAACCATTATTCCTCCTTTTTTTTCCTCTCCCCACAGACCAGTGCAGATGACCAGGGAGGTGTGGGACTATATCTTCTTTAAGACATCTCCTTTCCCTAAGACGGACATCCCTAAAGAACATCTTCAGAGGCTGAGAAGAGAGTTTGAGTATTGGTACCCTGTAGATGTTCGTGTGTCCGGCAAGGACCTGGTTCCCAACCACCTCTCTTACTACCTCTACAACCATGTGGCTATGTGGCCCAAAGACAAGTAAGCTTGTCCATTTAACTGGCTTGTACAGAGGTTTTTCTACAGGTTTTACAGACAGCTGGTTTGTTTGACATGACTTTTTCTAATAGGGGCTTATTTCGCTTTATAAATCTAATCATTATTACTCTTGCTAGATTCTAAATGATATTGATGACGTGAGCAGCAATGTTGGATTAAGATAGATGTGGTGATAATAAAGATGCCACCAATGCTAACTTTTTCCTTTGTCCACAGTGGGAAGTGGCCACAAGCTGTGCGCGCCAACGGACATCTGCTCCTTAACTCAGAAAAGGTGTGAAACATTCATCTAGATGTACAGTGGGGCAAAAAGGTAGATGAGTCAGTCAGAGAGATGAGAGAGGTCTGTAATTTTCATCGTAGCTACGCTTCAACTGTGAGAGAAAAAAAAAATCCAGGGAATCACAGAATTTATTTGTATAATGGTGAAGAAAAAAACTTTTTTTGCCCCCCTGTATGTCTCTTAATTTGTTCTAATATCAGGATAAATATTCGTCTCTCCAGTTCAGGCTGATCACTTAGTTTAACCTGGTTTGAAACATTAGTTCATAGTTTTTAAGCAGCAACAAACCTAGCCCGTAATAAACTATTATATGCTGCTGTTAAGATTCGTAATGACTGTATGCGTTGTTGATTTGCACAGACACTTTTTTCCCCACTATGCTTTGTATTGAACTGATGTGGGTGAGCATACTTGAAAGATTCTAGCTGCTAACATCTGTTTTGCTATTCACCAGATGTCCAAATCAACTGGGAACTTCCTCACTCTCACCCAAGCTATTGACAAGTTCTCAGCAGATGGTACGTTCACTTTTCTCTTGATTTATCTCCCTCTGATGTTTTGTTTTTTGTCTTTTACTCTTCTCTCTCACGAGACCTCTGTCGTGTCAGCTTTCAATTAAAGTGGGAGGAAAACACTTCAGGTGTGCATTCAGAGCAGATGCTGAACTATCCTATACAACAATCTTTTATACCTCAGTGATGTAATCAGATTCTTCATAAGATAGCTGAGGTGTTGCAACTGGGAGCTTTGTTCTATATGCAAGACTGTAAGTAGTGACTTATTTGTAATTAATTGCAGTGTAGTTCAGCAAATAAGGCAGTGATTCAGTATAATATCTCCAGCAGTATTTATTGCAGTCAGTCATGAATTATCATAGATTTAAATGATCTTCATTCTGGAAAGGTAGAACCTCGTGTCGGTGTCTCCACAGGAAAGCGAGGCCGAAGATGAAAGAAGAACAGTATAGGCTCTTAAAATCACTTATTTATTGGACCATGAGAGAGAGAAAAGATTTTCACTGTGGAGTTCTGAGATTTAAAAAAACAAAAAACAGTGACAGTAAGTCTGGATTTAAAACCAAAACTTTTGTGTAGGGCTCATATTTGGTGCCAGTGTTGCAGCCTGGTGTGAATTTCCATATGTATGTTTAGCTTTTAGTGTTTTTCTGGCTGTAATTGATGAATAAGATTAATCCCTTCTGCCCTCGGTATACCTGAGGATTAGTCAGTCTACGCTTTTGCTTTTTTTACCTTTCGTTTTTGGTTATGTCTACGTCTTTGGAAGCTGTTCTGCCTTTTGAGTAAAGAACTTTATTGTCTGACAGCAGATAGACGTATTAAGTTGAGTTCCCGTCTGTGTGCTTGGAGTCATGTCTGCTGGGTATTTGAAGTTTTCTCACACTGTAGAGTTTACCCATTAAGCCTCTGACTTTCACCTGCTTGTCCAAGTATTTTTTTCAGAACAAAACACATACTCTTTAGCTTTTGCTTGTGCACCATACAATTTTGGCAACGGATTTATTTAACAATACTTGATGTTTAAAATCAAGTCGTTTATCATATTAAGTTTTTGCATCTAATACTGTTTTTAACACGTATGTTTCTGTCAGGTATGCGTCTGGCTCTGGCGGATGCCGGGGACACGGTGGAAGATGCCAACTTTGTCGAGACCATGGCTGATGCTGGTATTCTGCGCCTCTACACCTGGGTGGAATGGGTAAAGGAGATGATTGCGAACCAGAACAACCTGAGAACAGGACCTGCAAACACCTTCAACGATCGGGTATTTGCCAGGTAATGCAAGAATAAGATGAGTTCTCCCAAGATTTATAGCCCAGGAAAATTACTATATGAACATATCACATTAGGAAAGATCCGAAACATGGATATTTGGAAATAAACTGCTCAACATCATTGAATCTGTGCCATGTTAATGGCTGCAAGAGTAGATGGGAGAAGCTTTAAATAACAGTTTAATTAATAAACAGAAATTTGGGATAAAATAGCTGTAATTGGTTCAGTATTGCTGAATAATGTCTTGTACAGTTTTCATAATAAGGGTAAAAACACTAAGAGCTAAGAGCTTTGTTGCATGTTGAGTCTCCTCTTAAAACTAGTTAAAGACACGAAACTAAACCAGGCAACCAGAAGAATTGACCTTCTTCCTAAAGTTTGAGTGCGGTAAACTGACGTGTCAGAATGAAATGGGCTCTTTTCTGTCCTAACCAGTGAGATGAACGCTGGCATCGTGAAGACGGAGCAGCACTATGACAGAATGATGTACAAGGAGGCGCTAAAAAGTGGCTTCTTCGAGTTCCAGGTAAATCAGACGTCCTCAGTAACATGTGCTCTGTAATTCTCATCTTCAAATCTAAAGGACAAATGTGACTTTTATGTTGTGATAGATGGATAGTTTAGGAACCTCATTATGACCTGTGTGTGTTTTTTTTATGGTGTGCGTATGCAGGCAGCCAAAGACAAGTATCGTGAGCTGGCTATCGAGGGCATGCACAGAGACCTTGTCTTCCAGTTCATAGAGAGACAAACTCTGTTGCTGGCCCCCATCTGCCCACACCTTTGCGAATATACCTGGAGTCTGCTGGGCAAGGTGAGAAACGTACGGATGAGTTCAAATGCAACAGCCTGAATAAACGCGCTTGGTGTTCATTTACATTCCTTTCATCAGGAAGGTAAGGAACGTGTAGGCTTCAGGTAGCACTGGTCTCACGCAACGGGCTTCTGTCTCTCCAGCCTGGAAGGACTTCACACGCTGTTGCACGTTCTGCACAGCAGGAGGAGAGCCCAGAATATTTTCAACACTTGAAATTATGAATATGAAGGAGTGTTGCTAGACTCTGAATAGGTTTTTCAGTTGTCGCTTAGCAACATAAAAAAAACCCACAATCAATGTGTAGTTTTTCCTCTACTCATGTGTTCAACCCGGTAGCTGAAGAACTAAGAGGCGCACAGAGGTACACGCATCAGTCTGGCGTTCCTGAACATGTCCAGTATGATCCCCTTCACCCTTCGCCGTAGGTCCGGCTCCCATCATTCGATGTCTTTGTCTCTCCCCAACAGAGCAGTTCTCTGGTGAAGGCATCGTGGCCTGTTGCAGGTCCAGTTGATGAGATTCTGATCCGTTCCTCTCAGTACCTGATGGAGACCGCACACGACCTCCGACTGCGACTCAAAGCTTACATGGTGCCACCCAAAAACAAGGTGAGTGTGAGAGTGTTGCTTTGCGTCTGTTTTACTGCTATAATGGCTTTTTTGTTTGGAATCGTGAAAATGAATATTGATTTCATAATTGACTGCATTCTTTTTAATAGATTTTATGAAATCCAGCACTCGTCTCCAAGTGTTTATTAAGTGTTGTAATTAAATTGGAAGCAGCAATGTTTTTTCTCCCTCAGGTGTTGTTTAACGGTTTCATGGTTGTCGGACTGGGAGCACAATGACTCGGAAAATAATGAAAGTAGCACAAGACGAAGCTAGAAAATAAAAAGGAATCGTTTTTATCACATCTAAATTTGGTTAAAAATCTAAATCCCTAAACACTAAGAGCTAGAATTAATCTTATTAAGCTAGATCTCATGCTGAGATAAATCATAAAATGACCTCATTTTTCTCTATTTTCTTTGCTTATAAAAAATAGAGCATACTTTTCGATTTATTTATACATGTCTACTTGAATTCTGTTGGTTTTGGACAGTTTTTCTAATGATGTTTTTACTCATTTTTTTATTAGCAACAGTGCACAGCACAGTAGTCACCATTTTTCTGGGCCACACCTCGCAGTTGTGGATCGTTGATGTTAGCACCTTCTGTCTTTGTGCCATGGCGTCCTGTTGGACGTGAAGACACTTTTTTTTAAAGTTACAGTCTGTGCTGTGTTCACAGCAGGAAAGCAAATCTATTGTTGTTTAACAGCTTAGCACTCGAGTGGCTGGATGCAGCTGGGATAAACGCAAAACAAGTATTGACAAGATCTGAGACAAGCGAATAAAAAAATTCAATTTCTCATACATATTTACCCAATAAGCAAAGATTGTTTTTTGTGTGTTTGAACGTGATGATTATCTCTGAGACTTTACAGCAAATATGTTTGAGAAATTGATTTTTTTTCCTTCTTCTTCTTCTTCTTCTTTTATTTCAGTCATTTACTACATCAGGTCTTGCTTGTGGAAACGCACATGAAGGCACTCGTGCAGTGTTTTTGTGGGTTTAGCTCACCTACACTAATATATGCCATTTTATTGTTTTTATGATCTTGCGCCAACAGAAAGGTGACTCGAAGCCTCCGGCCAAGCCCTCCCACTGCACCATTTACGTGGCCAAGAGTTACCCTCCTTGGCAGCACAGTGCCTTATGCCTGCTCGGCAAACACTATAAGGTGAGCAACAGGCGCCTTACACGTTCATACACGGTGTGTGAAGGCTCTCTAGTAGTTCACATGCAGCAATACGGGAGGCTATTGTGCAATGTACTGAAATTCATCAGTCCAATTTTGAAGCTCCTCTTGTTGTGTTCAGTTCCTGTCTAGACGCAGTATAACCGTAGATGTTTTATCTGCCAGGAAGCTGTGTGTCTGCCCTGACTGTGTTGTCCTTCTTGGCGTTTTTCAGAGCAACAATGGCGTTCTTCCAGACAACAAAGTGATAGCAAGCGACCTGGGAGCCCTGCCCGAACTGAAGAAATACATGAAGAGGGTCATGCCTTTTGTAGCCATGGTCAAGGTGAGAAAGGGAGAAAGAGTGAGCTACCATGGGAAGGTCTTAGTTTCTAGTCTTATGGTCCAGTCACAGTCATCAGGTGTCGGCTCCTTCCAGAACCTCAAACACAAATCATCAGCGACGATGAACTTTCCAGTCTTAGATGGTCTTTAGTCCCCACCTCTAAGTGGTCTGTCTTCTGTGTGTGCACCCAGCTTTGCTTATTGTTAGCATTGAAATATTGTAGTCTTTGCTCTTTATCGCTCTTTGTGTCAGAATATAGACTGACAGTTTAATATAACTGCACTGCATTGAAATTCCAAAGAAATTGCAGGACCGCTTGGTCTGCGGAGCTCAGTGTGTTTATTGACACTTGAGAATACAAAGCACACTTCTGACGGGCTGATTCAGCTTGTTCCTCGTTTGTTTGCAACAGTCATAAAATATTGATCATGTTTTTTTTTTTTTCTTGCCTGCACATTGCAGCCTTTCAAAATCTAGCTGCTTTGCATTCAGACTAAATTCCTGTTTCTATGTAAAACAGCTAAATGCATATGGTTCAATGACAAAAAGACTTCTGAAGCTATTGTTTGTTTTATCAGGTTATACTGTAAGGTTACACTTAAGGTCAAGTTGCTGTCGAATAGTCAGCGGCACAGTGCTTATTGAAATTGTTGATGTCATATCTCCAGGTGCTCTGAGCTTTATAAGTGGCGTTGCTGTTTCACTGCAGTGATCAAACAGAATGAAACTGATAAATAGTCATGATGAGCTTTGTGTTCCTCCCTGATTTGTCTCTTATGTTGGTTTTTCAGCTTTCAAGTTTTTTTCACTTCCAGCTTTACTTGTTTGATGGATTGTTTCGGGATCTTTTGTTCACAAAACCCTTTTCCTAATAATCCTGTGGTGGCAGCATCAGCATAACAATGAACACACTGCGTAATGCTGAATTCTAAATTAAAGCCAGATTTTTGTTTGTATGTAGGTGGATGAAATAAGTGTTCTGCCTTATATCTTACTTCAGGAGAGCTCTGGCTATTTTTGAATCTGTTTCCTCGTCTATGTCTAGGAGAACCTGGTAAAGAATGGGCCCAGGGTTCTGGATTTGGAGCTGGAGTTTGATGAGCGGGCTGTCCTGGTGGAGAACCTGGTCTACCTAACAAACTCACTGGAGGTGTGTTGTGTGCGCTAGCAGTCCCCAAACTGGACTCAAAGTTTACTTGGTCAGGTTCTGTTTGTCTTGAAAAAAATGTCACGATGAAACCAGCAGCTGCAGCTTTTCCTCAACAGTACCTCGGCTTTAAAGCTGAGTTTCACTCCTCCTGCAAAAGTCAGCGGAGGCAATCCTGACCTTAGCTGTCGCTCAGGAAAGCTCTTAATGCTTTAGTGTGCGAGCGCCTAGCCTAGACGCAAACGGAAACCCTGGGATAACTGAATGCAAATGTCACGTTTCTGTTCAATCATGGCTAAAGATTAGTTGCCACACAAAAGATATAACAACACAAATATGTTGCAAGCATGTAGGACTGAAAACGGGGTGGAGAATAATATTCTATTCATAATATTCTTTTGAACTCATCAACAAACCTTCATATGTGCAATCTGGTAATATAATCATAATTTGTATTTATAGAGCTAAACTTGCATTACAAAGTGCTTCACGTAAGCAAGAACATGGTAAAAATAAAAACAACTGCAATAGTGCAAAAGCACAAGCAGTAATAAAAAGAACAGCGCGGGTCAAATAAATAAAATGCAGCATAAAAACAAACAAGCCAGGAAAATGAAATAAAACGTGGGAAGGCTTTAGAGGAGGTTACTCACTCTGCAGGTAGGTCTTAGGAGGTTAGTAGCTCTCACTTAGTTTTTAGTTGGACCGCAGGAACGCACAGTCTGTGTCAGAGGAAGAAGAAAGTGTGTAGAATAATCTCTGTTTTGTTTGAGTTAAGCTACAGTCTGAACTGCTCAGCTGAGTATCTTCATTTTTTCTGCCCTACAGTTGGAGCAGATAGACGTCCTGTTTGCCTCCGAGGCAGACGACAAAGTTAAAGAAGACTGTTGCCCAGGGAAACCATTCAGTGTCTTCAGATCAGAGGTAAATTCTTGTGACTTTGTCGTGTGTGTGTATTTGAGGTGCAGGCTCCTTCTTCAGTTGCTCACGTGTCCACGTATGAGCCCATTTTTCTCTGTGTATTATCATTATTATAATATATTTATTGTATGTGTATGCATGTTTGTTTGCCTGTGAGCATCCTTTCCACAGCAGTGTTTGTTCATCCACGGAGGTTAAAAAAAAAAAATAGCTGTTAACTTGTGTGTTTGTGAATGTGAGTTGTTCCTCTGTGTACCCAGCCTGGAGTGAGCGTGTCCCTGCTCAACCCTCAGCCATCCAATGGCCTGTTTTCTACAAAGGTTGACATCAGACAAGGGGACTGCAGAGACAGCGTCATCCGTAGATTAGCCAAGGTCAACAGACTCATCAAAGGTTAGTAAGATAAATGGACATGCAACGAAAACCAAACATGGCACTGTTAGGGAATATGTTAGAGAAGTTATTCAGCTGAAAGTGCCTGTAAGGACATTATTGAGCTTTTTGGTAAACATGACTAAGACTAAGGCACATGTATGTTGGTGATGTCCAACAGCTGACCAATTCCCTCCCCCTCCCTCCCTTTCTTTCCTGTGTGCCTCATTGTAAACTGTCAGTCAGTAAAGTGCATTATATCAAAGCATGACCCCTCCTCTGCCAATCTCCTTCATTACTTTAACTCCATAACTCTCCACTACCTCCCGCTCTCACCCACAAATGTTTGTCTGTGCTGCACACCTCCACTGTTTCCCACACTTTCTATCCGGCACTTTCTCAGACATGTGACCCTCTGACTCTACCTTCTTTTTTCCTACTAGACCTTTCCAGAGTGAAGCTGATGAGGTACGAAGACCCCTTGTTGGGGCCTCGCAGGGTGCCTGTCCTGGGACAGGAGGAACGGGGGAAATTACCTATTTCCAACAAATCAGTGTTCAACGTCAATGTGGAGGAGAAGAAAGTGACGCTGGCTGACAACGGCCTCACTGTGGACATCGGAGACACTCTGGTTTATCTGATTCATTAAAGTAAAATTCACTCACACACGGGACACATGGGGCCACATTCAGCAGTAAATTATTTGTGAAAGACTCAAACGGATCATGAAACGTTACATTAAAACTTGTATTTTGACTGAAAACCAGAGGATACCAACTCAAAAGCGTATTTATGTTTTATAATTTATGTTTCTGTGCTTTGTGCCACTGTGCCGTACCACGTGGTGCGAGATTTGAAAGATCCTCCGCTTTCCACTCTTATGCATCTGCTGAATGTGACCTCAGGGAATTCTCCTGCAGTTGTACAGTTCAGATCTGAGTTTGGTCTGCACAAAATGGAGACTGTTCAGAGTCTTCAGAACCGTAATCCGCCGATAACATTCAGAGACTATTGAGTCTTCTGCACTTGACGTAGATTTTAATGTTGTGAAAGAAAAACAATATCTCAAAAGTTCCCATTAAGTCCGTGCTCTGCTCTCTCTTTGTTGGCTATTAGGCTCAAATCTGACACTTTCTCCCTGTTTGACATGACGCACAATAAATAAACAACTTTTTGTATAATAAATGAGCTATTATTTCATTGTTCGTTTATTTTGAAAGGTAACAAACATGTGTCTGGCCCACCCCTTATTAAATGTCTTTACGTTATGAGACCGCTCCTGCGTCCCACAGAACACCTGCTGTTTTCCAAAGAGATGGTAACGTGTCTGCCGTGTTTTTATGCGTTGACATTGAGACACACCCTTGTTGTCATGTTGTCAGCCTCGTCACACAGCTTTCCTATTTCTAGCGGTGGAGAGCACCATCAGCAGCGAGACTGTGTCTCACTGTGGTTTTCCAGAGATATAATAAAACCTATGAAATATTCAGCCTCTCATTGTTGTTTCTCCCTGTGCCGTTTCATTTCTTATAAGGCAAATGTTGCCCGCAAAAATAAAACTCAAGCTGTAATTGAAGGGGCTGAGCTCGTAGGAATCGAGCACCTACATACAATGTTCACTGATGATTATGATGGCAGTTCTATAAAGGAGATGAAATAGCTAAAGAACTTCATTTGACTGAATTAATAAAACTATTAGGAAAGAAAACTGATACTATTTGGGTTCTTAAGGGATTTAAGATCAGCGTTTCATCATGCTAAAAATGAGCTAAAGGCAATTATAAAACATTCTACTAATTTGGTTTTAAGATTCAGTTTGCATGTGTGAGAACTGAGCCTCCTTACCCGCGATGGTTTCACTACGTGTCTTTCCACCACGTAAACTCCCCTGACCTCTTCCCCTGCTTATTGAAACTTAGGCAAAAAGACACACACACACACACACTCGTACACGTTATTCTAAATATAAAGGTCAATGTCAGAACGCAGGAAATGCATGACACCGTCTATCCCCTCTAAACATAAACCACTGGTGTTTCATCGGCTCCATATCATACCTTTCACTTCTCGATACGAACTCTGTGCTTCTTCCTCAAGCGTGAGTAACATTTCCTGTACGTCTTTTTAAAACGCATCAGTTTAAGAGAAATGTTGAGTGTTTTCATTTGTTTTTTTAGTCTTTCATCTTATATACAATAATATATATATTCTACAGTCAATCCTGAGAAAAGAAGTACCGTTGATATAAATCCTGCCTCGTCTGAACTGCTGGCGTGCTTAAATTAAACATATGCATCCATTCACTTTTAATTATTTCATGCCAGATATATTCATGTTCATGCACCCTGATGCGTATCTGCCTCCTCTGTCTTCACTGTATCCGAGGGTGCAACAGTAGAGTCTCAGGACGGAAGACAACTACGAGACTTATCTGTGTCACACAGCTTCTGGCCCAGCCACGCGACTGCTGGTTTATCTCCTTCGACACACACCCTCTCACTGGGGAAGTGTCACTCGGTCGCCCCCTCCTCCGCCCCCTCGTTCCTGCCGCCTCCCTGCTCTCCTCTCTCATCTCCTCGCCTCGCCACTCTCTGGATGCCAGTAGCTTCTAGTCATGGAGCAGACAACAGTCACACATCAGTAAGTGTTTCTTTGTGCCCACTGGTACACAGCGTTGTCAGCACTGAGCACAATGGAATTACAGCCAACAGCTCACTCATCTTCTTCTGCTTTGTTATTTTGCTGTTTCTTCTTTTTATGCCTCTGTGATAACACAAACAAAACATCGTTATCGTCGCTGCAGCTTTTGCTTTTGCACTCCTTCCTGCTAAATTAAACTTATTTTGATTTTGCCTTCACTGCAATTTGCTGTGATTAAAATGCTGCTGAAGGCTTAAATCTGATGAATGGGGTATTGCATACAATATTTTACAAGTGGTGGAATAATATTAGTTGGATAAATTGAAGTAATTGTGTGGCCGTGGTGCTAATCTTCCATAAAAGTCATTTGAGTACAAAACATGCTGCTCTAAGAAAATGAAATTAGCTGAATGAATGAAATGTCCCCGTGGGCAGGAAAGCAAAACAGAGACTAATTGGCTAATTTGAAACATTTTCATATAAAATCAAGCCTGTAGTTGATACGAGTGGTTTATTCCAAGCCTCAAAGTAAAGTTTTCAAGTCTTTATCGATGTATAGATTCATTAAAAATCTCATTTCAGACCTGCACTGTCAGTCACCGACGCCTCAGTATCAACCTATCAAGACGAGGAACTGGTGGGCTTCACCGTAGGAGGTGAAGATAACTGGATGTCAGATGATGTCCCTGCAGCGACGGAGCCAGTGATCATGCAGCCCGGCCTCGGTGTCACCACAACAACCGTCACCACCATCACGCAGACGGGAGGAGGCTGGAGCTCTGGCCTGTTTGACGTCTGCGGAGACCAAACCACATGTAACGCAAACAGAGAAACACAAAACTCACACAAATCAAGCGCACTGTTCTTATTCTCCTATTGTCTGTCTAATATTTAGAACATATTCTCACACACATATTTGCTGACCTGTGTCTGTGCTCGCAGGTATTATCGGGGCTCTGGTGCCGTGCTGCTTGGACCTGAGTTTAGCTCATCAGTATGGTGAGTGTCTGTGCATGCCTCTCCTACCAGGATCCACTTTTGCCATACGAGTCGGTATCAGAGAGCGGTACAAGATACGGGTGAGTGTGTGCGCTCGCATGCAGAAAGCGGGTGGACTCATATGGCTCCTGCTCTTATCAGCATTTTTGTATAAGATACGTCTGTAAATAACAATAAATATGACGTGGTGATTGAACAAAATGCTGCATTAAGTTCACTTTACGTTACGCAGCCAGTTTTTTGGTTTCTTCCCATGTACGTGTTCGTTATCATTCGCTCTAGGACTGTTTTGTCTGAATGTCTGCTTCCTCTATGACCCCCCAGGGCAGTGTGTGTGAAGACTGGACCACAGTGTACTGCTGTTACCCTCTGGCTGTGTGTCAGATGATAAGAGAGATGAAGCAGAGAATGAAGAGTCAGACATATCATGTGTCCACTGCCCTTGTGTGCTCCTGAAGACGCTCTAGACAGCAGACGAGACCTTTCATTTGACAGTGGAGACTGATGAGGGCCAACTGAGATCATTTGTGTGAATTGTTTGTCGAATAAATGCTATAAGATTTGAGGTTCATTCATAAACTGATGGCCAGAACAAGGTTTGTGTGGTGGTCAGTTGATATTATGGATAAACGTGGTATCTCTGTTCTGCTTTTCTGTGTTAACATGTTGAGCTGAGAAAAAAGCAGGTGGAACGACACGGATATTTGGTTTTCAGACGCCATCACTGTCATTAAACGCAGCTAAATATATGGCATGACTGTCTGAAAACAGAAGCTTTTACAAACATTCTTTCATTTTATATATGTTTATCTTAATCCAAACAAAACGTTTTTCAGGTTCATGTGATTCTGATCAGGACAAAGTCATAATTCTAATACATGAAACTCTATAATATTTGATGTAATATTTGTGGCATATATATTGATAAAGATATACTGAATATAAAACCTGCAGAAAAAAAAACAATTGATTGGTGATCACTGAAAACATGGGTTTATAAACATAACGACATAAAACATAACAGATCAGATTTTAGGGAATAAAACTCTTTGTTTAGAGTAAATCTGAGTAAATCTTAACAGTCGTGTATCGTTCGTTTGCATCAAGTGAATCAAGCCTGCTAAAAAAAATTAGAACAGACAGTTTTGAATTCCAATGTCCTACAGCATTAACGTTTCTGCTCGTGCTCAGTTTAGTTCTTATATTGTGCAAAATCACAACAGAAGTCGTTTTAAAATGCACGTTACAATGTGAGGTTTTAGACATTGAACATGATCAAGCACCAAGCGACAGTGGCGAGGAAAACCCCTTCAACAGAAAATAGCTCCAGCAGAACCAGGCTCGCGGTGGGCGGCCATCTGCCTCGAGCGGTCGGGGTGAGAGGACCGAGGGCAGAGAAAAGAACAGCAGGGCACTGTCTGAATAGGTTTGTTGGATGGACAAAAGAAGGAGGCCTGTCACTGATTTCATGTCTTTTCTTCAGTCCTACACTCAGATGTCTTCAGGTAATGTTACTTTTTTCTCCTTCTCTGGTTCATTCTCATTCATACTATCACAGTATTCTTTCAGTTCTGATTGCTGTGGTTCCCTCCACCTGAAATGCCATCTAGCGAGAGCAAATATGATAGGACGTCATTAATACACAAAGCAGATGAGTCTTCAGAGGGCAAATATGTAACTTGTTAAGTTGTGCTGATGTGGTCCTCCCCCCCACCTGCCAGCTGCTTCAAATCATTTGAAGAAAGATGGGAATTGGTTTGATATCAAAAAGTAGAATGTGTGTATGATGTTAATAAGAAAACCAGATCATATTTTTCACATCTGAAAAGTATCTGCTGGCTAAAAGTAAATGTTTTAATCGGGTTTAATCATAATTCTTTGCATTGTATTATCTTTGTATATGATGTGCTGTATTACTGGAAGTCTTCTTTGCGGTTACAAACGTCCAGCCAATAATCATCATTTACATCAGTCCCAGCTCAGACCAGCTGACGGTTACCTGGCAGCCTATAAACGCTGCTTGCCTTTAGAGAACCGTACAGTTTATGTCCTGCTTTGGACAGTTTGACTCGAAACAGAGGAGCAGAGCGTTGGTTATGTTGTAGACTGGTAAACATGCCAACATGAGCATGTGCTGTTGGCTTAAACATCTTTTATTCACATATTTATAACCCAGAGAAACGGCATCTAGTTCAGACTCACCCTAATTAGTAAAACTGCAGAGTATAAGCTTCAGAAACAACCATCCCACAGTCAAACCGCAGCTTAACGAAGATCCCTTTTCCCCATTTGTCACCTGTGTAACAAGGAAAATACTTTCATGGAAGTCTTATGAGAACTTTAACATCAAATGATCCCAATGATTAAAGCAGTAATAGCAACCGCAGCAATGACTTCTCTCTGCTTTAGGCTCCTGTGTTACCCAACTATCCCAGGGTGGATAAATCCTGCAGCTCCACTGGGGGTTGTTAGTGATCAGGAGCAGCCTCGGGCAGAGCAGCCCTCAGGCACAGTGGAAGCATTGGAAGCAGATTTCCCTCCTTGTGCAATCACCAAATGTTCTTACGTCAGCATCCAAATCTCTGAATAGGGATGGTGATTTGGGAATCTATTATTTGCTTTGCAAATTAAATGCACTCTCAGAGTGTCCCACATATTCCTTTGTGCTTCTGTTATTTACACAGACTGTTTAAGTACCTGAATATGGACCTCGCCTTGGCAGCTCCATTCACATTTCTGATTGTCATTACACTGCGCATTTGCCTGTACACCAGGAACCTTCTCAGATTCACATACAGTGAAAGTCAGTGTCTGCCTAACTGACCCTATGTATAGTTTGACTTATTAGCAGGGTCAGAATAAGAAGGGTCAGTTCTTTTTTACCCTGTATTCGACCAGCTGAAGCTGTTGTGATGTTGTGAGGCTGAATGAAACACGAGTGTCCCAGTTATAGCGAATAATAAATAACCCATGTTGTTGTCAGCTTCACTGAACTCCTCCTTACAAAGGAGATAGTTGCTATAAAAACTCTTTCGGTGAGATGTCTGCCTACAAAAGCCGATGCACACGAGGACCTGGGGAAACAGTGGCTAGAGAGTGAAACACTGCGGCACCTTTTTAAATACTGCACTCCTTTACCTCTCTCGAATAAACAATCTTATCGAGCTACATACAGTAAAAAACCCCAGTGGAGAGTGGGTGGTGCATGGCTTGCTGCTGTTTCATAAAACAGATCTCAAACCATCAAATGAAAGCAGCATAATGTTATTGATTAACAAGAAAAAACCAAAAAGCACGGTTACATCTTGTCCAATCACTAACCCAGAGGTCAGGCTCTGGAACAGCGAAGCCCATCTCGAGTCAGCAGTCAGACAGGGACCATAAAACAAGTTCTGCTGCTTCAGCGTGTAGACGGCTTTCCCCCACAGATGCATCAGGTGTGGAGTACACACTGTTCTAAACAACAGTCCCTCCGGTTGGTGTGTTTGTGTGGGTGGTGGGTGTGAAACGTGCATTTAGACATGTTTGTGCAGAAACGAGCAGATCAAACGCAAAACGCTGCCCTGAGGAAGAAATAGATTGCAAACACAACTGAATGACCACGAGCACAGGGTACAAACTACAAACCACACGCTGTATCTGAAATGGTTCTGCATGTACAATATTTCCTCCATCATGTGTCCCTTTCCCCTGAATCACATCACCTCATTTCTCCTCCTTCACATTTCCATCATTCCTCTCTTTTTGCATTTGTTTCCACTGTTCTTCTCTTTCTGACACCCACTGGTTGTATGTTTGTAAAAAAAGAGAGAGAGAGAGAATGAGGTGTGGAGAGACCTGCTAAGCTGGAGCAGTCCTCCCCCTGGTGATACTTCTATCCAGGACAACAAGCCCCACCTGGGATTTACATAACACACACACACACATTTCCTCATGCTCTCCTCTTATCGCTTTCTCTCCGATACAGTTTGGTATCATCCTTGACCTTCCTGCATCTCTCTTTATTTTTCATTCCGTCTTTCTCACAGACGCATCAGCAGCATCATCATCGTCGTGCAGGGAGGAGGGCACTCGGCCGCTGGTTAGCCTGCAGCTAGAAACCTTGGCAGTTTGGTTGCTCTGCTGCTGAGCTGACTTGTCTTGTTTTGGGTTGTACTGTATCTGTGTGTGTGCGTGATGCTGGAAGCTTGGAATTTATTGGCACCGGTCTGTTCCTCCGACTGAGCAGGCGGTTTTATAGATTCTTCTTTTTTCTAAAGACAGACAGGAGGAGGATTTCATTGAGGGAATGGTTTGACTTCTGTCGTAGACAGGGATTATAATACGAGAGATTTGTCTGCTATTGTAGTTTTTGTTCTGTTGCAGTACATTTCTTCACTGATAAAGAATTCATCCTTAAATTCCTTGCATGTCAAGAAAAGGCTGCGTGTCCTCTGAGGTTATCCAACAATAGCAGCTGCCAGAATGAGAAAAAATGACAGATGCCCCCTTTTTTTCTTCGAACGTTAATTAAAATCAGCAAATGTCTTTTTGATGTATCAAACCAAGTCACATTTCTGGATTTAACAAAGTCATTGTTCAGAAGGAATTCCACTACATACAGTATATATGAATACAAGAAACAGCCAAACAGTCACATAATCATCTCACATAATAACAGGATAATTTAATAAAAGCGCATTGTGAACACTGAGAAAATCTAGTAGAAGCTTACAGAAAAGATTCTTGTTGGAACAACTCGGGGAATGCAGCACAGCCGGGTGTTTTGATCATTTCGTCTTCCTGCAAAGATTTTTTTACTGCTCACACACAGTTGCCCGGATGTGATTTGCAGACCACTTGCTTTTCTTGTACAGATGTAATTTTCCACCATTTTCTTCAATTCTTTGAGCACCTGTGGAGTTCCAATGCAAAACCCCCTGAAAGCCCACAGAACTGCCGGTTTTTGAATTTTCCCCATGCAAAGCATACACAGTTTGATGTGAGCATGTGTTACGAAATGATGGGTGTTCGGGCATGAATGCCTGAAAGGCTTCCTTCCACTGCAACTCCACGATCACCTTTTGATCTCCTGCGTGATGTCGGTACGGAGCACCGGCCCTGCGTGCCCGGCAGAGAACCTGAGGGATAAACACTCACTTTGAAGGTGTCACGATGGCTTTTTTTTGGTGACGACTTCAAAGTGAATGTTCATGTAATTCCTTCAATTTGCCAGAGGTACTTTTATTTTTGACCATTTCACTGTGCAATAAAAAAAATCTTAATAAGAGTCCAGTCACATAGGCCGTTTCATGTGACTGGACTCTTACTATGACTGCTGTGTTTGATAGGACCTCACACAAATCCCTCTGTAGATATGAGAAGCACAAACCTCCAACGGTGAGCTCCGCAAACAGTACTGTGATCTGATGAGTCATCTATCGCCAGCTCCATACATTTATATTTAAACAAGTGTTTGTCACATATTCGGCTGCCTGCTGGGATGAATATCATGGCTCTGCTTAGCTGGTGTGCAACTCAAAAGCACAACTATTCCCATAGTCAGAGCTGGAAAGTATCTTTTTAGTGGCCTCCAGGTACTAAACTGGTGTGAATTAGAGCTCTTCTTCCAGTATCCCACTACACAGAAGAGTCTTCTGAAATCAATCCAAACGAATTGAAGTTGGCCTTGAGGCAAACACCACTGCTTGCGTCTTATGTACATAATCTTCTTCAAATGAAAAGTTTGACATCTGAATACACACATCTGCTCATACACGCTGTGACTGTATTTCCACTGACCTCCTGCCATTTGCAGACTTGTCTTGTTTATTAATGAAAGCAGACGTATAATAATAAGAATGAATACTTAATTGATCCCCTCGGGGAAACTGTTGTTTGAACAGCTGCTAGACTCGTGTCTGCGCTACTACGGGGTCTCGACATGTAACCTGGTGGGACTGGGAATCGAACTCGCTCACCCTTGGGTTTGAAGACGACTGCTCCGCCCACTGAGCCATTAGGCAATAAATGTGGCTCTGGTTTTACTACTTCTAGATCATGCTAATTTCTTAGCATACCATGTATCCTATATGTGGATATGAATCACAAATGAGTAAATTACATTATAAAAGCTCTCTTTATAGCTGCAATAACATTTAGTGTTTCTGAGACGGATTAATGCAACAAGTAATTTTGCAGCATTTAACATCAGCTGCAGTGTCAGTGATTCTTTTTGCACGAGCAGTATTTTGTATTTGTTGTCATTTACATAGGTACAGTACAGTGGAAATGTCTTAGGCCACAACCACAACAATCCCACGATGATCATGTATACCCAGCTTTTCCGTTAGAACTAGAAACCGAGCAGCCGAGGACAGGATGTGAAGAACCTTCCTCGTTCCTGATCAAGCTTCATCAGACTATGGAAGGACTAACTTGAACCTGCCAGATGCTGGGACAGGTCCTGGCTGAACGTCTACTGGTCTCTCAAAGAGGAAACTCAAAGAAACTTATGATCCAAATTTGACAGGTCTTCCACTGCTGCTTTTAAGATTCACCTCCAGACACTCAATAAATGTCACTTTAGAGCTAAACTGGTCTGATTGGTGTATTCCAATAAAGAGCAAGAAAAGAAATATGGTCATAATAGCAAAACAACAAATCTAATTCAATAGAAACTATAACATAACAGCACAGAGAGGAAGAAACTGTCATGGCAGACAAGACTTAACATTGTCCCCAGGGACTTACTGCTCATTATCCACTCTATTTACTGCCGGCTGATGTGACATAGGAGGGTAGATGGCATGCAGCTATGACAGAATGATGCTTCACTTTAAGCTCTTGGGCTTGAATCCTGTAATGTCTCTGTACGGTCAGTGGGCAACAGTAGAAGGCTGCTTGCTGGAAAAGGTCAAGAATGAAAAAAAAATCAGGGCTAAAAAACAACTCTGCCAGTCATCACGTCGGCCTGGACCAACGCACGGGTGGATATGAAAGTCAGCACTGCGTTGGTGTGGATGATTGTCTATTACTGCTTATGACCTGTTTGTCTTTCCCTAGAGATTCATCTGAGAATTTGGAACCTATACCTGCGTACACTCTGTCTCTGTGCATTTGGTCTGTCACAGCTGACATAACATGAAAAGTTGTTACAGGCTAGCGTGTGTTGTGTAATGCTTTAATCTCTCTGACACACACACACTCACACACACACACACACACACACACACACTTCCCCAGTACTGGCGTTGATGTAGGTGTTCTTTCATCTGCTGGCACCTCAAACAAGTGTGTATGTGTGATTACTACATGTCAAAAGGCTGCAGTGCCTCAGCAAGTGAGGATAAATGTGTAGGTGTGCGCTGCAAAGGCATTTGTAATAGTGCGCAGAATAAAAGAGGGTGACTGTGAGATGGGATGATGCACACGTTTTTTAGGATTCATCTCCATCTGTGCGTCGTTCCCTCGTTCCCTTATTCCTCTCGTGCCAGACCTGTACAGCGGCTTCAGATCTGTTCCAGAGAAACGTCTAATCTTAACTACAACCGCAGAACGCTGATGATTAAACTAGAAAGGCTTCTGACTCATGCATATAACTGCCGGCGTGATAATTATACATACATAATCTGCACAATAATAGCCTGCAACACACTTCACTATAACCAATTACACATCTTCACTGCCTCGTGTAGCATAGACCATCATTCAGTCATTCACATTATTATAAAAAAAAATCGTAAATTACTGACGTGTGAGCGTAAATGTACAGTTTATTTGTAGTCGATTTCTTTTTCAGCTACGTTATTTGTCACACTGTTAAAGGCACCTTCAGCCAATTCAAATAAGCCCTTTGTTGTCATCCTTTGTCTCTTCCCTGTCACGATACACAGCCAGTGTCATTAGGCTTTACCTACTAAGGGAGTAGTTTAAACCTTATTGCCGTTATTGGCTGGAGGAGGTGAGCAGAACAACGCCACCCTCAAGCTTCAGGGAGGGATGTTCCTCGACTAAAGACTAATAGGAAGCAATGTGTCGAGAAAGAGAAAGTCTGGAGGACCTCTGGACCACATCAAACTAAAGAAAACATTGCATTGCAAGCACTGTAAATATAGTTTAGTCTTCTGTCAGATGTGTGCGCGGGGCTCAGTTATCTTCTCACACAAACTCCCAAACTGATTTATCTATACGAGAAATGCTGCGAGTATGAGAGAGTTACAGAGAGACAGAGATGGTTTTCTCCGTTCGGCATAATCACAAGACGGTTGACCACAGCAGGTAAATGGATTAGCTTATCACAGACCACAGTGTGTGTGTGTGTGTGTGTGTGTGTGTGTGTGTGTGTGTGTGTCAAAAGTGTGACTCAGAGATATGACGGGAGAATTTTCCTTACAGGTTAATAGGTTACTTTATCTTCTCCTTTTCACCTGTTCACACGTCCTCACACGTCACATTCAGTCAACCTCAAAAACAGTCTCTATCATGCTCATGCTCTCTAAGAGTTAATCGCAGAGGCTTTTTGAATGATTCAGGTCTCAGAAGTAATTGTAATGAGAGCATCAGAGGCTCTGAAATGATCCTGCTGTAATAATGCTCACGTTTAATGGTCTGAATGCCACAGATGAACTCTCAGACACTAATACATACTGGTCAAATAAATCCCAAACTACCTGCACTATATGCACAGCAGTGCTCTGAGCTAAATGCTATTTGCATGCTTCTTCTTCTTCTTGTTAATGTCCGGGGACCTTTGGAGACACTTTACCATCAATTACCATCTGTTTCTGATTACTCTCACAGAAAGCCAGGAAAGAAAACGAAAAAGCTCAAAGGAAATGGTAGCAGTTCTTCTTAAGATGTAGATCATCACCTCTAATAAAGCTCAGTGTCTGTTCGACCTAGATTAATGGTGACAGTAATATTTTAACGGCATCTTCATGGACAGGATGTTTTATCCAGTGTTTCATTCATGTGGCCCACTCGTAATAAGGTTATTCTGTGCTCGTATATATTGAGCGTGTGCAGCGTGTGTAACGGACAGTTCCACGGAAATGATCCGCATAGTTTTGATTTGATAGAGCTCACTAATCCGACAACATAAAAACAATTACTAAAGATAGTGTGCCACTACCGAGGCCCTGATCTCCCTGTGTGAGACGTCTAATCAAAACAAAGTCTCAAGGGTGTGAACAAGTATGAGGGACTATAAATAAACCCGAATCCAACTGCCTGTCTTTCTTCAAACATAGCTCAGGCTGGGGCCGCGCAAGCGTGTCCAATCTAGGGCGCCTAGGCGATGCAAACATCTTTTGAGGATGACATGTCAGTCAAACGAGCAGGAAAACAATGAAAAGCGATGAGGCATGGAGGAGATCGACCGGTTGAGGTGTCATTCAGCGCGCAGAGGATACAGACGCAACGTGCGCATGTAGAAATGTGTGTGCTCGCACCCCCAAATGAAGTTACACGAGTGACATAGATTACATGCACAGGAATAATTTATACAAATAATAAAGAGATGCACACATGAAAACAGGGAAATATATATTTTATAAAAATCACAGGAAAAGCAGAACATGTGAAGGAAATAAAGGAGACAGTTCGGGTAAAGAGACACAAGCAAACACAGATAAACACACAAATAAACGAGCTTCAACAGAGACATTGATTGTGAGAGATTGTTGCGACAATGAGAGATTAAAAAGTACATGGTGGCAACGGGGATTCAATTACGGAATATTGTTCTGATTCCCACTCGCTGGGACACCAGCAAGTCTGTCAGTGGCGTCAGCAGAGCAGGAGCAGTACGTGTGTGTGTGTGTGTGTGTTCGTGCACACAACACACTGTAGCGTACATGTGCGTTGCGGGCGGCGTGGACTGAAAGCAACGCGGTGACGTTGTGTGTGGACAAAGTGAGTGTGTCCCCAGGCAAGCTCCCAGTCAGCACCTGCTGTACATCAGTCATGCTTTCATTAGTATGAGAGTATGTACAAGCATAGACACAGGAAGCAATGGAGACCAAACATAGGGTCAGGTGTAGGCCAGGTGGAGCGTGTATAAAGTTCTGCCTCCCTGAGTTTCATTCAAAGATGAACGACCTCCTGACCAACGTGTACTTTGGACAATCTCAGGGTTGGTGTGCCACCAGTTTTGATCTTTAATGGTCCACAAATATAGGTGCTTTCTGGAGATTTTGTTTTAAAATATCTCCTTTTAAAGGCTGTAGATCGTTACCAGACGAGCTGTGACTGCTCTGCAGCAAAGCAGTCTTCTGCCACTTACATAGTCGCGTACGTTGTGCATCCAGCCGTAAAATGAGTTTTTAACATTTAGTACATGTGATGACATTCTGAGTATATGCAATTTTAATCTTCGCCACATTTTCATACAATATTTAGCTTCTGTCAGTAAAGTGACAAATAATTTCTTTCTAGTTTAGTGTGACCTCCCACAGAGGAATCCGGAGAGTGGAAGAGTCATTGAGAGGTTTGTGTCAGCAGCTTCTTCTTCGAGACATTGGACGAAGTACAGCAAAGTTTTAGTTCCGCGTATTTGGCTCGATCTGTATGTGGAATCTTTCCATGTGGTGAAGAAGTTTGAACAGGAAAGACTCTGTGGAAACAAAGCAGCCCAGAAGCTACTTTTTCTGTTTCCGTTGTTCCAATGTGAAAACTGAAAATGAATATGGCCATCAGAGCATTTCTAAAAAGAGTTGCCTCAGACCTTTGCTGCATATACATGCATGTATAAGTGCATATGTTAATGTGTACTGACTTCTGCACATTGATTTGTCTGCTTCTCTGTACTACTTCCTGCACTGTCCGCGACAAATGTAGATGAATGGAGACAATGAGGCACCAAATGATTGCAGGGCTTCTTTTTGCACTCAAGGCAACTACGCCAGAATTATGCATTCTGAATTTTGCTCTACTCCGGCGAGGCATTTCTGACTAATGCGTCGATGAAATGCCCTATGCTCTTATTTATTGCAAAGAAGTCACCTTTTCCCCTCGCTGTGCTGTAGTAATAGCAAGCTTAGAGAGATCTCTACCGTCGGTGGTGGGGAATAAAAAATGAAGGCAAGGAAAGGTCAAGGAATTACATAAAGTGGGAAAAAGGGATGATTAGAGGAGGAAACGGAGAAGAACTGGATCTTTTCCAGCCACTACAACGTATGATGCTTTCGTGTTACAAGGCAGAAATAACCTTCCGCTGGTGTCAGTGAACTTTGAAATGGTTGCAGCACAGCTACAGTGACTTCACACGTTTGTCACTATTGACAGACGGAATTAACAGCAGCACACAGAAAATGCTTATTTCCTAATATTACAATTATATTAAATAGGAGACTGTTCATGTTAACAGCACTGTTATGCATTTTAATTCACTCCTGACACCTGCAAATGAAAAAGAGAAACAAAAAACAACTATCCGCGAGTATTCTTATTGACTCTCTTCCTCCCTGCAGCAGGTTTATTTTGATCATCACTTAAAAAAAAACTACTAAGTGGCTGAAAAGGCTGAAATTAGGTTTCTGTGTGAGTCTTCTGGTGTTTTATTAACAGGTTTATTCAAAACAAAGCTGAGCAACAGTTGGGAAGAATCATTTTCTAAAAATCTATTGTTCTTTCATTTAGTAATAAACTCCTTTAAACCAGCTGGGCGTCAGTGCACCATTCTGTACTGCATTACAAAGTAGAAAACAACCCTACACTATGCAGATTAACATTCCACTGAGGTATTTCCAGGATGTAACAGGACAGCAGGAACAGAAGTTGGAAAATAGAGCATGAGGTATGAAACATGGCAAGATGGCGGAAATTATTCATTTCAGAAGCCAAGGTCAGTAATATGATGCATTTTGGAGAAGAAGCCTGTTTGTGGCCGACGGCATAGTCCCTCATCTTTGGTCTCTTTCTCTCAGATATAAAGGAGCATATCTAGGGAATGAATTAAGCATCCAGACATGATCAGAATTCACAGCACTAAGACATTTGTCCCACAGAGACCAAAACTAAACATCAGTGCTGCATTTATGAGGAATGAAACAGAAAAGAAGATTACATGCAATGATGAGTCACCTATTAACTTAACCTGCATGTTTCAAGCATGGATGGGAGGAATATAAAGCCCAGTGCTGCCATAGCACCAATAAAATATTCAACACCTACAAAAATATAGATATAATACATGTGGAAAAGCAGTTAGCACAGAAAAAGAGAAATTATATTCAAGTTTGAGTGTTTGAGTTACGTCATCTTAAAACGACGTGATAAGCGGCTGTGGTTTGGCTGAACATCAATGTGCCCTCATAGTCACGATTATTATTACAATCCTAAACATGCAGTTAATGTGGAAAGATCAGGGATTTAAACTATAGTGTTTCCTCCTGTGGGTCCATCCACCAACCCAGCCTCCTCAAACATGAACTTTCTTCTTGTGCTTGTTCAGTAATTACTGCAGCAACATTTCTGTTTTCCTTTTTCACAGGTCACTGTCAGTGCCAGACACCCGCGACAGCTCTTCTTGATCATACACGTGATTTGATTGAGAATCAGCCTCAAATTCAAAATCAACCACCATTAGTTTAAAATAGTTTGCAAACGAAACGACTCCTCAATTAAAGAGAAATTGCTAATTACTCAACTTGTGGAAAGTGCTGGAAAAGAACACTTTAGGCTCAGGGAGAAAGTTGATTATACCATTATTTTCTAATGATTATCTAACTCACGCTTTATCACTGGGCCCACTTGTTTAAGAGAGTTGCACCTGAACATGTCTGCCATGCAGCAGGTGCTCAGACTATGTGGTTACAAATCTTCGGGGGAATAAGAATCACCTTCTCATGTCAACCAGCCACAAACACCTTAGTGGAGCTGGACCTGGAGGTGTTCACACAAGCCATGACGTGTAATTTGCAGAAAAATGGCACCGCTGCAGCAAAAACAGACCTGGACAGAAGACAGACAGCTACAGTAATACTAGCTATCTTTTCTGGTGTGTGTCACCCAACAATGAAGGAAGTGTAGAGACGGTTGTAGAGAAAGACAGCAGCAAATCAGAAACCTTATTCAGTGACTTGAGTATATATGTCCGCTTCCTTCCCCACCTGGCCACGGTGCCCTGCTCCAGAGTCAGAGAAGCTAAAAACATTCTTCTGGAAAGCTCTGTCACCGCTGAGTGTGAAGACGAAGGACATCATCGGTGGCTGAGTGTTACAAATGCAGCACTCCAGGAAAGAAAATAGTTCAAAACAGTCAGTGATAGACAGGTACATGTTTGCGCCTCTCTGGGTTGCCCAAGGCAACTCCGGACCTACTGCCTCCTCTTCCTCATGAAGCAGCCTGAAGCCATGACAGCTGTGAAGGGTGAGGTAGATAAGGTTCGGAGAGACTCTGGGTAGGAGATCCTACCTTTGATCAACCTAACATAAATGTCAGTGCTTGATAGTGCTGTGGTCTGACTCAATGCTGCCCCGATGTTCTACAGGTCAGTGTGGAAAAATAGGACTTTCACAATGGCTGATGGGAGTGAATAGTATATTTGCCATGGAGACAGAATTGCTGTCTGTCCTCAGAGCACCTGTTCTCACTGACCCAGAGACAAACCCTGACCCAGGTTCCATCACATCTGACAAGTTTCTGAATCCAGATGGGAGGTCTACAAAGAAGAGAAGACGGTAAATGACTACACCGTGACCTTCGGTGCAGGGGTTTGTCCCGGGAGGTTTTCTGTCAACAATGAGCTGATGGAGTTTGTTTCCCTCACGTTGGAGTTGAAGAACCCTGACAAGAAGACACTCAACAATGATGTCAGATGACTGAGCTTAGGAGCTCTTCATCCCATCAGTGTTGCTACAGACTCTGTGTGCACTATACATTCAGCAGTCGCACATGCGCTCGAAATGCAGCTTTTGAAGAAAGGTCCGATCAGTCCAAACACAAATCATTGCACCAGTGGTATTGTACAGCAAATAATTAGGGACTCCAACTGCATTTAAAAATCAACATATGATGCTCAAACCTTGTGCTGTAGTTACACATTTTCCCTTTTATATGTTTAAAGCAAAATTCATGTGGGCCATATGAAAGAAAAAGCCGCTGTAAGTGACAAAGTGTGTCTGCTGTTGCTTTCTTTTACCATTACGATGTGGAAAAAAAGCACAGCAGATGCTTCTTTAGTCCACGTCTTCTGTGACTGACCGAAACAATATGCTCTGATTAGGATATTAATGCTGATAAGATAATCTAGTTAGTGTGATGGCTGCAGGAATTAGAATATTGCCTCAGTCTGATTAGAGCGACGTACATCTGAGAGAAATAAATGGCAGAAGCTAATTCCCATCATCCCTTGATATATTATTATAAATAATATTATCATTGTTTATTTCCTTCTAAACTTTAGAAATAACAAAGAGGACTGAATGCATCTTATCTGATCTATCCTGTCTCTCTCCCTTGTTATACAACCGTCCCCACCTGCCGTACGTGTCCTGTCACTATGGCTTTGAGTTATAGTCTGTCTGTGCTTGCTAATCACGCAAACATTCACATCTAACTGAAGTTATGCGCGTGGAACAGAGGCTGCTTCAATGCTTAGCCCGCGCCCAGAAAACCCCAGTTTTATGAGATAAGATTCCAAGTATCAAATAGATCAAGTCAGAGAAATGCAGCTGCTGAGAGTGAAAGGAGAAACGTAAGGGAGGAGGAGGAGGAGGAGGAGGAAACCTGGGGGATGTGGTGGTGTGACAGGCAAATCGGGTTTAGAGGGAGGAGAGGAGAGAGATATCCGGCACTGAGGGGAGGAGGGGAGCAGAAGTGGAGGTTAGGGTGGAGGAGGAGGTGAGGAGAGGAAAAGAGTTGAGAGAAAACATCATGTGTTACACGACGCTGTTCAGCTCAGTGCTGTCAAAACGTATCAGTGGACTGGAAAGATGACGAACCGTAGCTCTCTGCTACAGTATGTACAGTGTATTTAAAGACTGTCAGGAAGAGTATACAAAGGACCAGGTGTCAGTTCCAACTCACGTCCACAGCAGCACAGACTTAAACGCTGAGCACGGAGGCTGCTGACAGCTGAAGTGAATTACATTGATTATGTAGTTTCAGTGGCACCTGTCGGGGGGGGTAAAACAGGGGAACGGTCACTTCTCGAAGCTGATGTGCGATCAGAAAAACGGGAGAAATTCTAATGACAACACAACTGGGTCAGAGCATTTTCAAAAACAACTGTGGGACGTTCCCTGTGTGTGGAGGTCAGTACTTGGTCTAAACGTGGACAACTTGTGAGCCTCCAAGGTGGTCATGGCATGATGCGTGCGGGGAGAGAAGGTTAGCCCCTGACCTGACAAATCGCACAAATGGAGCTTCCAGAACATACATTGCATTGCAGCTCGCTGCATAATGCGACTTTCCATGTTGACCCCTGTCCGCTGCCAAAGGCTCCTACGATGAGAATGTGAGCAGCAGAACTGGACCCGGAAAGTGACCTGGTCTGGTGAATCGTTCTTCTTTTTCGTTATGAGGATGCAACAGCTCAGATAAATTAGTCTTTGAACTGTAGGAGGAAGTCCTGGAGAAAATCCACACAGACATATTGTAAACATGCAAACCTTTCACTGCAGAGCAACTTTCAGAACTTGACATGTCTCAAGGCCTCCATGTGTCAGAGCTGCTTGGACTAGGCAGATGGTTTGCATTTGGACATTTGGCCATATACTGTAGCTGTAACATATGCTTACTCGTTAAGTACGTTGCCATTGTACTTACGGATTTCATCCTTATTAGACCTGCGAGCTCAATAGGATGAGCGTCAGATGGAGCATCAATCCTACAGAAGGTTGCGGTTGCTCAGTGATGCTGTTGCCTCATCCTGGAAATGTTTGTGGTTGTTAAAATTGCAGTAGTAGATCTTACTACATGCGTTTGAGAATACAGAGCAGCATTACATGTTAAATTGTAGTAGAGTATTGTATTTGTGAATTAGTGGCTCATTGTGTTATTCCTATGTTGCCAGAATGGGCAGTAGCTTTCTAACAGCTGATGTGCCAACTTGTCTTTGGCAAACAGAAAGCTGCTTCGCTTTAGCTGTGGTTGCATTGTTTGGTTGGTTTTTCCTATATTCTTTTATTTAAATGCCTTTTTGTGCTCGTCTATTTGTGATTTCGTGCTATCTCTTATTTTGGGCTTTTCATACAGGACTCAGGTGGAGAAGGACAGGCTTAAGTGGACAGAATGTGCAGACGCCGAGCCAACCAAGAGATGGTAAGAGAAGAAAAGACATGCTACAAATAGCTGATATAAAAACATGCACATGAACACAGAAAGACTTAGTTGGACATGGTGCATAAAAATTAGAAAACTGCTTCCTTCTGTTCCTCATTGCTGCTCTAACCAGTCAAGCATTGTGGTTTAGAAGCTCTTCTGCTTCTTCTCCCATGTGTTAGGGATTGTGCAACGTTTTTAAATACTGTTAAACAGGAATCACAACCCTGTATTCTGCTCTTTTATATTAATATGTTTACATCTGTAGTTTGTATTGAGTATTATGAAGGTGAAGCAAGGAGGCTGCCAGGAGCTTAACGCTGAAAAAACCCAGCAGTGATAAGATTCAGCTGCATCCTGCTATGATAAATATGAGGTGATGCTTGTTATTTTGTCATTTCACTGGCATAATCCCATTTTGCATGCTCATGTTATTATAAATGTACAGTGATATCCCTCTAAAGGTCATCGGTGGATTTGGATCCTGTAATAACCAGTGGGGATGTAAACACAGCTGAGAAAAAGAAGAGTATTATTTTTTTTCTTCCCTGACTGCCACAGTTTTATATCTTTCAGTGAACCCTTTTATATTATATACATTATATATATACAGCAATAGGTATATAAATGCTCTTTTCTAACTCCCAAATGCACACACAGTTTGAAAATAATAAAAAAAATGATAATGAAACCGTGCGCCGGGGTTCTGTGGCGAATGAACAAACAGAGAGAAAAGTGATCTCAGAGCAGGGGGCCTGCAGAGACAGCACTATGAGTTCTTTATGTTAATAATGGAAATCTGTGACAGCTTGAAGCACCGCGTTAGACTGAATACACTGAGCAATGGAGCCCCAGCTACTAGATGTCATATACATCATTATTAGACCAATTATAATGCAGGATGGAAAAGGGAGGAGGAGAGATTGAGAAAGACAGGGAGGATGAAAAAACAAATCTGACACCTAAGGGAATTCATTGTACAGTCACAGAATACATTTCCAGAACTTTGCAGACTTGGCGTGGTGCAATTTAAAAAACAGTTCTGAACAGTTCTGACGATTGATTTCATTGGGACACTAATCTCTTCATCAGGAGCCAGTTACGCCTGCTGTTTGGTGAAACCTCAAAATAAAGTCATTACTGACCTTAAGCTCTTTAATGAGACTATGTTTCACAAATGTAGTAATAGATTTTCTCTTTGAGCAAATGGTTCATGCAGATTCATGTGAAACATTCTGTCTTTAAACACATGAATGAAAATGTTAAAAAGGTGACCTTGGCTTAATTTAGATGAGGTGAAATCACAACGGATGTCACGCCAGCTGCATGAAAACATCTCCACTACCAGACGCACTGGTGTGAAATCCTTTCCGTGAACGATAACGCTGCAGAATAACTGTTGTTTCTGCAATGAATGTAAACTATATCTATTGATGCTGCTATACTGAAATGTGTCATTTATTACGCACGGCTTGACATCCATTCTACTCCCCGGTTTTTATGCTGCCATTGTGTTTGTATTGGATCCAGAAGAGTCTGTTTACTTGATTTCTCTCCAGTGTAAACTCCCTCTTCTGAAGTGACATCTGCCACGGCCACTTCTCTCTTTGCATAGCAGCCAGACCCTCTTGAAACGAGGGCCTCCTCTAAAGCCAAGAAATCCATTAGATGGTGATTGAAGCAGCCAAATGCTGCTTCAGTTTTCTTTGCTTCTTTATTTTTGGAAAGAAACAAATAAATAACAAAACTCCAAAATCTGGCACAGATAGTGAAAAGCCCAGTCACACTCCACTGAAGCTTGAACGTTCTAGTTTCATTTAAAAACAATGAAGAAGGAAAACTAACATGAATATACTTGAATCTGTCTCTGTCTGCAGAACTTTAAACTCAAATTACAGCTGCTGCGGTGACTGAAAGTTTAAAATTGCTTTAGAATTTCCTCTATTTCTGCATAAAAAGGACTAGAAATGTCATCCGATTTTCGTTTTATTCTTTCTACTCAGGTCATTTATCCTTCATTCCTTCCTGCTGCAGATTTGTCAGTGTCAGCCAGTCCCGGTCTTGTCAGCCGTCTTATCCATCAGATACGCATTGCTCTGTGGGGTCAGTTCTGGCTATGTCTAAGAAACAGACACATTTCTGTTTATTTAAAGTTGGTTTTAAACCATAAAAATAGAATAGGTGGTAGATTTCACTACTCATGGTAACTTACCCAGACGCACAGGTTTTAAAGTGATTTTTGTCTGATTGCATTCGTGCTACAGTTGAAAGAATACGTCTGTAGAGAGATACGTCACTGTCCATTCACATGGCGCCACAATATATCCAAGCTGTCGCAGCTCTGTCACTGGCCTACGGAAATAGTTTGACATTTTCATATCCAGGTTCAGTAATGATAAATTATGCATGTGTCTGTGACATCTTTTAGGACCATACTAACACAAGTTTGCCCATGGAAAGTACTAAGCATCTAGGTTATTACTCAAAAAGATAGATTCCAGGTGTCTGGGTAGAACTGCTTCTTCGCGTTAGGAAATTATTCCATAACTTACCGTTTATTTAGTTTGCTTCTAACGTTGATAGCGTGGCTGTAGGGATGACAGTCAAGATGGGTCAGTTAACCTTTTCAGACCATTCTGAAATATCCCAATCATGGCTCTTAAACAATGAATCCTTTCCTCCGGTGCAGGATGACATTTTGGTCCGTTAGTAATATATCATGACCACCATTGACATTACATTTGACACAGATAATCCACTGAAGGACATATATCATTTTTCCATAAAATATGGAACACACTCTGTGCCCTTCTCAGGATAACTTTAGAGACGTTGTCATTTAATCTTCCTCCGCTGTCAGGGCGTCGTTGCCGTTGTTCCCGTACTTTGCTAATCAACAGCACGTGTAGCAGGTGAACATGCTTACGCTAACATTTATCTCCAAATGCCATCGTGCTGGCTCCTCACACAGTGGCTTGCATGGAAACAGACTATTAGTCTTATTAAATGTCTTTCCTCTTCAATTCTAAACACGGTGTTTGCTGAAATGCTGAAACAGAATTCCGTTTGCGAGACACCTACCGTCATTTTGACGACTGCTCGAAGACTTTCTAGCAAGTTTCGCATCAAAGTCCCACTTTTACAAAGCAGAATATCTGCTGATTCCTGCCACTTTCCTGCCCCGATTCCCCTGCTGCCGTCCTGAATCTCATTTCGGCTGGGATTGCAGTTGGTGACAGTCACGCATCATTTTGTGAAAGGGAGTTTTTTTTTTTTCCCAAAAGATAAAATTAGAGTGGGGCGCAGAGATCACAGGAAGAGGCCCTTTGTAGCATCTCAGCCACAAGTTTCTACAATGATTCAAACACCATCGCCAACGCCATGCAGCTAATTAAAACGAGATTACCCAGTGAAATATGAAATATTAATTTGACTGTGACTTATAACATCTATCATTTGATAGACGTTGTAATTAAGATAATGAATTTTAAATGCATTAGTAGTTCTATTTAAAACATTGTTGCTGTGGAGCAGATTTTTTTTAATGACAGTCTAATCTAACTTGCTGTGGAAGGTTTCTGCTTTGTTATTTCTTTTGTGGTATTATTGTAAACTTGGACAAGTTATGCAGCATTAATCTATGTTTTACATATTCAGCATAAGCCATTCATATGTTAATTGCTTTTACGATGGCTGCTATTCACCTAAGCCAGTTGTGGGTGATGATAGTGTGACATTTCCAAGTCAAACTATTTTTTTTATGATTTATGAATATTTAATATTTTTCCTATCGCATTTAGACAGGTTCCTACATAAAAAAACATATTACAGCTTTCTTCTTTCTACAGCTAAACTCAGGCTACGTCCATGAAGAACATGCAGATAATTCCATTCGGTTACAGCTATAATGAAACTAATGAGAAAGAATCCTAAAGTAGGTGAAACACTGCCTCAGTCTATTGTCTGAGGTGCAGATGATCTCTCCTCTCTTTTTCCTTTTGTGTGTAACCTTCAGAGAGGATGCAACATTAGCGTCGTCTGACATGATTTAAGGCAAATATGGTCTTTCACATTCATCTACAGCTTCATCGCTCCTCCCATATCTATCCTTGGTTCCCCTTTGCAGTCTCATCTATCACTAATTCCAGCCTTTCACTTTCTCTTTCCTTCCATCTCCATCTCTAACCTTCTCTTCCTTTCACGTTTCTCCTGCCGCCTGCCTGCCAGCCGCCTGAGGGCAGAGCACGGGAGTCACAAAAGCGCAATCTGGGCTCAGTGCTGAAATGTGCAAAGAAATGGGGAGAGGTTGTACGGCAACTGCAGTCTCCATCAAAAACAGTGATGGTGTCTTTTTGTTTTTGGGACAGTTCATCGTCACATACGCCGTTACACTGAGTAATTACACATCTTCCGGATACTGACCACTACAGAGAAATTGTGTTTCTGACTCATCTCTGTTCCATGGGTGCCTATAGGTGGTGCTGGTATGAGAGTCGGTCAATACTGGTAACCCCGCAAGGAGGTCAGAAATAGCACAGTGAAACTAATGAGCGTGTGTCCTTTAAACTACGTTACTTACATGGGGCCAAGAAGGAGACAGAGGGAGAAGAGTCAAACAGTTGGCATGTAAGAGAAGAGGTGACGGTGTACGCCTTCCCCCAGGCTCTCACGGTGAGACTTGCCACACACCTCCTAAGGGCGAAGACTGAAAGACTAGTCGGGAAATAATGGAACTCCCTCTCGCTCAAGAAACAAAAAAGGACTATCACGATGAACATCCACTGATGCTGAGGTGGGATGCAGCGCGGCAGCTGTGGAGAGTTTGAGGCATGAGCTGCTGGTAGCATGACGAAGACAAAACTAAAAGGCTGAAAGAAAAGGAGCCTGTGCTCGACATGTTCGCACCCGGTTCACGGAAACATATTAAGATAGAGTTTCAGTGAACACCCAGTTCAGTTATGCTGCATCAAGCCATCTGGAGAATAGACCAGCTCTGGGTTTAAATTTGTGGCTCAATGAGGCTTGTCTTGCGCTTGGATCTAAATGCATTATCGCCAGCGCAGTGAAATCAAAACTTTTATTTGCCAGTTTTGATCCGTGCTGTCAGAGCACTGGAAATAGATTAGATGAAGATCTATAGCTACCAGAGAGCATGTACTGTATCTGAGTGATGAAGCTCATATTGCATATTGTATTTAGGATGGATAATGGGGATAATAGAATATGCATTAACTGTTAATGTGGAGACACGGCGAGGCAGATTTACTGTGGCAATCATTTCCACTGAAAGCAGCAAGAACCATGGCACATTAAATGATTCCTTCATCGCGATGCGTCCAAAACAATTTCTTGCTTGAACGACCATACTGGCTTGTTCTGCAGTCATGATTAAGCCGACTCTCAGTCAGCGAAGAGGCACGAGCGAGGAGCCGCTACTTCTCTCTTTCTAAATCATCCATTCGCTCTCAGCCTAATAACATCATCTGTAAGGATAATTGTAAGATTGATCCCAACACGCATGGGGTTAATGGCATTGGTTTGTTAGATTAGTGATCGTTCTGTGAAATGGCCTCCTCGAGATTCAGCAGAAGTTCTGAAACTGAAGCAATGCAATATGGATTGAACTTTAAATACACATTTATACAGACATTTACACTAAACACTAAAAAGAACCAACCCCCCACACACACATGTGACCTCACACTGACACTGAGCTACGTTATACAGGCTTCAGTTTTCAGAGGTGGCACTTATAGATGTGATTAAATTAGTTTCTGAAGTTGTGATCAAATGCTGACAGAGCGAATTAAGTGCTGAGTCCGACAGGCCAATACTGGAAATGACAAATAGCAAAACTACAGCTGTGCATGATTCTTTAATAAAATGAAAGTAAAACAATCACGTATTAGATGATTATTATTAGACCTTAATTTGCACTATAGAGAACCAGTCTAACCCACTTTTAGGATTTTGAAGCTCAAATAATTTGTCGCTTTATTTCACTAGTGTCATTTTAATGTTATATAATAGACTAAGAATCTACCAGAGAGCGGCTCAACTAGTGTCTTTGTGGTTCTAAATAGATGGAAAGTTGTTTTTTTCTCTTCATGGAGAGAAAAACCCTTGAACTCCGTCTGGTTACAGCGGTCTGTAGAAATGTCTGTGACACTGGATGAATTCCTTGAAAGCTGGTGTGATGATGAGCATGTCCGACTCCAGGCCTGGGGAAGCACATGCAATAAAAGCAGGCCCGGACTGGCTTTTGACATCCGTCGCTTACACTGAAATTCCTTCCTGAGGTAGATTTTTCATGACCAATAAAGAGATGATTGAACCAGTAAACTGACCAACGTGCCAAATGTGCGATGAGTCTTTACACTGTGTATTGCACGGCAGCATATTTGCTCTTAGCCAGGCTGAGTGGTCTCATTACGAGTAAGACGACATCTTAAATATGTTCTTTAACAAATAATTAAATCGATTGCACGCGACAAAAAGACACACGTGGTCTCATCACTTGTTTCCCAGTCAAACGTTTCTGAATGCACGGACGCATCCAGTAACAGCATGCAGGTATTTCAGCGTGATTCAGCTCTAAGCTCAGTGAAGATAGGCATAAATAGATTTTTTGTTAAGGCTAAAGGTTTTTGGTATGACAGCAACAGACATCAAACATCATGTTTACTCTTCAACACTGCTGCACTCGGCTCCAGTCCAGTGACAGGCAGTCCTGCAACCATCTAATAACTCCCACACACACACCCTCATTCTCTCCTCCTCTCCCTCACACACACAAACACACAGAGCTCCAACTACAGTGCCTTCTATTCTGGTGATCATAATTATTTGATGATGGAGCTTCTGGTTTCCTAACCCCCCATTTGTACACACGATCTTGACGTGAATAATTTAGCGCTGGGAGATGGAAAGGTGGGTCCCTTAAAACAGCAGGTACAGTCAAACTCAGGAGGCAGAAAACACACATCGGGAGCATTATCGTCCTCCCACTCTTTACACACAGCTCTTCAGACGGACTTTCATACCCTGTGCTTTCATCGAGCTGTATACCAACCAATCTTTCACACAAAAATACACAAATCAGGCACCATTGTGTCCAGTTGATGTCATTTCGCCGAATGTAGGAAACTTCTTGGTTGGACGACGCTCTTGCTGCTTTCTCTCCTCCGTCAGCCACCATGGAAGAACTCCAGCAAAAACTGAATCAACGCTATGAAGGCGCCAAGCCCAGGAAGGTGAGCTATTTGCAGGATCACTTTCTTTCAACGTCACGCCATTTGAAGTACTTCTATAAATGTACTGTGCCGAGTGAACGACGCAATGGGGTCATTTCAGTTACACAGCATCCTTTCTGAGATACTTCTGTGCAGCTGTTTTGCCATCAGTGGCAGGTAAGTGTGCGGCGTGCTCGAAGGTGGCTCTGCATCTGGAGTCGAAGACGGCTTCTCTACTGAGATGATGCAAATACAGGTCCTTCTCAAAAAATTTGCATATTGTGATAAAGTTCATTATTTTCTGTAATGTACTGATAAACATTAGAC
>JAUMTR010000006.1:14801884-14815472 GCA_032270685.1 Microctenopoma stevenorrisi
GCTGAGCCCCCCAAGCGACCTGCCCCCAGGGAGCCCCCAGACGTCCAACGCCAGCACTTCTCCCCCACATCAACAACGTTTGTTGGTGCAATAGATTTGCTCAATTTTAATTTTCCTTTTCAATTTTGTCTCTATTTTTTCTTTATTTTTTTCTATTTAAGTTTGCCCAGGGCTTTATATTATGTCATACATTTGCAGTATTTAAACTGCATTGCTGTTGTTATGTTTATATCTGTTTACAATATAAGTTGCTGCTTCTGTAGTTGTTATTTAGATATGGTACCTTGCATTATGCATTATTTTCAGCCATCTCTAAAGCTCCTACAGATAAGTCCTCCTCCACAGAGAGGTCTACATATGCTGCAGCAAACACATACATAATTATAGCACAATCAAATAATTAATTCCTGCATCTTCAGAACAGAACACACGAGCTGGTGCTTAAAATAGAACACGGGATGAATCCTTGGGTGATTAAAGCATCAGCTGCTTTCTGCTCACTGAAAACTCTACAACACTGTGGAGCAACAACAGCAACAAAACTGTTCGATCAAAAGCTGGTTTTACAGAGCTGCTGTAGTCGTGGATTCATTAGTTCAGTAAGCTGAGAGGGAGGCCAGCTACATCGCCTCCTGGTTTATCAGTGGAAGACAGCCATCTCCACTTTATTTAATCAGCATTATTTTAATTAAGGTGCAGGGGTTATAGAGGTTCACCTCTACTGTAAAATATCAGATGAGTCCCTCCACTTCCTGTGACCCGGGTTCTTTCTCTGTTTTATGTCAAAAGAGACTCAGTCATTAAAAAAATGTAATTCAGATCATTCTAAAAAGTCCTGTGTCACGAGTAAACGTATCAGTTCAAAGGTCAAACACTGGTCCATTGCCGCCACACGCAGGAGACTTTCAAGGTGTATTATGGTAACAAACATCCAATCACAGAGCTTCAGTTAAAACACTATTTAAAGCTGTTACCATTTACATGGTTCAATTTCCCATGAAGGCAGAAACTGCTGTGTTTTGTTCTGTGCTGACAAGGCATTCCTAATTTTCTACCGCCATAAATCCTCCGACTGGCTTCTTCTCCATGGTAACGCCAGCTCAGGCTCATACATAACGAGCCAACCGCCAGGCTGAAATGATGGCCATAATTACATACACACAAACTATAGGCTTAGTGTGTTATCCAGCAGCTTTTCTTTCTGTTTGTTGTCAGGACCGGCATATTTTCATATTACTCCGCTTCACTAAAGAGAATCATAATTCTACCTGTACAATACGTATCTTCTGGACATCCAGATGAACCTGATGCACTGAAAAGGATGAATAAACACTACATTTAATGCCATCTTCTTGCATGTATCAACGCTGAATTGCTTCTCTCTAGACTTCAAAAAATGACATAGGTTGAAATCTGCAAAAAAAACGTTTGATGAATTACCGTGTCTAATTTCTCCATAACCAGAAGCTTTAACAGAACACAACTACAACGCCTGTAACGCTTTGCACACCGGGTGTTTCTCCTCAGCTGCATTTAACTCTTGAATGCAGGAAATCTCTTCTCACCCACACATACAGTAAAGCCCACAGCTGCATGCAGGCACACTTCTCTCTGAGTCGAAGGGATGAGAATACCTAACACAAGCACATGTAGAGGCGGACGAAAATACTACATTCAAGCATGCGCCAGATGTTTTTCACACAGCCTGATGTAGAATTATCTGACATCTTCTCTTTCCTCAGTCATCCGTCTTGGACTTTGGCAAGATAATCATCTACACCAGTAATCTGCGCATCATCAGAGCACCGCAGAGAAAGACAGAGACTCTGCGGTGCCACGCCGTGCCCCATGTGGACTTAGAGAGACATCCAAAGGCCTGGGAGAGGGGGAGCCGGAGGAAAGCTAAAGCTCCTACCACACAGGGCACCGAGGAGACGGAGGAGGAGCAGATCACCGACACAGAGCCCAAGGTAATGGTCCTTAGCCAAATTATCATCAGCGGTGTGATAGGGCTTTTATCACCCTGTTTCTCTTTCTCTTCTTACTCCCCTGTGTCTTCAGCCAACCTTTCTCCACATTATCTTTACTTCCAAAATAATAGCTGCAAGATGTATCAGTTTGATATTGTTCACAGAGGGGTGTTCATCCTCTCCCGACAACGGTCCAACTGCCACCCTGTTTGTAACCAGCTCTCGCGTGGCTCCGCCTCCTTCTGCATCCCATTGTCTTCATTTTGTCTGTCAGCTGTGAACAGATACTGATGAGTCCACAGTTTCACTCTGCCATCGCAGCATTTGCCTGCAGGTTACCAGCCTACACGGATACCCCGCACGCTAATATCCTTTCCCTCTCACCTCCTTGGCTGATTACTGTTCTAGTCCCATTGCTCCCTCCAGTCTTTTCTCATCTCTTCTGTTAGTTTTTCATTTTCTCTGTCTCTAGAAAACACGTAAAAAAAAAGTTCATTCTTAGCTTTTTCATTATTTGGCGATCTCGCTGCTTTGTTACTTTCCTATACTTTATCAGCTTTGCCTTTGCTGCACAAACTTCGAGTTAATTTCTCACTCTTGTTTATATCGAGCACAGGTTCAACACTTTGTCTGTGCCACAGTTTTTACATTCACTTCACAGATCCCCTACTTCCGAAGTAGTTTTTTCCAAGCAATGAATCTGTCTTTTGCTCATTTCCTCTTAGTAGCTTTGCTCATCGCTTGCAATATTACTAGCATACTCAAATCTCCATATGCATTTGTCAAAATGCACTTCACATAACACTTTATCCAACCATCCACAACGCTTTAGTTTATCAGCTGAAGGACATAAGTATCTCGTGTTTCAAATAAAGATTTCTTATCACAGTGAATAAGTCAAATTTAGTTGTTTTGTCAGACAACTGAGCACGTAAATTTAAAGTAATGGGACAGAAGTAGGAGTAGTGGAAACCAACATAGTACAGCTGAGTGATGCTGTAAAACACGTGAAAATATCATTAGGTATCCTGTAATGTCCAGAGCATCACGTTGCTTTTGTCCCTTTGGTCGCAGATATTCATCGACTTCACACGTGATCTTTCGCTTGAGAATTGCCCCGTGTGACCATTCCCCTGTATTCTTCTGCAATATTCACGGCATCGAGCCATATCCTGTGGTCTTGTAGGGTCATACATGTTTTTCACCTTGGTGCAGAGAAAATAAATAGGACTGACATTGGAGCGTGTGGTGGTTGGAACTCTCCACCCTTGAGTGGTCACAAAACCACTGAAGATATGAGAGCAGTGAAAAGTAACACCACCACCCAATTGCACAGTTCACCAAGCCATGAGCTCTCCTGAAGCTAGTTTCCAGAAAGTTGGCAGATGTTGTGACCCAATAATGAGAATTATGTGATTTGACCAGAGCTGACTGTGGTTTGAATATTGAGCCAACACTAAGGAGAAGTGTCAATGACGTTTGTCCTTCAGCATTTAGAGGCATTGAAATACTACAACGTGTCATTTTACGTTATAGCTCGTCAGCTGAGGTAACATTTCCATTAGGTTGGGAAGATATGAACACAATATCATTGAATATCATCCCGTTGTTAATTTACAGGCAGCTGCTCGTTATTTGTCAATTCTGCAGTAATGAGCATCTGGCTGTATCAGTGAGTATCTGGCTGCACGTTACTCCAGCTTCTTAATACTATAAAGGCGTTTCCTTATGTATAACTTGATCCCAGTGTAAAAATATTTTCAAATTTAAGACAGTAGTAACTGTGCGGTGACGCTTTCTTATCTCTTTCATAGATCCCCATCCACTCCTCCCCTTTTTACCCTTTGTCTAACCTCACAGCTCCTCTTCTTCACCTCCTCCTCTCTCCTCTAATGTGTTTCTCTTGTCTCCAGGAGGCAGACAGCTGCCAGCATTGTGGCGGTTCGGGCTGCGCCCCCTGCTCTCTGTGTCACGGCAGCAAGCTGTCCATGCTGGCGAACCGCTTCAATGAGTCCATCAGTGATCTGCGTTGCCAAGCCTGCTACCCCCATGGTCTGGAGAAGTGCCAGTCCTGCTCCAGCAAATAGCACCGTTTGGCTGACACTCATGTCTGGCAGCGAGAGAGAGAGAGAGAGAGAGAGAGAGAGAGAGAGAGAGTGAGTGAGTGAGTGAATGGGAATGTTTTGTGAGTGAGCATGTGTCCAGTGCACTGTTGTGTTGTCTGAATTGTCTCAGCTGCAATATTGTTCTAATCCAAAATGTTCTTGGTGGGATGTTTCGAAGCACTACTAGAAAACATAAGCCATTGGAGAGGGGAATTGTGACTGTGCAGTGGGCACAAAATCATAAAACACAATTACCGTGTGCAGTGAACATGGCTTGCGATTACACAAACACATAATCACTCTTTTGTTGTCACATTATTTTGCATCTGCACCTTCCTTGCTGATAAAAAACCTGGTCCTACAACAGAGTTATCATTTTAATTAAAACAATGCAAACATTTTTCATTTTGTTTTTATCTACTGGGAAGCCTGCCCTGCTTCCTTTCACCCGTGTCTATTCACCTGAGAGAATGTAACGGGGAACTGATGCTGAAGCAGGAGGAAGGAAAAAGAGAAATACAGAGTGAGAGAGGAATGTGAGTGTGACAAAAGGCAACATCAATCAGTACACGCCACCCAAATGTGGAAAAATGCTTTGAGGGGAAGGTGATATAATTTGACACAGGGGGTGGTGACAAGTTGCTGATGTTAGTAAAGCGAAAGATTGTGATTGATTTTAGATGGACTGTCACTTTCTGTCCCTCCTGTTGTTACAGAGCTAATAGTGAGATCGATATTAGAGTCTGTTTGTTCCAGGTAATAAAATCCTCAGGACTTTAAATGATGGTGATTATGGTGATGTATTTTGTCAAAGCAATGACCTCATTCTCAGCTTATTGCCACTACAGGTTTTTTAAAGCATTATCCACACATTTTGGTTTGTGAATGAAATAAAACCCTGATTAATTTACAGTTTTTTTATTATGTCCAGCAGTTTTAAACCACAGTTTGGTGATCCTTGTATTTTTTGCTGGATTATTAACCCAAAACACTCAGATGGCTCAATAATCAATAATGTGCACTAAGCTTCGTGTCACTATCACGTGAAGCCAGTTTGATTCTATTTTTATCGCTGTAATCTGAACAACAGTCTCCAGTTGTCCCGTGCGAAGTGATTCCTTTTAATGTTTGATGTCTTTTCACGGTAGGTTAGGATTATTTGTTTGTGTGTGTTTTACAGCTTGAAAACCAAATGACACAAAACCATGAAGAGAAATGCAACCCATTACATAATTTCTAGTCATTACGTCTTAGACAGCACACACTCAAATCGACTGCAATCAAGCTGAATATTTTGTACGATGCCATTTGAGGATGAAATAAAAAAAGGAAAAACAAAATTAAATATGTCTTGCTCCGATAGCAAAAGGTTTTCACACAGCTACAGTCTGACAGCGATCATCTTCATGCAATTATATATTCTCTCTATAACAACATCAGCATTTTACAGGATCACATAAAACACATTACAAGCTTTTATAAATGTCTCCCAATAAAGGTTAAACGATCGCTACCGGTGCGGACTGGATTTAAACTTTTGTGCATTTGACTTCTGTTTCTGTTCGGTTGCCATATTTTACAGAAAAGCCCACATGGTGACTTCGCTGAGCTAAAGGATATTTTACTGCTATCGTTCTGCTGCAAGGCAGAGATGATTAATCAAAAGCACATATTGTAAGGTGTCTGTGACCAACAGTAATGCCACAACATGCACCCCGGACCATTACAGCTCGCTATCTTCGCCCCTGTACGTGTTCTCACTGGAGTTTCCATTATTTCGCCTTATTATGTTCGACAGCCTCACACCCAGTAAAGAGCAGACTATATGGCTTATCAGCCGCCTGACCAAAGGCCCATCAGCAATCAAATCCCTGCTATTTCTGGGATGAGAGAGGGACCAGAATCTCCAGTCTTTTTTACCTCCCATGAGTTGCCTGCTCAAAAATCTGCTATCCATATTAAAATGCAAACTGGGCTTTTTAGCTTTGTGATTTCGGCACCAATTCTCCATCACAAGGGAACCAATATGACAGAGAACTGGATCATAGAACAGTCCGTGGCCTCCTCTGTCTCACAGGAATGGAAACACAAATGTTAGACTAAATAACGCAGGTGTTTAGTTTTTAGGGAAGGGGGCGTTCATTAGGTGAATGCGTTTAATAAAGAATCTGATATCAAATAAAAAATACATTAAAAACATGAATTATTAAAAAAACCTACAGTGTTTTTTACACTGTAGGTTTTTTTTTTACAGTGATGGTGTCAATTTCAAACCCTCATTGAGACCGCTGGGAGAAAAGGTGCAATAAATCTGCAGGGTTTCTTGTTGAAGAAGCTGCTTCTTATGATCCCTCGTCTCTTTTTGTTGTCAAAAATAATGCATTGCTGTGCACGGGGAAAATGAAAAATGACTGGTTCAGGAAATGCTGCCTGTTCAGTGTAATAAACTTTTTAAGGTTGGGCTTCCTATGAATTCTCTCATTTCTTCTTATACTTTTTATCTTTTGTTATTATTTATTTTCTTCAGAACGCCTGGGAAGACCATACCTGCGCTGTTTTGACAGTGATCTTAACTCTCTATTAGGAACCATTTTTACAGCTCTTTAAAACAATACTGCCTAGATTGTATAGTCTTTACTGATAAATTGATTTTTGTTTGCAGTAGGGTGGACACACACTCGAACAAACTGTATATATGCATATACAGACATATGCTATACTAGGGAACATTATGTAAAATGTCCATTATCAAAGAATGTCCCATTGAATCATAGCAACCCGCAAACAATGGCTTATGAATATAAAGGAAACATTTTCCCCCAGTGGCAGCATCATCATTTATGATGTTTTATAGATATATCTGTGATCTCTTATAGCCCATTCGTAATATACAACACAGGAAGCAGACTGGGAGCAGACTGTGTACATTAATCATAAACTCTCATGCAAGGATATTGCTCCGTGTAGGAAAAGGAGCCACATTTAATCTGCGAGTGCTTTCTCCGTTTGCTTAGCAGTGATCATTCTGTCTTCCTGTCTGGATCTTTTTTAAACTCACTCCTTTGTCGTCGCTCTCCCTTTGTGTCTCGAAACAAATCGGCTGTCGTTATAATGAATGAGTCTCTTGACGATGAGCTTGTAACTTCTCAGTAATGCACAGCTTGTTGTAAATTCACTCTGCCTCCTGAATATAGCATCATATTCTCCTATCTGGATTCAGGGATCAGACACATCACTCGCGTGCCTTTTGCAACAGCAGGGTGGTGTAGTTACTGGAGGGAACGTCCTTCAGTGAATGGATCGGGCCTTAAGCCCCGATCACAGCGAGCATCGACCCTGCTGAAGCGTCACTTCACCCCCTCCAGGTCCTGCTAACTGATTCTCATCCCTGACCTCTCAATGGAGGAAGGAGGGGTAACAGTGGTATTTCATCCTTAAATGAACAGAGTAACCTTAAACCTCACAGAGGTGACATTGTGCTGTATTTCAACAGTAATCAGATTACAATAACTCCTTCACAATAAAATGTATTTGCAGTTTAGTTGTACAGAAATGACATTTTTAGGAGATGGGGTCGGTGAAAACGCAACACAAAGATGATTACTCGTTGTCACAAGTGCAGAGGAAGCACTTCCCCAATGTAGGAGGACTTATGCTATCTGTTTTCATGCTCTCTCCTTATGAGGTGCTATAGTTGTACTTCATGCATTATGGATACTGGCATCACAACTTGTATTTGCAAAGGAGGGGACATTATCAAATATCACTGTCTTTGTATAACGCAGAGGCTTTGACATTGCGTGTCCTAAATATTATAAGCAATACACAACACTGTCTGTGGTTATTAACTCTGGGAGAGAGTCTCACCTAAAAACTCAATTTATAAAGTAACCCAATAAAAAGTTTGTGTCATGCGACATTAAACTCTCTCATTGCAGTGAGCTGCAGCTGCTGCCTCATCAGAAAACGTCTTTATGGAAACACCCATAATACTAAAAGCATTTTTAATCTGCTGTGTCAAAGACATACTGAAACTGTGACGAATCTTTCAAATTACATCCCTAAATTTCACCTCCAAGTCTGTGGAAATCTATTTACTCCCCCATCTGCACACCTGCTCATGCTGAAAAAATGGAGGGAGGATTCTGAAGGACAAATTAGTGAAGTCTCCCTGCAGATTCACTGATAGTTCTTCCTATGACAGTACAGCGTTTTTGTTTTGGATGTTCTGTTGGCATATTAACGTGATTTGAATGACATGATGAACTAAATCCCATATTACCATTAGACACATAAAACACACACATGCGGATGAATGAAGATAGTTTGTGCACACACACACACACACACACACACACACACACAATAGTCTGATACTTGCATCATAACCACCAGAATATTTCTTGTTCTTTTTTCTAAAGATGTCGCAGACATAGGTGGTCTGTTAGCAGAAAAAGGCACGAGTGATTTGGGAACGGGTTGTTGCGAGTGGTTGGGCATGGAAATGATTATTTGCATGATTCAGACATATGAAGACTGCTGTTCACACCTTGTATGAGCGCGAGACTATGAATAAAACACTTTATCCTTTTTCCTCTACGATTATAACGTGAAAATTCAGGTTTATGCTTTTGCGTATCAAAATGCTGCTGCTGCTCACAACATCAGCGCAGTCTTACATTAGCGTTAGCGTTAATGTTACCAAGCGATTTCACAGCCATTTTCTTTTGTGTGAGTAGAGAAGAGCACCTACATTATGACATGATCAGATTCAAAAGGTCAGGTTTAATTGTTAAAATTTGAAAGGCCAGACAGCAAAATGTCTCCCTTAGGCAAACACATACTAATATAATCACAGTCTCACACTACACTTGCTTCACTGCTGCAGCGTGAAGCAAATGCAAACGTTTCATCACACGTTGAATATTTATCAGGTGTCTAAGCGAAATCTGTGTCCAAACCAAAAATGATCTGCCCGGAAACTACAAATACATTTCAAAAAATACATTTCTCTCCTGGTATGTAACACTTCAATAGATCAAATAGAGCACACTGAAATCCACTGTGATCCATTTTTTATCTGATCCCTTCTGTTCAGAAACAACTTAATGTAAAGACAAGTTGCCTGCGATAAATGAAGAAAATGCAATTTTACAAATTGTAATTCTAAATTGTGAGAACTATTCAAAGACAACTATTTATGTCACAAATGCTATGCTTCTGTTTGGCGGACCAGGGTCTGCTCCCAAAGGTGAACCCCACCAATGAACCTCAGCAGCAGTGTGTGATTCAGACTCAGGTTCCTGCACACAATGCTGAGCAGAAACCAAAAGACACTCTGCGATCTGTGATTCACACAGCAAAACGCACAGGGAGATTATCACTTAGTGTCACGATAAGAGCTGAGAGCGTTGCCGGAGTGCACGAGGTCAGTGTGCAGCAGGTTGCTGCGTAATGGGAAAGAACGAAAGCTGGTCAGATTATGGCTCATTTTCTTTACTGGGGTTATAGATTTCATTTGACACACTTCAGCTAAAAGCATATGCTTTCACTCACTACAATTCTTCATTAGTAATCATACCATAAACTGCAAGGTGAGAGTGAAGCCGCCACATTCATGATTCCTCTTGCTCGGCCTTCACTGAAATCTGTGTGTAACACACTACAAATAGATTCCTCTGTAAGTAATAACACATCTCGTGGATGCTCACCGTCCACAAGAGTCACTGCTCAAGAGGAGTTTTTTGCATAACATAGATGTTGGTGTAGTATGTACGCTTGAATATATTCTAGTGCATCCACTATAATCAGAAATGGTCCTATTTGCATTAGGAATTTAAACTAAGGGTTTGACTATGAAATGCTGTCCCACTTAAAGGAAGTCCTATAATCATAATGTAGGCTGCTGTATAAATGTAGTTACACTTACTCATCCATTTTGAAATGAAGGAAACCTTAGATGAGCTACTGCTTCTCACTGGAAATATTTCATGTTAACGTGACTGATCCGCTCAGTGTGCCACCGAGTATGAACCTCTGATTTCTAAGCTGTTTGAAAATCTGTTGCCTCTTCAGATAATCAAGTTACTTCAAACAAACAGGACCTGTGTAAACAAGGGCTCAGCGTTACGATCATTTAAGTGCATCGTGGGGCTGCAGCCTGTTAAAGACAGCGGTGTAGTGGAGCGACGGGTCAGACCAAGCTAACGATGAGGTTAGTTAATATCTGTTTTTCTCTTAGAGGTTGTTCTGCATTTGGGGTGTAATTACCACAGAGTTACAGAACAATCTGCGTATGCCACCCACTTCTGTATATGAAACTCAGTAGTTTCACATACTTTGTGTAGTGTCTGCTTTAGTTGGTCCGGCACTGTTCTGTCATTGGGAATATGTTTCAAAACTGCTGAGATTTGCTTTATAGTGCATTAATCTGGCACAAAGACAGCAAGTGGCAAAATGTGTGTTTCAATGTAGAGAAGTAGTAATGCTTATTAATATTATTTTTACACTTTATATATAGTATTTTGAAGACTATGTAATCAATACACAATTTATAACACAATGATGTATTATGTTTTGGACAGTGTAGTGCCCATCCCTCCATACCAGCTGGTGGCGATAATGCACCATATCGATGTTTACAAACTGCCAATAAAACCCAAAAGAAGTAGACGAAGAAGAAGAAGAAGAAGAAGAAGAAGAAGAAGAAGAAGAAGAAGGAGGATCAGTTGTCTAACACCTGTTGTGATTAGCAGCAGGTGATGGAGACGGTGCAGAGGAAAAACAGTCCAGGAAGAAGGAAGACGTTCACAGCTTGGTGAATGAAGATCCATATAAGTTAAGTTAAACTGCTACCACGCATTTTCCTCTACACGTTTAGGCTGAATGTTAACGGTAGTAGTGGATGAAGAAAACAGGAAGCAGTGATGTAGGTGTGTGGGGTTAATCTCAGTTTTATAAATAAAGTAAAGTTTAGCTAGCAGCAGTTTCCCTGAGGATCTGCTTCTTCTTCTTCTTCTTTACTTTACTTTACTTTACTTGGCAGACGCTTTTATCCAAAGCGACTTACAGGGAGCTAGTGCTGGGAGTCTGGCTCAGGGACACACCTGGTAGGGGATGGACTAGGAGTCAGACGGGTTTCGAACCTGCCGCTGATTCTTCTTTTTCATCATTGGAACCAGCAAATGTTTGACACCATCTTGTAATCTTCTTTTAGTTTTCCTTATGTTCACCTGGGAATTCATCTACAGTAGCAGATTTCCTACTTCTCCCAGAAGTTACATGAGTGATCTTTATATCATAAACAACACAAACTGAGATGATTTAGTGTAAGAACAAAAGTACAATATGTACAACATTGTTCTGTTTATCACGAGTGAAATGAGGGATCGGGAAATAATTTGAACTTCAGCCAGTTAATCATTCCCTAAATGTAGCCACGTCTACCTTGAGGCAGTAAGTCAACCGGGCTATCAGTTGCCGCCGGCCGTCAGTGACACAGAATAATCACCATCATTTCATCACGCCAGCCTCGTTAGCTTCAGCCAGGCCGCTCAGAAGGTGTTTGTCTTTGAAGGGCTGGACTCCAATCAGCAAAAGAGATGGGGTGAGGCATCAGTTTACACCCTGTTGGGCTGCTCTCCAACCTATCTGGGATTGAGACGGCGCGACGCAGGCTGACAGAAACATGGGGGGAGAGAGGGAGAAGCTGTGATGGTGGAAGCAGCTGCAGCGGTAGATTACAGCACGAGAGAGAAGCTGATGGATGCTGAAAGAGGGTTCGTTTATGACGACATGGGAAAGACTTTGAAGTGTGGGTGCAGACGTTTGTGGTGTGAATGTGCGTAGCTCTGTCTTCTATATATTTATATATGATGTGATATATTCACATCTTTGGGATGTGCTTTGCTGCAATTTTTCGGTGAGAATTTGAAAGAGAATGGGGCATGAGGCAGAAATTCTTTTACGTCGTCGGATTAAAAAATCGAGGTAGACAAGCTATAACACGTTATCCAACAGCTCCAGCAGCTGTTGGCAGGCGTATATATTTAACCCCACGGCTGCCTGTTTGCTCAGAGTCTGTGTTATGTCTAAATCTACTCGTCTTTGACTGTGAACTGTTTGAGACGGAAAGTCACCCATTGATCGTGGCTCTGCTACAGCAGCAACGGACAGATAAAGCAAACAAGCACTCAGAATCCGTCCAGTCTTTAACTTGAGAAAGACTAGTCTCTCTGTGCCTGCCACTTCTTTTGATCCCTTGGCTCACATCTTTCTCTGCTGGCTCCTTTTGTGCCACCTCTAAGTGATTTATTTGCTGCTAATTTGTTGGCTTGTTACAAGCAGATGGAGGCAGCAAGTCTTTTGTGTCCGTTCTCCGCTGCCTTCTGGTTCCGCATCATATCCAGTAATAGTCAGGGAGACAGAGATCTGACAGGAAGTCTTGCGTTAAGGTTGGTAGCAACCAACTAAAGAAGAAAATCTTCCAGTTGCACAGCTTCTGATGTTATGGCCTGGGCACCAGTGACTGTGCCTCTGAAAACAGTTGTATTGTTTGCTTTAGGGAAGTGTGGGAGGCACTAGATATTGATCTTTCATTTCTTGAGATACACCCAAACCAATTGGATGCCAGCTTTCTTTCTCTCGCTCTCTCTCTCTCTTTCCTTGCAAATGCACAAGAGTGTTTGATGTTGCTATTCTTACTTCATGCTTAATTTTTCTCTCTTCTGTCGATTGGCCCTATTGAATGGAATTAAAGTGGAGTGAATTTTCAGGCCGTTCCTGCACGCCAACTTTATAGCCTGCAGTCTGCTTTATAGGACACCCTTGATAGAGTAAAGTAAATTCTAAAGCAGAAGTGACAGTGACTTGTTTACAATGAAGAACCACTAGTTATCGCTGTGACTGCTGACTTCATTATCTGTCTAACCGCTCCTTTGGGAGGTAATGGAATAGGGCGTGAATCGTGGTGTGCGTGCGTGTGTGTGTTGAGGGGACGTTCCTCTATACTCACGAGGACTGCAGCTCATTAATAGGAAGATGGGGAAAAATGTTGCTTGCAACTTGAAACCGTTTCAACCGTTTCAGTTAGGAATTAGTCTCGTGCTTCAAACAGAGGAGACGAATAAAAGCTTAGATTGGGGGAAAGACAGGAAGTGAGAGCTCTGGCACTGATGCAGTGTTTTCAGTGTTTGAGAGTTCAGTAATGGACTTCTCGTCTGGAGTTGCTTCAAGTGCTGTACAGACTCTGATATCCCTCTTTCACGCGTTGACTCCAGCTAGCAGCCACCGTTCAAGGTGAGCCTGTAGCAGGGAATTAGCAGCATGGTGTTTCATTCCCTGTGCTGACTGACATTAATCTCTGTTTTGTGCCTTTTGGAAAAGTGTCATTGGTGCATCTCTAGTTTTGTTGGTGTTGGTAAAAGAGGCATTGTCCATTCTGAGTTTTGAAACAGTGCCCCTACACCGTTTGCAATAAAAGTACTGGTGATATGAAGACTTGGTGTTTGTCAG
>JAUMTR010000006.1:14815572-14851631 GCA_032270685.1 Microctenopoma stevenorrisi
AGGTTCATACATGTGCATCCTGGCTAATATGAAGACTTGGTGTTTGTCAGAGGTTCATACATGTGCATCCTGGCTAATATGAAGACTTGGTGTTTGTCAGAGGTTCATACATGTGCATCCTGGCTAAGCTGTCCGATCCATAATTCAGTGGTGAGGGCTCTAGAGGTCCTTGGTTATTACACTGTTATGGGCCCAGAGCAACAGAACAACACCAATATACTGTCACCCGTGTTCCCTTTTTCTCAGGGAGAGAGAGATCTCTAAGAAGATGTTTCCCCTAGTATAGAGTGTGAAAAGTCAATATGTCAGTGGGTCTTTTTTCACTTTAATGACTTTATTGGGACAAAGCATTCCCACTGTAAGCTTTTGTCATGCATGAAGCCCATTGTCACTGCCTAAATTACTGTTTGTCACATTTAAACAAGACAAAGATTGATTTGCCTCCAACCTCTGTATGATGAATACAGACTGGAAGTGCCAATAGCAACTGTGCATGAAATTTTCTGTGGTGAAGCTGAATGAATGTGTGTTTTACCTACAATGCCAAAGATGACCTGCAGCTGTGAGCAGTACAAAGAAGTTAGAAATTGGTGGCTGTTACAGAATCTGATTAAACTCTTGACACATTTTTTTTTTCAGAGCTATAGCACGTTGCTCTTTTATCATCTGGAGCCCAGTAAAAATATAACTCAATACGCCGAACAGTTCTTTTGATTCCTTTGTGTTTTCCGGGGTCCTCTTACCCTTCTTTCATTTATATCCCTATTTCCATCAATGAACATGTAGCCCAGAGTCTGCAGGGATGCATGAAACCATTATTTACCAGTACACCTTGGTTGAGCAGATTCCTATTTCCCATCTCCTCTCTTTAATTTAGGCATTCACATGAGGCAAGTGACAGAGCAGAGGATTGGGGAATCACTTCAACCAGGTGATTAATGGGTGTTTGTGGATTCGTGCTGAGAATATAGTTAACCGGTGTTTGTGTGTGACTGTTTGCTTCGAATACTGTATGTGTGCTCCCATGTGTCTGATTTGGATCACACACACACACACACACACGCACGCACACACACACACACACACACACACACACAGTTTAATGATGCATATTTGAGTGATTGAAATGCTAAAGAGGAAATTGTATATTTTGGTCAATAATGAAGAGAAGTGAGGTTTCGGATAGTACAGTACAGTATTGTGTAATATTCATGTTATATTCTATGCTGATATTTGAGTTCTTTCATCAGATCTGAGTCTGTCAAAAATACAAAGGGTTTCCCTGAACGTTTGCTGCCATCCAATGAGTTTTGAACCCACTTGTTTTTCATGGAAGTGTCTTCAAAGTATTTATGTAACAGTTGCTTGTTTAGTTTATTGAAATAATTTAATGTCTTGCGAGACGGCCCCCTTTATCTTTGCCATGTTTCTGCTCAGCTCACACACCTGCATAGGTTTTATCTGCTTCACAGTTAGAGCTAATTTGTTTTTGTTGCTATTTTTTTGACATTGTTTATTAAATGATCGACTTAATATTGATCTTAAACCCAATAAGCCCATTGACTGATAAAGTAAAAAACTGCTAGTTTCAGTCCTGATATTAATATTTTTCTTTACTTAGATTTGACAGATAAATCCTCTAACTTTCTTTGGGCATGGCACAGACCTTGTTGACTTCATTTTATCAACTGAAAGGAGAGTGCAAGCAGAAGCTGAGGAACTAGGAGCAACAGGGATGATGAAGAAGGTGTATGGTCTCTAAGAGAGCAGGCAACAGACTGGCCGCCATGTTTCTGAACCCCCAACATGCCAGCTCTGCCCTGGAAGAGGCATGCTAGAGCAAATACCCGCTGCGTGAAGGGTGATCCAGCTTGTTTACTGCATGTTGTTGTGTTACTTCGCTGGAGCCACCTGCGGTGCCAGTGCCTGCTGTGCAAAAGCACTTCTCCCATTCAAATTCACACTGAGAGTCTGTGTTCGTCGTTCTCTTTAAACGTCACCCTGGGCTGAGTGTTTATTTTATACATTTGTTTTAAGAACAGTATAGTGCACCTCCTCAGATCCTGATGGAGTTCATTCTTATTAAGAATAGTAGGCTAGCTGTTGCTGTGTGTAAACATTTTTCTTCCATTGTCACCCAAAGGTCTCACACACAGGTCCAAAAATTCACCCAGTAAAGAATGTAATTTTCTAAAACGATGCATAAAGAGAGTGTGTGTGTATCATGTGGATCAATAAACTGTTCGGAATTGCTAATATGGAAACACAGTATAAGAATACTGCCTTCTGTGTGAGTATCAAAGCTGAAATGAAGGTACTAAGAACAGGTGCCAGGTAGATTAGAGGACTCAAACAATGTGCAAAATATTTCATCTTCACCTTAGAGTCCCTCCAGAATGCAGTAGTCTGGCACGTCGTCCTGGTGAATCTGGAGCCGTCTTTATCAAATGATCAGTCATTGTGATCATGCAGCAACTCAGTGCACACCGCTGACAATGTGAGAAGATGGAAAGATCACAATAAAGCTGTTAATGAGCTGAACATTTTAGACTTGTTGTCTTGCTCCCTGGTATGAAGGATGGGCACCTGCCACCTTATTTACGCTATCATTTCCTCATTGCCTTCGGCTTAAAGGAATTCTATTTAACCTGAATAGTCAGTAAAGTCGAACGTTATATTTGTGGTGTCCCTGAGATTAAATACCGAACTCTTCGCATCTACTCCTGAAAGTCTACGGCCTCTGAGAAAGTTAAGTTCTAAGTGAGTGTTCATGAAGTCTGGCCACGGTGAAACTGCTATAAAAGTAAAATGTCAAATAAAAATAAAATATTACTTCCACACCCTACAAAGACCAGCGTGTGCTGCTTACGTTGGTAAAAAGAAGTACTCTTTAAGTTTAGGTAAAAAGTTCAAGGCACTTTTTAAAATTAATTCCACAACCTTCTATTTGAAATAACGTGTGTTACAGTATACAACAGCTCTGTACTTGGGAGTCTTAGCTGAATATGTGGTCAGCGGACTTCTCTCTCAGAGATAAAGCCACAATCGATCCGCTACCCATTCTGCCATACCACCCCCCCCCCCTCTCTTTTGAACTATAGTGCTCAAGTACACTGGGGACTCTACTCAACGGCTGTTGGCTCCTCACTACCATCTTCCTCCATCGCTTTTTTTCCCTTCCACAAGCTCTTGAATGCATCATTTATTTGTTCCATTAGACCCCAAGCAGCACTTCACAGCCGAATGCTATGTTCTCCAGTTTAGCGCATAATATGATCAGCTGTTCCATTTACTCAGCAACAGGGGATGTTCTGATTAAAGAAGATGCCGGATGAATAATCTCACCTGCCTGAAGTCACTGTGTGTATTTGGGAGACTGCAGAGTGTTGTCAAATGAGTCGAAGGATGCACATGCTGTCGCCGATCGTCGCTTGTAACGTCCATTCTGGTTGAGCGATGTAGGTTTTGACAGCTGAGCTTACATTCATCTAGGACTTGGCATTGATAAGTGTTCCTATGAGCATGAGTGTATGTTAATTTATACATCTGTATTCATGAGCATGTGTTGTATCTGTGTGGGCGTGTGCAGTGCTACATTGGTCTGTTATTGTGGGCCCTAGCACCGTGCAAACCAAAGAGGATTTCTCTCAAGGAATTATGAGCATTTCTGAGAAAATTATTAATTCAAGTTGGTATGGGAGTTGACAGTGTTTTCACTGCTGTGGTCAATGGACTATATCTCTGGGGGTCCAGAGTGAATTGCAATAAACCCTTGTTAGCTGTATCTAAAGACACAGCAGTTTTTCAAAACGATGAAACTCAACCAGTCCCTATCTAATTATAGGCAACTTCTTAAGACAAAAATAACTGTAATAACTGTAATCCAGCTTTTGGTCTGTCGATGTCCAAAGGTTTGTATGAACAGTTACTCATATGTGATCCTGTTACCAGTGATTTGCTGGATTTCTTTTTGTGGCAGGTGAAGTCTAGCTCACAAGTACGATAAATCCTAAAGGTTCCAGAGGTCATCAGGTTAAGTGCTGATGTTGCTGGCATGAATATCTTGCCTTGTTGTATTTGATCTGTTCAGTCATGTTTGTGAACTTGGAAACATCTTTGAGGTTTCTTAAGTTTGATTTTGGCTCTGAATCAATATTTGCGTGTTACTGATGTTATGGACTGGTCAGATTAAGCTTAACACTAGAGAAGGGAGTCCTTTATGCATATTTAATCCATCACTGGCTGCGCTGGAAGAATGCACGATTCCTTTTTTTCCCTAAATATTTAACACAGACTTAAACGCTAATTGGTTTTGATCTATTACCACCACTTCACAGCTGAATGAAAATGGAAAACTTGAAAAAGCAGAATGATGATATTTGAGGTCATCGGTGTCTGCTCTTTATAACAGCTTTAAGTGATTGGAAGCCGTTTTCTGTGCAAGAAGCTACTTTATATGTATGACCTATCACAACTTAGAGCAATCTCAACTGTGGCAGGCTGGAGAATTTAGTCAAAAGTATTCTTCTCTGGCCTTTTTTTTTCACTCCTCCTCTGAGTCAGCAGCTCTCTCCATTTTCTGTCAAATGTTTGCGCCATCGAGTTTCAGTGGCCTAAAGAGCTGGATAGGATTCAAATCTCACTTGTGTAGACACATATATGCATATGTGTCTACACACACACACGGACAAATCCACTTACCTACACAAATCTGTGCCCTTTTGCGCTCAAAGATTTGCAGATGCACACATCCTGCGTGAGCAGAGAGACTGGGGTGTGTATGCAATATACTCAAGTTGCATAATATTCTCATTTACAGTGTTCAAACATCCAATAATAACCAGGCTTTGCTCCTCTGAAACATGTTAAATATTTGCAATAATAAAATATCAAATTAAATTGAACACTGCATCCATTCATTGCACCCATATATTATTCTAATCTGTGTTTGTAGAAAAGTTAAAGACATAATTTTCTGTCCCTCTATTAAATTGGTCTTTCGAGGCCACTTTTCAAGCCTCACGATTGTTTACCTAATTAGTGAAGGTGCACAGTGTTTCCAAAGGTTCTGTTGTGTAAGAGTAGAATGCTCTGCATTTGAACCACAAAGGATTTGAACTGATGAGTGACTGTGTGAGACAGATTTTCATGCTAGTATTGTTCTTAATTGTTCCATAGTAGGGATGCTCCGGTCAGGTTTCATGAGTGCATGGGATATTCTCTGGATCTATAGGAAAAAAAAAAGAGTTTTTCAGTGGTCATTGTCTATTTTAAATATGCAGACTTGCTCTTGATGCAGCATCTGAGCACAACTTTACAAACTAATTTACTGTCACACTCTGATCGATCCTGAATTAAACGCTACGGACCTCTGCAGGATGCAAAAAATGGGCTACAGGTCATCGGCAATACAAGTCATTGATCGCCCATCATATACCGTTTCAATGAATTCGTCCGATACTGATCGGAGCATCACTGTTCAATACATGACTCAAACTTGACTGGAAGTATTCTTTCAGATTCTTAATCTTGTGAAATAAGTACCGAGTTTGTGGATCTCACTGAGATCTTTACATTTTAATGGGTCTGTTTCATTGATTAGTTAATAGTACATTGTGTTCATGTACAGAATACTTTATCTTCTATGGTATCCTACATAGTAACTAAACAGCCTAATTTATTAGCTAGCAGAGACTGTAACTGTTAAAACTAAACCATCATATGTTGTTACTGCCTAAAAAGATATATACATAACTACCAATTAAAAAAGAAAAAGCTCTGCGCTTGAGCCGCTGGATAAGACACCGGACATCATTGTCCTTGACTATGTTAATGAGCAGAGAAGTCCTCTCACATGGCATTTTGCTGGATATTTTCTCCTCCTATCAATCCCAGAATGCAGCACACTGTATGCTACCTGACATAAAAGTGAAGTAGCACAATTTGAGGGAGACATGGTTTACAGTTTACATCTTCATTGCGAAGCATGATGAAATGGTGAATTTATTAGATAAGAGTTGTGGCGTGGAGCGGTGCCCCAAATCAAAGCGGCGTTTCCAGTGAGGGGCAGGAGGCATTACACCAGCGTGGATGAGAAGGGAGTGAATGAAAGTGAAGGCAGAGATAAAATATGCAGTAGATGGAAATGGCGCATTGAGAGCGAGAGGCTCATTAACTGTAGACACACATGATGAACAGAATTTCATGCTCTCGTGCTCCAAATGTCATGTTTCAGAGCTACGTATTTCCCTAAACTGGGAAAAAAAAAGAATGCATTAATGTAATATTTACATTTCATTGTTATCCAATCATTAAATTCTCTATACCAGCATGCTATAAATGTAGATTGTTGGCTGAGGTTTATTGTCTTTAAATCAAATGTACCCTTTTATCTGCCTAATTGCAAATGAACCAATGAAGGCGTCTAAATAGCAGTCAAGCTGAACTGTCTTGAGTTTAAAGCATCAGGTGTGTCCTTGAGTAAGACCCGGGCGCTGTCTGTAGCTGCCCACTGCTTCCCCCAGGGAAGGGGTTAAATGCAGTGTTGTACACTGATTCACTATGTCTGAGAGACAAAATAAAGGTGCTGCTTCTGCTTCTTCTTCTTCTTCTTCTTCTTCTTGTTCTTCTGCTGTGTGACGATTGACCTTACTGTACAGTATATGGAAACATTTTAATAGCTGTGGATGCGATTAGCTTGGATGCAAACGGTTCATCAAAGAACACCAAAAGTTAAAGTCTCAAATGTCCCTTCCTTAGTGATGTGTAATTTGCCAGGGATGAGTCTCCTCTCAACAGGAAGATAATTGTTGTTTGCATTCTTTATTCACCGATGCGAACACTTCCTTGTAGCTTGGCATTGATGGTGGTCGTGAGATGGGGGGGGTGGCCTGAAAAAGAAAGGAGCTGCAAGACAGAACATGAGAAAGAGAGGTACACAAGATTGTGAGATATTAATTATTGCCTACACTGAACAGAAATTAATTACACTACAGCTGGCTGCACAGCCTGTGTTGGTGTCGACTGAACGTAGGGGGCGCTATGAAGCATCCGTAACATTGGCACAGGGGAGCCTGGCTGGAGAGAGGTTTTTTGAAAAGTACCACATACTGTTCACTTCAAACCCACAAACACAGGACTGACACCAAGCAAAAGATGAGCATTGATAGTTTATGATGCCCAGTGCAGAGCGTGCAGAGCTCCAGTGCAAACTCACTGTAAGCTATCATGCATGGGAGCATTGATGACTGAATAAAATGCATCTGTCTGTTTGCACAGATCTATCTGTGTGCGCAATTATGTGCACGCAGTCAGACGGTTATGAACGGCCTCCGGTAGACTTCATATTCAATTACACAGCGGATTATTTGTGAGGCGAGACCGATGGCGCTGTGAAACCACTGCGTGCTCTGAAGGTATGCGCCATGGCTAATTTAGCTCTCATAATGAGATGGCCAGGAGGAGGAGGAGACTGCTGTCAGTGCACACAGAAGGAGGAAGTAATGTAATATTAAGTGGACAGTGCTTTAGATGAGCTGTGAAGTAACAGTAAGCCACTCCTACCACTGAGCATGTGTATGCAGTGAGCTCTGTGTGTGTTACATGCTCAAAAGTTGTTTTTTTTACACAAACTAAGAGTAAAGTGAACATATTTAGAGAACTGGCACGATTATGGTGATGCGATATTCCTGCCAGATCTTCACGTATCACTGGAGGTCTGGCTGGTAGACTTTCTGTAGGCACTGCAAACCACCTCTGAAAGTCAAAAGATGATTTGGAGAGCTGCCATATTTCCATATGTCCAAAATGAGGACTGCTGCTTTCGTGACCGACGGAAACAAAGCCGCGTTGTTCCTGAGGGCACTCATCAAATAAAATGTAACTCACTTGTTTCATAGGAGTAATTCTCCCCTGCAGTGACACCATCTCCACCATTCTACACTGCTCCAGGGCACTGTGCTGGCTACCTACAGTATCCACATAAAAACAATGGTCTGATCACCTGAGTTTGCACTGTGAAGCACATGCACAAACTCAGGTTCATGTGTAAATGGAGATGTTGTGAATAAATGCACAGATTTCTGGGTTTGAACATACTGAATTCATGAAGCTGTACAGTTCAGTGTAACTAGCTACATATCTATATAGTCCTTTTTTTTAAGATGTCTCCAGATGTTCAGTCCTTTGCTGCATATCAGTGACGTGGCTTCAGATGAATTTATTTGTCCCAGTTACAAGAGGGCAAGATTCAGTGAGTTCATTTTACAACTCTTAAACTGAACAGGTTTATTCAGTTTATTCAATCTGTAATCCATTTTCTCCACCCGTTTCATGACTCCATTCCTGTCTCATCGTCTCAACTAGTCAACAAGTGAGACGTGTTCGATGTTTTCATTTAACACTAAAGCCCTTTTTTAATCTCTAGCGGGACGTGGAACTGGAGGTCACACAGTTGGACAGTAGCTGCTTCTATTCCCTAAAGGATATCTTAAGAGAATAACTGTTTTTTTGTGATCAAAGAAAGATTTGATAAAAATATTTCCCACAGCAACAGTCCAGCCATTACACCCGTCTCTCTCTCTCTCCGTCATTCCATCATACCAGTGACGACAGTAGGAATTCTTCTCCGCTGACAGCTTGTTGGCTGGTTCCTCATATGCAGCTACCTCAAGGTTGACTGAGACAGGTGTGTGTGTGTGTGTGTGTGTGTAATCAATGAGTGTAATTAGGAAGTTGTTTACCAAACTGCAGAGATGCACTGGCCTTTTCACATTGTTTTTCTGGGGCACAGCATACCCATATGGGGCAAGAGTCTGCATAATCTCACTGCAGAAAGAACCATGCAGCCACAGCCAACGTCATAAACAAACACAGTGGAGCACACTTTCAGACATAGACCAGATCTAACCATGGGTCTTTGTGAAGAGAGACACATTCCTGAAAATCCTAGATCATGCAGTTGGGGACAGAGATGAAAATGATTTGTCAGTAGAGTGGCGTTATTGAGCCAAAATATCATATTCACTAAGTATGTCTATGTGTTTTGGTCTTAGGTGGGCGACCTTTGCGCATTGTGTGGCCAAAATTGCTGCTGTGGGATCAGGTTCAGCTCAGTTTAGTCATTTATCCACGTGTGATTATTGGTCTTTTAAGAAACGCATAGAATGAAATCAAAGGGAAGTTTTCGAAAAGATGCTGACTACATGTACTTTAGTGTAGATTTACTTGAGGGAGGGGTACACCAAATCCTCGGGCACTGAACTAAAGCCTACACTCATATTCATCATGCTGGATGCTGGAGGTAACAGGAACTAAGTTAGAGGAACACTGTACAAGCACGTGTGTGTGTGTGTGTGTGTGTGTGTGGAGCAGAACGTGATGGTTGAGCAGGCAGACATTGTGTGGGCTGACATAGCTGGAAGTGAGGGCACCGGAGCTGGAGAACACATTTAGTCTCAGAAGGCTGCTTCTGTCTCAACCTGCTGCTCCACTACTCTGAAGATACCAGCCTTTGATTCGTTCTGCTCAAACAACCTTATCTTTCCTCCCTCCGTCTCGCATTCCTTTATCCTTGATTTCATCTTTCCTTGTTTTTCTTTTCTTTACTTCTCTTTAATTAAATCTATTTGTAATTTAGGTGTTTTGCCAAGCTGAAACTACAACCGTGCCCAGATTTAATTCATTATTTGTGGCATATGATAACAACAAAAACAAACCGTGCGATTGTGTTGAACTGGACAATGGCTGTTTTTATGCTTTATATGTGTGTCGAAGAACTGACTTGTATTAGCTTTTAGCTGGACTGTGGGTAAATGATTAAGTCGGTGGTTCCTTGGTTTACTAGGACACTATATGCAAAATTGTAGATTACTAGGGGCGACCTCACAGCTAGAAGGACCCAGGCTCGACCCCCGAGTTGGTCGGGTGCCTCCCTGTGTGGAGTTTGCATGTTCTGTCTGGGTTCTCTGGCTTCCTCTCAACATCCAAAGACATGCACGTTAGATTTATGGTTTATTACACTAAATTGTCCAAAGGTGTGAATGTGCATGGCACGTTTATTTTTTTGTTGACCATGGGGTAGACTGGCAGCTGTCCAGGCTGCCCGATGTCATTTGGGATGGGCTCCAGCAGCACTATGACCCTGTGGTTAGGAAGATGGATGGATGGATGGAACAGCTGTATAAAGTGCAAATGAAAGAAAAGAAGGCAAATGATTTTGTTGTATTTGTTATTTAGTGGACTGTGTGCTAACCTTCAATACAGTCAAATCAGCAATTATAGCAGTAACGTGCAAATAATATCACGAGATGTGTGCTGCTGAGCAAACGTAAGATCACGTAAGAGCAGAGCTTCATGTAGGAGAGCAGCAGAACTGGTCACAGAGTGGGAGAGAGATTGGAGCTCCAGCTGAAGATCTATGACTAATAACCAGGTCACGGTTATCTCAGAAAGGTTTTATCCAAAGCAGCTGGACTTGTTTGGCTTCTTGACGACGTTTCACCTTCCATTCCAGAGGACTTTCTCTGTCTGACTGACTGGTGTGAGCAGCAGGTCTTTAAACCCTGGGGAACCCTCAGGTTGGTGACTGGTAGTCACCTGTGTGTGTACGAAATGCAGTTACAGGTCAGAAGGTATAACTTGTGGTAGCCATTTCGTTTGACCGTCCACAGTAAGTGTACAGTAAATATAAATGAATTGACCCAAATCTCAATGTAGTGTTTAGCCACGAAGATAAACCTGCCTCTTTGAAGACTGTCACCACCCCGCAACAGTCAATGTGAATTCATATTAATAAATGATGGTTTGTTTATAAAACGTCGTGCTTTTATTCAAGTCACACTTAATCATTTATGTGGTAACCGCCCTTGTCTGTGGATGCACTGTAGTGTTGTGGTGTCCTGCTGCTGGAGGACTTTGTGACTTACCGGTCCATTTCGAAGCTCTTTGCCTGTGGGAAGAAAATGCTAATGAACAGCACAGCGATAGCAAGTTTCCCTCCTCTCGCTGCAAAAGTGATGTGACGTTGCCACAGAGTGGATAACACAATTTCTCTTCCCCCTGATCCTTCAGTTTCTGTCATATTTCCCTCTGCTTATGCCTCCCCTTCTTCTCTACTTTTAGGCCGTCTCTCCTCTATTTGTATTAGAATTCATATGGTTTTGATATTGTTTATTAGTTATCAAGTCAAATTCATACATATTTCCTGCTTCATAACAGGCCCAGCAGACAGTTCATTTGAAATTGTAATTATTTGGAATATGTGAAATTATATGAAAATGTGAGATGAGGCACAGGGAGAGGACGGGCTTGTTCTGCCACAGGAAGATGTTGGAACTCTTCTGGTTTCCGAACTGAGAGAAAATTAGTAGATAATTTCCTTCTCGATTGATGGCGGGTAACAGATTTGGCATGGGACTGAATTGTAGAGCAGCAACGATAAAGCCAGGCGACATTCATATGCGGATACGGATCAAAATCTGTTCTTCCTGCACAATAGTGTTAACTGCATATACTAACAGAGGTTTTATTGTTATAGGCACAATATTGAGTATACATTGGGTATTAACTACATAACTGTTAGTATGGATTATAGTATAAACATTTCAGGTAGTTAATGTAGAGTTTAATCAACTATTCTATCAATCAAGTGAACAATGACGAAGCAGAGTGTTTAGGGATACACAGAGAGAAAAGTAGAATAGTCAGCATGTGCAGTAAGTAAATGAAAAAAAGCCATTGTTATGAAAAGTTATAGCTGTAATGAATTAGGTTGAAACGAATACTTCAGACTAAACTGTTTTCGTTACTTGATTAATTTACAGACTCTTAAGCATGCGCACGTGTTTTTAGAAATACAGGCCATCTCTAGAAATCTGTGAAGACATAGATGGAAGCTTGGCAGCAAATCCCTTAAAACGTAGATGCATTTAGTTTAATAATCATTGCCAGCATAGACAGCTTAACTAAAGGGATGCTCACTAACTGCTTTTTTTGTGTTGACAAGACATCAGCCTGATATGTGCAGACAGCAGGCTGGATAGTGTTTGTTTCCCAGCAGGGAAAGACGGAATAAAGTGAACTGCATAAAATATAAATGGACTCAGTAGAATTCACTTGAATCCCGCTGCTTCTTCTCACTTGTAGCCAGAGATTATATGTCTTCGACAAACGAAAATGGAGCACAACCCAGTGTGCAGGTTCTTCTCTAAATCTCTACTCTATGTAGATTTTCTACAGTTTGGTCAAGCCCATCATTTAGCATTCAGAAAACAAGTCTGAGTGGAACGGTCTTTATTCATCACAGAAGCTGCTCACCCTCCTCGCCTCCTCACCTACGGATGCACTAAGAGAATTGGATGCTGGTGGTACACATGGTGCCTGTTCGTTCCTATGTGAGCCACTTGGTGCTTTTAGCAATGAATGAACAGTTCAGAGGTAGCAAACCGTGGTGCTCCCTGAAACTCGTTGAGTCCCTTGACTCGTTGTACATGAAAACATTGAGGTTTTCCAAAAAGGACTCATTACATATACCTATATAATGCTCCTAGACTGGAGGTGTCACGATCTGACGCTCGATTTTCTGCTCAGAGACCTTTATTTTGGAATAATGTTCTCTCCAATCAGTTTATTCTCCTCCCTCTAAGCCACTTGTTTCACACCCCTCTTCAAAAACAATTCTCCAAGCTGACTACCTGACCCTGCTGAATTCCGTTGGGTTCGGACCTCTGCTACGTTTGACCTTCCTCTGCCTGAACCTATTTTCATCAGAACGGTGAGTCTGATCTTGTTCTTGTGTCCCTGGCCTGTGCCTTGTCGCTCTGTTCTGTACCTGCTCTGGATTGGACTGTGGATGAACGTCTGTCGCCTCACTCGTGTTTTCTGTCTCCCTGAATATTTGGCTTGGTTTTGGACTTCAGGAAAATTAACTTTTGGATAAGTACTCTGCTTCTGGCCTCTATGCTAAGAAGAATTCGCCATCTTGTACTCGCCTGCACCCTGTTCCTGCCATCTTATGAAATCCTACTCGCCTATTGGTTGTCCTTTCTGCCACACCTAATCAAGCCCTTCATTCATTTCAGTAACATTTATTGTTTGCTCTCTTTAAATAAAGCTCTAAAACTCTCCTGGCATGTCCTGTCAACACATACTGTACTATATGTCATTTGAATGGCTTTCTGTGTGGAAACCCTGCCAAGCCTGAGGCAAATCTGACCACGTGGCGTCTGACAAAACACATGGAAATAATGGAAACATGGAAATCTGTTTATATACAAAAGCAAAACCAATGTTCAGTCTTGTTGAATAGGTATGTGGCTAGTGCTCACACACAAACACCACACACTTCATTGATGTTGTCCCCCTAAACAATCGATGAGGACTGACATCGTTTCCAAACATTCCAGGAAAATAAGGATTTCAAATGTCAAAAAGTGCACATGTGGACTCGCTACACACGCAGCCATTTTACACCAACTTTAAAGGTTCTGCATGGCAAAGAAGATGTTTTGAAAGGATGAGTCACATGTGCGAGGTTTTACCCCAGATCCTGCATATAAATGGATAGCGGACGCTTTTCTTTGCCCATACAGATGCACATAATTATACTCTCACAAACACTCAGTCTGGGATGGGTAGAAAAAGTACTTTTTTAGAGCTCTTATGAGAGCACAGGCAGTTAAGACAAATGCTTTGCATACATATAGAGAGCATTTACATATGTATGTGTATTTATGCTGTGGAGATGGAAGTTTCTAAACAAATCCTCCTTTTTTTATGAATTCAGTTTGGTTTTATATTGTTTATGATTTTCTATGTCGGGGCAGTGAAGTATGATTTAAGGAGGCCCGGATATAGAAAATCTCCCACAAAGTCTGCGACATCCTGTTTAAATAGCATTAGAATTTAGTTATTCAATAATATTCATTTATACATTCAAGTAACTTGTCATTAAGCTGAAATTTAATGCCATTTTAACAATATTAACCCTGGACTCAAATAAATCCGAATAAAGCTGAGCTCTGACTATTAGGATTGGTGCAGCTGATTTATCACATCTCTGGTTGATACTTCACTCCTCTTTCTTTTTTAATACGGGTATTTGTTGTATTTTTTACCTTTTGTTTTCTCTTAAAGGGTATGAGCTTCTGCACAGAGACACTCTGACTCTATCACTGGATGAAACATTGGCGTGGGCCAGTAACATAATGTCTTAAATCCCTGCTTACTGTTCGTAGTCATCACCTTTTTTCCGGATTCTAACCGGCTAATTCAAAGAGTATCTTTTCTCAGATGTAACTCTTCGCTTAGTTGCATCTTGGTGATTCACATGACTACTTTTAACCAATGAGAACACATCTCGGAGCAGCGGCGGGTTCAAGCTTGCTACAGGAAGGGTGAAGATAAATGCCTCGTTCCATTCTGCAATAAAAAGCCTGGATTTCAGTATCAACACCGTACAGCAGGAAGGAAGAGTGATTGTATGGAGCTGTTTACTGGATCCAGTGTCGGTGAGAGGCGCCATGAACCAAATCAGCTACCACAGCGCTTTGTAGCACCCTGATACATGTCTAGTTGGTCAAGGGATCATCCTAAAGCAAGATAATGACCAAAAACAAGTTCAAGCTATGCCAGAACTACCTCAGAAAAAAAGAACAAGACGGTGTTTTACAACCTGTGACCGGTGGTGTACATCAAAGAGTGACTTGGTAACCCTGACTTTCCATGAGAGGTGAAGCCAAAGCCCAGATTTAAACTCCTTTTAACATCTGTGTGGGGACCCGGAGACGGTAATTCACAGACTGACATTGCTTCAGACAGTCTGTCAGAAAGAATGGGGAGAAACGGCTGCCTAAATCCCTATGTTGAGACTTATCTAAGACGAATTGAAGTCGGGCTTCTGAAAATTGGAGGATTAAGTATCTGAATACTAATGTAACATTTCATTTCCTTTTTCTTTTTTTTTTTATCAAATTTACCAAAACTTCAAAAACATTTAAAATAAATGTACCACACTGTGCAAAAAGAACAAAAAAAAACGTCACTGCTCTTTCCACACCTTTCAACCACACATTCTTATAATGTACGCTGACGAGAAGAGTTTGAAAACAGCTACATGCTTATGCTTTCTCGTCATCCTTTTCTAAGTTTAGTCAAATGATTGTGAATGGAGTAAAAATAATTAGGCATACTTGAACAAAAATTGTCAAATCAAATTTACTTTCCTAAAAAACAGGAAAGAAAATCACTCTTCAACAATAATTGCTTGACAATTCTTTGGCGCTCTACGGTTTTCGCTGATTGTGATTTCCTCCCTCCCAAAGGTCTGCTGTTAGGCAGGCATCGCTCATCTTTTAATGAGAGCTGCATTTGAGCGCTCTGTATGTTCTTCGCTTGCATCAAAACACCTCAAATTTGGACTCATCAGTTCACTAGACACAGTCTGTGCATCCCCTGCAATCTTTCCTTCCAATTTCCCAACCTTTTTCTTGTGAACTCTGCTGCCGGCTGCCCTGAGCATCCTCACATGGTGTCTGTGCACACTGGTATATCTCATTCTCATGCAGCCAATTCAGGAGCAGTGAGGTATCTGTTTCTCGTGGAGAACATGCGTATGTCTTCTGTCCTGAAAGGATCCAGTCTATAATGTAATCCTTTTAAAGAAACCTTTATTTTATAACTATAACCTTTCTTTAAGAGAAGCATAGTGTTCAAGGAAAGCTGTTTTCTTTCAGCCTTTTTTTTCTAATTTACACTGAAAATGATGGATGGATTCTCCCTACGCAGGAAGAGACAAGTATAAACTGAAATTATGGGTTTACGGGAGGAAAACCTTTTTTAAGATGCTTTATCATCTGGTAGGGCATGCATAATTAATTTAAACCCATCCACGCGTCAACACCAAATAAAAACGGCTACAAAACAGGTTTAGCACTGATAGAGAAATGGGTAGTTGTTGGTAATTCATGTAAATATTTGTTTCTTTTACATGCTACAGATGTGTATAATGCACATGCGTGACCAAATCATTTTTAAACTCAATTGGGTGCATGCTTATTGCTTTTTGACACCGATCTGTGGCTTTTTGGTCTCGTCCACTAATGTTTCTTGCTAGCACTCGCTCCTATAGTGCATCTTGGAAAAGGCAGAGAAGAGGTTGGCAGAGAAAAAGAGAGAGAGATTTATACTGACAGGCAAGCAAAGAGAAAGTAACAGGGGCAGAACGAATGGGAGTGGTCTGGGGCTGTGTGGCAGGAGTATCCCATGCAATTAGTCAGCTCAGAATTATGTGGCCCTAGGAAGCTCTCATTAAACCCGTTTCAAGTTTCTGGCCTTTGATCAGCCCCACAACCAAATGTAAATAGTTCAGTGGACATATATAAGGCAAATAAAAGACAGTAGTCTGTAGAGATGCATTAGTGTCTGTACTTGTATTATTTTTATCATGTCATTGCCCTCATTAACACACTTTATTATAATTTACCACCACCTTTACCACAAAACATAGTAACCTGTTTACAGAGTCAACACTGAGTGTGTGCCAGCTTCATTACTGAATATTTTTTTCTGTCACTGTTTACTTGTACAACACAACTGAGTGGCCTGGTAGATCAATGGCATAAGCATCAGACTGGGATGCAACAGGTGGCAGGATCGAATCCCAGCCCAGACTCCCAGTCCTTCCCCCATACCAGGTGTGTCCCTGACCAGACACTCGGCGCTAGCTCCCAGTGTGCCGCCTGTGGCTGCTCACTGCTCCCCCCAAGGGACTTTGGGTACTCACTTTTATGTAGATAGCAAAGGACAAATATAATGGCTCCCTCTGTTAATCTGACCATTAAGAGATTCCTACCTGATGATGTTTCTGCAGTTTAAAAAAACATGACTTTTTTTAACTGCACCAAAATCTCATACTTTTCTTTGCCACTGCAGACTTATTGCAGTTGTACCTACTAGTAGTGTAATTTCCCACTTCCTGTCTTCTCTCCCAGAGCTGTTGTGTATGTCATCAAAACACAGGCAGTGTCCTCATTTTCAGAGAGAGCTCACAGCTATTAGTTCCCTTGAAGATCTCCTTGGGGAATCAATTCTTTGAAGACTGAACTAATAAATGAAAGCTGCACTGCATCTTCCACTCCTCTCTTTCTCTCACTTACCCTCCCGTGTTTCTCCCTCTCCTCAGTTATGCACCTTAACCAAGAGCCATATAGACTAATGAAAACCTCTGCTTGAAGATAAAACCTCTTTTTACACATGCATGTCTGTCTAAACCCTAATTGTTGACTACTAATCAACTTTTCTTTTTAACTCAGTCCACTTCATAAAAAATAATCATATGCACTGGAACTTTCCATGATACTGAATATGCAGTAATATTAAGTGGTAGGTTATCACATTTGAACAAATGTGCACATAAAGGTGCAAATTATTTAAAAAGTCAGTACTGTTTTGTATGTGTGGAGTTTTTTTCAATTTTTATTTTACTAATTACTAAACATCTGTATCTAGAACCCTTATTAGTATTTATAGTGTTTAGATGAATTCCACATACTACAAGAAAATCTGTTTTTGTTTAATAGGACCTCTAAATCTTGCTTTTGTTTGCAAGTAATTAACCCATAACACATAAGTAGTTGGGGCAGTTACAGTTAGGGCCATGGTATATAAGGATTAGTGCTGCCCTGCAAATGCACAACACTACGAGTTTTAATGTGTTATACAGATGGTGAAATGGTGCCTTGCAAACACCTGCTGTGCAGCAACACCGTTAACAACCAGTGTCACACCTCCTCTGTGGGAAACCTGCATTAAATACTGAGCTCTAAGAAAATGCTAATGTTTACATATTTCATCCCACGTTTACAGGCAGTCTAATGATCAAAAGGGATGATGGCACCTTGAATTTCCACCGTGAATGAAAAGTAATACAATATACAAATAAAAAGTACTTTTATGTTTGCCACCAGCAAAGTCATAGGAGTAAGCAACTGTGAACATTTGAACATATATATGTATGTGTCTGTGTGTGTGTATATACAGTATATGAGCGCGCGCACACACACACACACACACACACTGGCATTCATAGATGATTTAAATTCTGCGGATGCAAAGGTCAACAGGTGCTTTTTTGTACTAATTTATTCAAAACACCACAAATGTCACAAGACAATATCTCAGCATTCAACAGGACTGTGATCCTAAACACAAGACCAAAGCAACCAAAGAGATTTAGTGTGAAAAGGTGGGATTCTCCTGACTGGTGCAGTCACTCGCCTGATATAAAACTGAGCTTGCAAAAGACGAGATTAAAAGCACAGATACTGACCCAGCGTGAGACACACATTTAACGTCACAATGATTTTGTGGTCGCTTAGAAGGTTTGCACATAAAACAATGTTTGTCTGTCTAAAGAGAAGATTTTGTTCATACTTGGACAAGACACCGATGCCCCATAGTAGTGCAGAGATGCAGCTGTCAGAACAACAATTTCCCCAAGGGGATCAATAAATATTTATTTCATATTGCTATATAGACGAATGTAAGAAAGTGGTTGTGAAGGCCTGAAGGAGCACCACCAGGGATGAGGATGAATTTAGAAAGAATTTACTACAGGATACTTAAAATAATTCCACTGTGACTGTTCAAATACTTTTTAACCTCTTGTGTTAAAAGTTTTTTAAACTCAGAAGGGCACCTGGCCAAACTGGGAATCAAACTCATCTGTGAGGCAACAGTGCTACACCAGCATATCAATAAACTAAATAGACCTAAAGAGCTACGGTATTTAAGTTCACTTTTTAGTAAAACATTGGCCATATGTTGTTCTGTAGAGAGTATCAGGGACATGAAAACCTCACTGACACGGCAATAATTGCTAATAAATGACAGTATACACCTCCCTCTTTGAGTGCTTCAGTCATCAGCCTGGCTATTGGCACTGAAAATACGTCCAGGGTTCTAAGACTCCAGTCTTAACACAGGCCCTGTAGTCGGTAGTATCCTGTGTCACAGAGAGTTTAATCCAGTCTACCGAGCACTGATGTAGCTACCGCACAACAAGGCTTATTTCTTTCTTACACCTTTTATGTGTTCACATCGATAGCCTCTAAATTTTGCAAAACTGGAAGAAAATCCTGGTCCCCAAAGTTAATGTCATGCACTTTGTCAACTATACAGACATCCACCAACTACCCACCACCTCCCCAGGGAAACTAATTAGTCAAATCAGCTGCTATAACATTTGGTTGGAAATTAACCTGAGGCAATCATGGAGTCTGGGAGTGCCAAGTAAACTGAAGAGAAAGCCTCTGAGGGGTTTCCTCTCCAGTCATCTTAGGGGGAAGAGAACAGAAGCATGACAAAGCATCTTCACAGTTTGAGACGAGCTTTGTGCTCAAGATTGTGCCATTAATTAAGCTGCACGGGTGTTTCTTCCACCTGATTTCGTTACGCGAATAGAATCTGTTTTCCTTTTTCTTTTTTTCACATAATCAGTCTTAAGATTATGACTTGTGTTGCCAGCTATCACCCATCTGATCCTAATAGATCCTAGATTTCTATCTGTGCAAGTTTGTGCACACAAACAAGAGAAGTAGTTATGTCCTGATACTATACTGTAAATCTTGTTTTTGAGTTGAAGCTACAACTTTAAAGGCTACTCTATTATATTATTTCAAGAAATCACATAAATAAAAATGAGCCACTAATAATCAACTGAACCACCTGTTTCCTTGCTCATCAAAAACAAGCACCCACATCTATAGTTCATCTTGGGAATAGATCTTGCAGAATCAATAGTCCTCCCTGAGAGTTGCAGTATTACTGTACGGCTCTTTGTTTCAGTCCTCAGAGAGACCATGTCTTCACTGACACGCATCCCACAGAGATCGACAAGGATCATCCCACAGCGTTTTCTTAAATCACACACTTAAAGGCGGAGGTTAATAAGCTGTGGGTGCACCTCACTGACGGGTCAGACTGTTGCTGTCTTCACTTACCAACATCTGCCACTTGTTCCAACACAGAATAACATCTACGTTTCAGGATGTTATGTTACTTTGGGGGGTTTGAACTAGGTTCTAGGGTTACAGTTAGGTTTTAGTTAGAGAGGGGTTTAGGGTTAGGAACATGCGTTAAGTCGTGACGATTAATTTTAGCTGTGTTATGAAAATGCCAGATTCTTCTCTTTAGCAGTAAATACTTTAGCTGAAGCAATACATGTCCATACAGTACTTTGGATCTGATCTAAATATTTCACTTCTATTATGATAAGGTCAATTACAAACGGGTCTCTTAATTTTCCAGGATAATTTGTGGTGAGCCATGTGGCGTCTAAGAGTGAAGAACAGCTTTCGTGCTAAGCCTTGGCACAGCTTCTTTGCCTGTGAGAATAACTCCACAAGACAGTCGAGTGTTCTCTTGTTCGCTCGCCTTTTCAGCTTTCAGCTCTCTCCAGTAAGTGTTTTGTGACCACTGCAGTGACCGAACCGCTGTGCCTCCTGATGAACCAGTCGTCTGCTTTAAAGTATCAGTGAGCCAAGTGCCATTGTCAAGTCACCCAGATTAATCTCTTTCAAGCAGTGTAATGAGTGCTGTGCTGAGGTTTCCCAGTGTCTGCGTATGTGGATAGCTGTGCTCTCCTTATTGTGTATATGCAGATATGTCAAATATTATTCCAAGGAAAGGAATTAGTTATAGCCAGAAACCAAATTAAGTGATTGAAATATGTCTATAGTGAGCTGTTTGAAATATGATAATTTAGTTACTTGGCAGATTATCAACGTGTTTGGCTCTCGTCCTCAAATTGAATTGAATTATCAGCTTTCAGGGAAATCTGACATGATATAAAAGCAAACGCAGCACAATTCTGTCTCTGAGAGATTATTGATTTCCTTTTAAAAATCACAACGCAGTGCTTTGTTACTCACAAGCATGGCCCAGAAGCCAATAATGTCTTGACTGCTTGTGTTAAGTGTTAAGGTTGCAAGTGTGTAGATAGCATTCTGTCCTAGTTGACTGATTTTATAAATTGCTTACTGAAAAATTACGTCTAGACAGCTGCTAGGAGTAGACCAACATTACTGCATATGAAAATTGGGGCACTAAACTTTAAAATCACTCCATAAAATCAGCCACCTGACTCTGTCTTCAAGCCAGCAGGTATGCGGGATCACTTTAAACCCTCCACCAGTGTGGCCTTTATCAGATTGGGTCCACAGGGTGAAAATATCCCTCTAGCACTCCTTTATGCAGACTGATATCTGAATGACCATTACCAAGGCATCAATCTCAATTCAGTTGCCTTCTGGGGAGTATAGCTTTGTAATAAGCTTGGGAAATTACTGTTTTTGCCAGCTGACAGTAATTCACTGTGTATGCAAGATGTCAAATATATGGGCTGAGGTCATGGATCAAAGCTTATGACGGGTTTGATGGGGCTTGGTATAAAAAGATGACAGTAAAAAGGCTAAAAGGATGAGGGTTATTTGAGGGTTGATGGAGAAGTGAGCAGTTAGAAATTGGAAATTTCGAGAGTGGCACATTACAGAAACAGTGCATGAAGTTTGTGCTTTTCATTTTGTAACATGTAACAACATCTTCTGAGTTGCCATCATTAAAATGAGGATTCGTTTTGCACGAAAGAGCCATGAGGTCATTGAGACCATAACCTCAGTGGTACAGTTCAAGGCAACTATGTTAGAATCGATGGGCTTCTGTTGTGTGGATAATGTGTTGACCTTTTCCAAATACGCTGCTTCTATTTTGCTTTCTAAGAGTTTTGGATCATATTTTCAGTGATTAAACTTCAGCAAGTGTATTTGGTCTATTCTACACTATTCACACATCTACACTTGCACATTCTATAGCACATCTGCTTTACTGCCATCGCTGTACCATGGCGGCATGGGCCAGTGCTGTGGCATGTATGGGCCTTGGTAATTTTAATATATGTATTACTTGATTGGTTTTATGTACAACTACCACTACTACTGTTAAACATATGATCGAGTATTCTTATAATATTTGAGTCTGTTATTTCAGTGTTGATGCAGACATCGTGCAGAAGGAGAGATAGCATGAATGAGTGTGTTGACACTCTCTGGACTAGCATTGGGTATAAATGCAGAGGCCTTTGAATGGTGCACTAGATGAAAATCTGCACACAGAGGAGACAGACAATGAAGTATGGAGAAATAGAAGGACATCTGGCTGAGGGAGAAGTCAAAAGGCCATGTAAAACTCTCCAGTGATCAAGCGAATGACCAAAGAAGTCAAAAGGTCAAATAAACAAGACTTTGTACATCTCCAAATGCCAATTAGCAAGGGAATCTTTTTTACACATGCACATTCTGACCTGTAAGACACACAATCACAGGACAACAATGTCCCCGGCACTGGTAAAGTCCTTTGAGTCTTTTAAACATTGCTTTATTTTCTCCCTCTATATTTAATTCCCAAGATGCTATGAAGTATAAGAGTATAAGAGTACTAAGAGTATATCATATTATGCAGTCTTTAATATCAGCGTGGTATCAGCAGCAAGATGAGAACGAATCACACACTGCTAAAAATATACATTTATGTTCCGGTATTTTTGAAATGAAATGTTATAGGGAATAATTCAATCTTTTATTGTCCATGAAATTCTATTTATCTAGGTGTATTAAACGGACACCACTGTTGTGCCCTCACAAGATCCTGAGTTAATATCACACCTACTGTGTCCTTATCAAGTTGGCACTGATTCTAAAATCATCTTTTAATTCCCAATTCTCAGGCTGCATAAAATTGTAAATCAGTGATCATTCCATTATATTACATGAACTGAGAGAACAATCGCACGTATAATGTCATACACGATAAACTATTTAAATGTCGAGCATGGTCACTGTTGGAATTTAGCTCAAAGCGGTGCTGCGTTTTAGCACAGCCTGATGGAGCTGCTGCAAGTTGACCTGCTGTACTTAGTGTTTCGCTGGTGTCAAACAGTATCAGCTCGTCATTCACTGATGCGCGGCAGCAGTGGTACCGGTGCCTCCTACAGTAAGTGGCCTGCAGACTGTATGCCCATAACTGACTGCTGCTACATAACACAGAGCGGGCGCTCTGCATTTTGAGTGCGTTCTTGTCGCACAATGAGGAAGTTTGGGGTGAGCTGGGGGTGAATACAGACAGGCTAACAGGCAGCCGCACTCCACCTGTGGCGATAAAGGTCTGAACAAAAACAGAATGGGTAATTATCTGTGTGTCTTGGGTTAAGTCATGATGCCCTTGAGCAGAGCACTAATAAGGAAAGATAACTACCCAATCGTGATTCCAGTGGCATCTCATGTTGTCACTCTTTTCCCAAACTTTGGACTTATGCAAAACTACTCACTTGGTACCTACTATGGAGTGTGAATGCAGGTGGTGTTCCACACAAGGCAACACAAACCCGCTCACTTTTTAGTATTCTCTTCATCAGTGCTTCTTTCTGCAGAGAGGAAAAATAATAAGCAGACAGAGCCAGAGAGACTGCCCCAAAATATAAATTAATCTAATCATACACTGTGTGTTGGACGCTTATTATAATTCAGATGGATCAAGATGTGATACGAGTGGTGTGTGAAGTTTCAAGATATTGCTTGAAGGAAAGGTGAGAAAATAAGTATGATCAGTATCTCCACAAGACACAAAATGCGCATTCGTGCTGGGATGACCACATGTCTTCCCTGCAGTCCAGTGTGACTTTGAGGGATTTTTGCAGACAGCTTGTTCCGGCCGAACTGTGAGGACCGTTCAATCTAGGTCACAAAGCCATTATACTTTCACTTTGTTTTCAAAGTGTTTTCTAGCTCTGAGTCACAGCTAACCTGACTAATCAAAGGAGACATGAAAGTGTTGCTCCCATTTGAACCTGAATCATTAGCTGCAGCAACCTCGGGGACTCTGTGCCATTGCTAACGGTGCACTGGCTCATCACAGGCGTAACGGGTGGACATCAACACAAGTCTGACAGTTGTGTTACACAGTCAAGCTTCAGCACAAATCTGTGTTTGGCTCAGACTGGCATCTGAAGGTCAGACAGCCGAGAGCAATGCTGTTACTGTGGTCAGTGATAATCAACATAAACGTGTAATACTAACACCGCCTGTTTTGTTATGTGTAGCTTGTGGAAAATGATAAATTTAATAAAAACTCAAACATTTTTGTTGCTGATTATTGATTAAGGAAAACGCTGTTGTAGCCATATTAGACTGTGGAGTCTGGTTAAGTTCTAAGCGACTAACAGTTAAAGACCTGATTAAAACAAGTATGTAGAGTATGTCCCTGTAATTCATTCCGCTTTCATCCACCATAAATCAGAAAGTTGTTTTATGATGACTTTCATCCAATTAGGTTCATGGGATTTGTATAATTTGCTGTTATTCCTCCCCCCTTCCCCTTCCTGACAGCGTGATGACACACCATTTTCACCAGGTCAGATAAGTTCCTGTAATTATGTAAATCACTGGGGTTTTGTGGATTGGGAATTCAAGTTGGTCAGAGGGTTAGAGAGAGGGATCATGGGTACGGCTGCGGTTCAAGGTACTGTCAGTGCCAGCTTTCTGAGTATGCGTGACAGTGTGGGTGTGTGTGTGTGTGTCGTTACAAAGTTTGACATCCACTTTTTTCGCAGTATATGCATCTGTCTAACACTCATTTTCACACTTCTAGGACGGCTTGAGGAAGTTATGTGTGTAAATGCCCATCAGAACATTGTCAGGTGGTAGACATTGCAGAAGAGAAAGAGCTCGGAGGGAATCGTCAAGTGTTTGAGAACAAGTAAAGTAAAGTCCGGTTATTCGAGATGAAAAGAAACCAAAAGGTTATTTACCACAAAGAACTGCAGTAAACCTAGAAAAATAACTGTTGTGTCCACAGCATAATGAGCGGCTGTACTAGGATGCGAGTTGTACATCGAGCTAACTGTGACTATTTATTACCCAAATCAGTTTTCCTAATTTAAAAACAAAGGAGGGTAAAACACATTTAAGTGCCTTGAAATGACTTATGCTGTGATTTGGCGCATTATGTGCATTTCTAATGTTATTTCTACATGAACGATATATTATATTTTCAGTTAAGATGCAGCACAGCATAATTAGACAAACTAAGATGAGTTAACCTCTTCAACCCCAAAGCCCCATGTACTTCAAGCCAAAAGGCCCCCTGTATAGGGGGCTTTGGGGTTGAAGAGGTTAAATGACAAACAGACTTTGCTTTGGGTACTAGGAGTTGCTGCACCTTGTAAAGATAACAATTACCTAAAACGTTGTTGATGTCTTAACTTTGTGTCTCTTGCACTCAGCTGCTTTCATCCAGAAGGATGTAAATTCACATCTAATGTTCCTTTGTGGATTTTACGTCAAAAGGCTGTAAACATTTCAGAAACCTTGTCATCCCTGATCTGACTTTCCCACCGTGGCTGTGCACGCCTCCCTTTCCCTGGTCTGAATATACAGTAGGCCTTTAGCATCTCAAATAACGGAAACCTTAAAAAGGACTGACAAGGACATTCAAACAGTCTTTTTATAGTTATCAGAGTTAGAAAACCCTGAAACGGGAGGGAAAATATGCACAGAAGAAGCAAAGACGGAGTCTTTAAAGTGAAGAGTATGTAATGTTTGCAGCAGTAGGGACTTATTCATCTTGGGATCAGCCAATAATAACAGTGAAAGGTTCTTTGAAGGCCACAGAATATATTTAGTATTTTTAGATTTGCATTCTCTCTTGAAGAATTGTACGTGTCATTAGTCAGAAAGCAAACGTGCATACATAAATGAAGAAGTATTCAATTTTAATTTGCAGTTCTTGTACATGCAGAGTGCTGTATGGGAAGAAGGAATTCACCAGTGTATTAGAAATAAAAGACACGCCATATAAAAGAGCACAGTATGAACTCGATACCTTATTACAATGATATGCCCATAATGCTTTTTTTCTGTTGTAGTAATAGTAATAAAATGAATCCCCCTGTTTGCAGCAGAGCTATGAGCTGACCGTGGTGTTGCTATCAACTAAATGTCGGAAGGATAAAATGCCAACCAGTTATTTTTCCTTCTTCCAACCGTTCACACACAGGATATTTTCTGCATCTGTTCCTCTTCTACTGCACCAAGAATACTGTAATACTGTACTGTTGTTCTACACACATTTATATTTTGTCCACAGCTGAACAAGGAAACATCTAGATGTAAAAGGGGCTCAAATGCACGAAAAAATACAGGTGAGGTCTTACAAGCTTATTCTTACAAGGTTATTTCAAGGAAACAAAGGGGATAAGACCACAAGAAAGCAGCGGCAGCTGAGGAAACCTGAGAATGGGTGGAGGGAATGTGAATAAAGAATGTACTGATGGAGAAGGAGGTTAAGCAGCACAAAGAGAGGTGATAGATTTCAGTAGTCAGCTAGAAAAGGAGTGATGTGTCCAATTGAATGTTAGTATGGATTTTCTTATGTTAACAGAATAACTTAGCGGGTCTCGCCTGTCCAAGGGCCTAAATCTTTCGGATCTATAATCCATCATCTGCTGCAGAAATGATGATCGATACTGCTGCAGCTGGGGGCTGTGGCCTAATTAAACAGTTAGTGCTTTGTGCAGTAAATTAAGTGACTGGAAGTCAGAGAAGACGCCACGCTGAAGCTAAATACTGTATGATAACGCGTAAAATGGGAATGTGTGTCTGTTTGTGCAGAGTTTCACCCTCAAAGGCTTTTAACAACAGCGAATGTAAGAATGCAACTTTTCCAGCGGTAAGCGTTGTGTAATGAGTCATCGCCTCATCTCAGTCAGCAGAAGAGTAATGTTTCTCTCCCAGATACTGTGTTTGAGCAGTGAGAATTTTACGAACACGCCCGAATGCAGAAATGCAGAATGAACTGGTGTCAATATAATACACAATATGAGTCTTACGTCTGTTTGAGCAGGCTAAAAAATGTCATTAACATTCTGTTTGACTGCAAAGATCTGTTATTCTGAACACAGGAAGGTGTGCAAGGCAGAGGTGTCTGTGTTAAGGGCGATATAACTAGCCTAGCCGGCTTCTAAGAGCAGCTTATTAGCGCTAAGATGAATGCCCAGTAGGGGAATGAGCCAAGGTTAGGTCCCATCTGGCCCTATTTCACACAGATAACAACTGCAATAAGCCTTCAGTCTCATCTAAAGATAGCTATGACCTTTGCATGTGTCCCTAAAATCAAGTCCCTTCTTTAACCCCATCATACACAACAAGATGCTCACATGTGCAAATGCTTCGTAGTAGCATCTCCCACAAGGTTGCTTAAGGGACGATGTGGTTCTCGATTAGGGTAATTAATTTGCTCCCATTGTAAAATAGAACAACAATGTATTATTAAAGGTCAGTTACAAAAAGGTTGGATGCTATTGTTTTCAGGTTTAATAAACGCCACGTGTTCTTTATCCTCATCGTGACTATAAAAAGAAACACAATTAACCTCATAACTAAACATGTAGGTGGCATGTAATGAAGTTTTTAATTTCATCAAAGAACCACCAGTTTGAGTTTAGTAAAGATAAAAAAAGAAAAAAGGCACATTTCATCTGAAAATTACACTGATGCTCAATAAATGCTAGTGAAACGAGGAGGAGTAAAACAAGCCAGGTTGGTCATTTGACTGGCAGCTGGACTGCAGGAGCGCACCAAATCACTAAGACAGCGTCCAAGTGACCGTGACAAACGCACAATCTGTAAGACAAGAACAGCTGAGGTTTTTATGGTGGGTGTTTGAACAGGGAGGGCGAAAACACATTTGTGTTTCTGCCAGCAGAGAGCTGAGTTCTCTCACAGCCAGATGGCTGGTGCTGGTGCTGTCTTGATTTGCCTATCTGGGGCAGCTAAAATAGATAATTACACTCCTTGGTGCCAGAAGCTGGTTGCTACACATCAGCTGAAGTGGGTGAGTGTGACTGCTCCACATCCGCAGCAGACAAAATGAGATGTGGAGCCGACTGCGGTTAGGAGCACTCAGCAACGTTTTTTTCAAATAAACATTTCATCTCTGCATATATAGACATTTTCTTTTTTTAGTTTGTGTGTTTCTAGTGTATGCACAAATGTCACATTTGTGAAAACATTTCAAAAATATGCACATTTGCAAAAATAAATAAAGGCATATGGGTACTTAAATTGTTTACCATTTACGATAAAGCATGTGTGCAATAGTCAGCTATTTTCAAAATATTGGCAACATTTGTACTGACTAATTAGTGGCTTCAATCCACAGGGTCCCAACGACCAAAGACAAAGTCTTCAAGAACACTAATAGTCAGAAATCGCCTATTATACCTTAAGAGAATACTTTATCAAACTATGAAGCACTGCGGGGATTCTCTTCAAATGAGAACTATGTCTATTAATAGAAAATCCCGGTCCCACTTCTCCTTTTTCTTTCTACAACAAAGGTTTTATTTTCCTTGTAAAGCATTGTTCCCCTGTCTTCCATGTGTCTTCTGCCACAGTCCAGTTAGCGATTTCCGTGCATAGAAGCTGCAAGACAAAGTGATGCTGCAGGTCAGAAGTGTGTTTCTCTAAGTATCCCAGCGTGGTAAACAATGGAGCCTAATAAATAGCTTTGCAGCTACGCATGCCATCTTTGTTATGAATCTATGCAGCGCTGGCTCTTTTTAGGAGTGGAGCCCATCTAGCTGAAATGAGCCGCAGGTCAGGAGGCGTTTGGTGTACCTTCCTGGAGGGAGACAGTACAGTGCTTAATAAGCAAGTTGTTAACCAGAGGAGGAATCCTTTGAAACAGAGCGGAGCCCGCGTGTTTACCACGACAATGGTGCAAACCAGCTTTACTACTGTTAGTAGAGATGAAGATGGGTTGCACGTAATGCATTTTTTCACTGCGTGGTTGCATTAACGCTGTAATAACTGCACTGGCCTACAAAATGTGATATATTTCGGAAAAAGGAACAAAAATGCAGCAAGGAATAAACCATTTTATAGTAATAAAAAACAAGGGATTTCTTCCGAACTCACAGAAAATACCATACATCCAAAATGCAGCCAACTGGATAGTCCGTCATTTTTATTATTCGTTCTTTGCAGCAAAAGCACAGGTAATGTTACACCAGCACAAGCCCAAATGAGTCTTCAGCTCAACAGCACGCTAGGTTAAAGTTTATTTTCCCTGCCTTTCAGTGATACACCATCTGACAAATCACCAGTAAACCTGCTGCTCTGACTCAGTTACAAGTGCATCTAAAAGGTGAAGTCACCAGAGGGGGACGAAAAGACTTCCAGACAGCCCACATGCAGACATCTGTTTCGCCAGGTGTGGCTAATAATGCCTCTTCATTTCAAGCCTCGGAGGAAATGGCACATCTAATTGAAAAGGCCTTCAAGTTCAAATGCTTCTTACGTATCAGAATGAAGCCTTTATTTTTGAGGCTTCATTTTTAAAAGGAATTCTACAGTATTAATTAAAGCATCGTGTAATTAATGTGAGGATAATGTATGAATACATTTGTTTGACCACAGGCTGTCAAGTTTGCATTTTGGTTTAAACTATTCAGAGATAAAATCTACTAACTAAAACTCGACACATCTGTCCCTGCTGTAACTTTATTATCACTCATAATATCACAAATGGTTGATGCACATAACAATAATCAAAACGTTCTGTAAAGTCATTTAGCTCATATTCATGTGGGTATAGTGATCATGGTGTTGTGTTGTCTTGGGATTTGCACGGTCGATTGAACCAAACAACCAAAGTGCAGACGTGTCATTGGATGGTGAAAATGTGTAACGATGTTCCAGTCACGTGAATGTCTATTGATTAGAACGAGAATGTTTATGATCTCTTCATTGATAGTGTAGAACTGTAGATTCTTTTTATATCTTAAATGGCACTTGATGGATTTCTTCTCGGCCGTTGTGCAGCTGACGGGTGTGAGCAGCCTGTCTCGATGTTAACTCCCTGCAGGTCAAATTTATTTCGTGCAGGAATGAATTGAGAACCATGCTGTAGATCTGCTCCCCTTTCCCAAAACTTATTGATGACATTTCTAATTCATGGTCCTGTCGTCAGTCTCCCCTGAGGACATCTCTTATTATGGGCTGATGCTGCCTGGGTGCAGGTAGTGTGACAGCTAACTCACCACAGCAGCACTTGGGTTGTTTGCTGCTGTGCACAAAGCAATAATGTATTTGTCACCCACTGCCAAATGCAATACTTTCTACTGTTCATCTCTTTGTGTTCCATTTTCTGTACAACAAAGAAAAAATATGTCCTACTTTCCCGCGGCAGGTAGAGGGAATAGATGGCGATCTGAAATCTGAACTCTTTGGTAAAATTGCAAGACGTTATTACAGAAACAATTGGGTTGGTGTTTTCACTTATGAATGCCCAGGCTGGGCTTTAAAATGGTGTGACATGATGGTGTAGAAAATTAAGACACATCAGAGGCATGAAACATATTAAAGTGTCAATATTGCCTGAGCTACAGCGCAGAAATGTGAAAGCACTCAAACACTTTTTTTTTTATGTTAGAATTCACCCAAAAAACGGGTAAAGAGCTATTTAAAGATTCAGTTTATTTTCATTCAATCAAAACATTGTAATACGGCAGAGACTACAGCAATCACACAGTTTTTCATCATTCTCCACATTGGACAAAAAAATTATAGTGGACATAAAATGTCCACTGATAATAAGAAATGTTTTTGGACCCTCTGTATGTTGCTTGTATTTATTGTTCGCTCGAACTTTCCTGCACTGATGACAGAATAGATATTCTCAGACATGCACTGCAACCCTGAATCTATCTAGACATTACCGGGAGGAGCTGGACGTGGGAATGTGAATGTCAAAATCAGTTGGACTGGACATAAAACTGCCGTCTTCAAAGTCTAGTACAAAGTCTGTGCAATGTTTGGCTGCACTTGTGTGAACGCAGCAGATCTTCGTAGCAGTCTGGACGTTTTCCGCGGCATGCTTTTTGCACCGTGTCTCTCATGGTATTTATTGTAATTTATGTTAGAATCATATCTGTGTGGAAAAAATATAAAATAATGGTCACGTTAAAAACGGGGTTATTTCTAGAGAACTGTGTAAGGGGGGTATTCTCTGTGTGGCATGGTGCATTAGTCTCATGGTTGAGAGGATTAGATTCGCTGAAGCATAAAGACTAGAAATTCCTCTATGTTGGCTTGAAATAAAGTCAGAGGCGTGATGATGTCACAGCAGTGACCCAGGCATCGACACGCAGACCATGGGTTTGGGTCTTATTAGCATTTCACTTGTAGGAATTCATCGCTCTCCTGTTCACTCCTGTCTGGACCGAAGCACTTCATTACATGTGATTAGCTGGATTTTCTACAGATGCATCGAGCCTCTAGTAGATGCCATTCATGTAATGACTAAACCAGTCTAATTGGATTGATGGCCGAGCTCAACAGTAGCCTGATAGTTAAAGCTATTATGCTCGATTTCACCCGACACACGACACATTGGAGGCGTCTGAGGTCGCTCTGAGCGTTTATCTGCCATCTTCCTCCGTGTAGTCACTGAATGAAATAGACATAATTGGTGAATCGGACACGTGAGGCGCTGCGGTGGTCCCGTCTAATTTCACCTTAAAACATTGTGCCATTTTTCATGTCAATCAAATGTACCTTCCCCCATAGTCAGTCCTAGTCCCTCTGTCTGGACGGACTCGTGGTTTTATGGGGCATTTTACAGTCAGGCCATTTCATGGAAATGACTTTTTGCTGCTCTTTGCTGCTTTTTATTGTTGCGTGTAACGTTGACTGCTTTTTCCTAACAACTGTACCAGAACATTTTTTTTAGAAAAACCATTTTTATTGAGAAGACAGCAAATATTTCTTATCTATTTTATTAGAACAGCAGAGTTAATCATACATTTGTTTGCCTGTACTGGTTGTGAGGTGTTGAATGGCACAGACCAGCTGCGGACAAATGTGGATTAATCCAACCTATGTAAATAATGTTATCTGGCAGTGCACATATTGTATCTGGTAGGATATGATAACTAGAAGAAGACAGGTTTCAGTGATGGACAGCTGGATTCGGCTTCCACTGAGGACAAGTCATTTAGATTTTGCCTAATATGCCTTTGTTTTTTTATTGCATATAAAGGCCCTTAAAGACTTGAGATGTGCTCAAAGAGTAAATTAGTATAGGGCTTATTTTCCCACACTACTCCACCTACCAACTTCCTGTCAGAAACTCGCATGCAGACTCAGCATTTACAGCATCCCACTGGGGATGGTAGCAGTGACTCGTGATGTAATCTTATCAAGACGACCCACAGCCAAACTAAATTGTCTCTCTGCCACCTGCAGTGGTGAGGATTGACCACCTTGTTCTGCAGAACAAAATCCAAACAACCAAGGACTCAGTGTCTCTCTTTATTCCTTCGTACATACAGTCTGTGAGTGTAGGAAGTAGTGGATGGCAGACAATTAATTGACGGTGCACACACAAGGTATCGAGCTGGCGTTCAAAGGTAGAAAGAGCATTTCCTATTTTTCTCTTGACCTGCGTCGTAGTATATTGTAAGCTCTATTGCACAAAAGTAAGAGGCAGAAACAAATAGCTATTGATTGCTGTGTAAAACACAAGCTGCTTCGTGTGTATTAACCAAATAAGAACAGACACAACCAATATCATTGTTTCCTTTGGTCGCTCATAATCCTAATGTTAGGATTTCAGTAATAATCTGGAGAAATGTCTAGTCGGGCTGTGAATTCAATTTGTAATGATTTGAGTCGACATTCGTTTTGGATTTCATAGCCCTGTATTACAGGTTGGGACACCGGCTTGACTAATGAGCTCCATGCATGAAAAAGTAACTCATTTGTCTGCTCACACCTGTCCGCTCTGAGCTGCTGACCCTGGTTTGATGCACGGGGAGTTGAACGTCTCTTAATCTCAACAGCACTCACCTTGCCAACCCGACGCAGGCTCCACACTGCCACACTCGGCTCTCGGGTTTTATACGCCCTCATATCTGGACTGCCACTTTGGCAGGCGCCGCTGTTCTCCACCATTTAGATCACTAGTGGCCTCATTGGCAGCAGTTAACAGGTATCCACATAAAGAACACGCTGTTTTTGGCTCTCTCCAGTCAGACTCTCTCCGCTGCTTCTTTGTTGCTGGAACACGCTGCCGTTCAGGCTTCACGCTTGTAATCATTGGCGAGACTTGAATTTGATGTTGCCGTCACTTTGCCCAGGAGGAAGGAAATATTGTATGTGAGTGTTTTAGACTTATGCTTCTACAGCTCCACAGTGTGACTGTGCAAGCGTATGATTCACGCAGTGTAAGATACACAATCATTTTAAATGTAAATAAATGTCAATATTTCTTAACACTGAGACTTTTCAACATTTACAAAATGCATGAGAAATCAAAGTATTGGTAATAATAAATAAAGTGTTTAGTTCAAATAACAGAGCTCTCAGCAGGGTTTTTCCAGTGGGGGAGGAAGCTGCTACAGGAGCTTTGTGTATTCTTTATTATTTCCAGAACACAGTAGAAAAGATGTTATTAACCTTTTTAAGCTATTACTACAGCCTTCATCAGAGCGTTGACAGGAGCCTTGCACTGTGATTCCAGCTTCCAGAGATCCATGAGACAAGTTAGTGAGAACTCAGTAGAACATCAACCATCTCACTGTGCAAAAAGAAGTGAAATAGGTTGTCCGGACATCCATACGTACAGGACTGAAATTACTGTCAAGCTCTATTCCTCTCAGGTGCAATCCATGATAACCCAGGTGAATAAAATAAACACATTTCAATTCCTGTTTGATAATTTCCATATTTTTAAATGTCTATCGGTGCACATTCATACATAACCGGGTCACGTCTTCTTTCCTGGTCCACTCCAGCTGGCAGCATCACTGAGAGCAGATGGCATGGGAACCGGCTAAACTGGCCACAATTGACACAAACACACCAACCTAGCCTCTGTTCACGTACAAACTTTCCAGGGACCCCAAACGCCTCTGCGTCAGCAGGGTAAGAAAAGGTCTTTCAGAACTAAAAGGTCTATTTTTATTTGTGGCATCATTGGTCAAGAATTATTGTTTTTGTTTTTGATAAAAGGTTCTATTAAAAATACCTTTGTTACTGGTTTTCATCCATTCGGACTATTATAGTCAGATCTCACACACTAAGCCTGAACGAAAGTACAGGTTCATAAGTAACAGATTTGGTCACATATGTGTTGACTCAAAGTTAGTAGTCATTTTAGAGAGAGTCATCGTCAGGACAAACAAAAAGTAAAGGGGTAAAGCATACAGCTTTGACAGGACCCATCCAACATGATTTATGATGCAACACTATACTTATCTGTGCTGTTTGAATATTTGTTTTCCAGCCATGCCATGCATAGCACAATTAATCACAGTGCTTGTGTTAATGAGCATCCTCTATTAATCCAACAGCGTGTTACACAGTCACAGCCTTTTAGCGTAGCTAACGGGGCTTGATCACACCGTGTAAAACTAACGCTAAATGTATCTTACAGCGATGATTATCCACGCGTAACCTCGAGATGCACAGACCTCGCTGGCACGAGAGATTCAAAGGTGATTTTGCACCAAGTCGATGAAGCATGTTTTATACTGTTCCCACAGGGCACCTTAATTAACACATTAAATATCACAACATCCTGTTTCACACATCGCGCTAGCCCCTCTCTGCCCTTTGTAGTGTGACACAGCCTGTCTGCGCGTGTGTTTGTGTGTTTATGTGTAAATCTAACCAGGTAATGGGAACATGTCTATTACAGCAAATGGCCAAAAGAGTTTTGTTTCTGTTTTTCTAGTTTTGCTTTGGCACTTGTTAATCTTGGCGCTCTGTCCTAGAGTGAAATAATAGACGCTTCCGGAAAAAACATTCTGTGGAATAACAATACGCTCCAATATCCGAGGCCTTCAAACAGCACTAATGACACGTTTTTCCTGATGGAGCTGTCACGAGCTTATATTGGCTTCGTTGATCCAGTACCAGCAGCAAAGATACACAAGCTGTTGACAGCAGTCGCAGCCAAGTATTGTGAGTCATCTAAAAATACGCCAGGTCAACAATGAGATAAAAATAGTTTGGATTGTATTTGCTGTTTGTTCTCAGTGATGTTCAGCTTCTGCTTGAAAAACTTTAAAGGTTTCTTTCTTTCACCCCACATTTACCACACTAAAAACAATCATCTCCTGTTTACACAACACCAGCTCTGCACATGCGTTTAACGCTTCCACATCTCAGCGTATCATTTGCACATCACACAGAATAACAGCAGGCTAATGGACTGGGGCGTTCTCTTTGCTTGTGAAAACATTCCGCACCAACAGGTGATCAATGATCCTGATTCCTTAAAAAGCAGTGATGAGGAATGTTAAATGTGCTGGTAGAGTCAAGATAAATCATTTTAGTCCATGCAAAAGTCAGAAAGTATTATTGAACTATTGAAATGAAGAATTTGTTTTTCAATGTTGACCATTAACCTGCACCTGACAGACATTATGCAGGGTGCGGGCAAAATAAATACAGGCTTTTCACAGTTGAATTATAATAAATTAATACATTCAAATCTGCATTTGAGTGGTGCAATTGTTTCTTAATATTTAATTCATTTTGTATTTAAATTGTGAAATCAACAATTTAAAAATATTTAAAAATATATTCATTTTATATTCAGCGTTATGATTTATCTGCTTTTAACAATACAGTAGCTGCCTTTAATTTTAAAATGTGAGGGCAGCTAATCAACAAAAAATGACATCTTCAACCTACAGAGCAAACTGTCATGTGTTGTTGTTATCGGTGTTCTCTGTTCACTCCCGTTTCCTTTTACTGTTCTCATGTGTTGTTCCCATCTACATCCTTACAGGAGACAAAACGTCATGACGGAGGAGAAGAACACAACTGATTTAAAAAAGAAATACTCAATTAAATCAACCCTGTCCACAGCTATAAGTGAACATAAGTCTGCATGTTACAGTCTGTAGTTAACCAAAACCTAAATATAGCACATATTTGCAA